>CM041636.1:17607377-17623060 GCA_023333625.1 Bothriochloa decipiens
GGTTTGATGCTTCAAACTATTATATTATCCGCCATTCTGTGTATTTTTCCTTCGTGGAAAATTGAGGATGTTTCAATATATATGCGACATACTTTAAGCTGCAGTTTTCTTGAGAACATTTTCAGATATTACTTGTGCTCACTATTTTAAACATTATGCAAATTTATTTGGGCATCTTTGCATGTCCTTATCAGATATTCTATATATCATCTCAAGCAACTTGAACTATCATAATTATGCAAAATTATTGCAGCGAGCACGCTTACAGCGTGACTAGTTTTCTTAGAACTCCTTGAAATTAAACCATATGCAGTGGCAACCACATTTTAATTATATATTCTCTTTAGCCATTCGAATTATTGTAACTATTTTACGCTAAATGCATCTCCAAAGACCGGCCGGCCATATATCTGCATTACATGTGGAAGCAGGTGGCTCAATTTATGGCTGGTGTTTACGGCGGTGCCGACCCACTAGCTGTTCAACTCTGGAGTCTGGATTCTAGCAACAATTCTATATTATCATCCGACGCCACTCGAAATATCAAAACTATATAAAATCATTGCAGCGTGCTCGTTTGTTACAAAATTTTGGTAACTCTTAGTCTTCATTATAGTCTTGAGCCTTACTCCAAGATATTGCTATTCCATGTTAAATTGGTCTCAACGTTCAGATTAAAAAAAAAAATTGGTCTCAACGTTACGGTGACTAGTTTCTTAGGGCACTCCTTGTGCCGGCCGACTCCACCATAGTTAATTATCACCCCTCTTTTTATTTATTTTTGAGAGGAAAAAATAAAAGAAATGGTTTCTAGTATAGAAACGACCTCTAGGCTTAGATCAGTGCAGAACAAACGACGCTCTTCCACGTTGGGGAAGACAGTTGTAGTTTCCATCGAGCCTCCCAGATCCCGTGCTCCTTCCTCCCCATCCAAGCTGGATTCCTTTTCGCGCGTGCCCTCCACCCTAAGGCCTCGACACCCACCCAACCCACGTGCAGCTGCTCGATGTCATGGAGCTCTGCGACCGCGAGACGTCTACACTGTACGCGGCCACTTTCGTGGAGGTCCGGCCATGGCCTTGATGCTCGCCGTCCCTGCGTGCCGCCACTCGACACCATGGAGCTCCGTCTGTGGCTATTGGACGCCTTCCTCCCCGTGCGCGCCCACTTGATGCCATTGTTGTCATTTGCGATTGTTGTGCCCATATATTTTCATCGAGTTGAATTTTCTGTTTTATTGTGTAGCCACATAAATATATACTAGGAGTATAGTAGAACATGAGAAAGAGGCATAAAGAACTAAGGTTTGTTTGATTAATGAGTTCGGCACTAAGGCTTATACTCATTCAGATATACTAGGAGTTTCACCAGTAAGGCTTGTTTGATTGTAATGATGATGGGACTCTGAACTCTGTTACTCATTCAGAGTGGAGGTCAACATGTAATCATATATAACATCACCCTAGCTATCTAAGAAGACTAGGGAGCCTCTGATGGTTATCTCATCATCCATCTTTTGTATAACGAGCACAAGCAATATATATGTCGAGCCATCACGTGATCCATCTCATATACAGAGCACAAGCAATTTTCTTGTCACGAGGGTCCAAGCATACATGTATAAATTAAATCCTTGTCTTTTGTGCCACACAATACCCAATGATGTGATCAGATCGAATGAAAAACACCGACAAATATGAAACTAAGATTTATTTAGTTTCAATAGCTTAATGAAGGAACGTAGCAGAGAGGGGTTCAACAGGTCTACCGAACCAGAAAGTAAAAAAAAAAAGAAAAGAGGATGCTGTATTTTGGTTTCAAACACACCCGTGCAATTTGTCAACCACGATTGCACTAATTAGTTGATCAAGTCACATGATTTGTAGATGTAGGCTAGGGTATCCTGCTTCAGCTTTGTTTTTCTCAAATAGTTTTTCCAGTGCGACGACAAATTGGCGATGGACCTCGTTTATCTGCAACCAGCAGCAGGGCATAGCATATATTATGCATGCAAATTTAATATATAGTCCATCTGTCTTAAAATAAGTGCACATCTCCAAACTATTTTTACTTTTGATTAAGTATATATATATAAAATAATATCAATATTTGTATCTTCTTATAAGTTAGTAATTTGGAATGGAGGGGGTACCGTACTCTAGCCAAAATAGTACCATTGATAAGAAACACATAACAAAATTTTGATAAGTATTAATATCTACCTACTTTTCTATAATCATGACAGAATTGTACTATGTTTTTGGAGATAAATATATTCATGATTGACAAATATTAGCCATGTCTGCAGACAACACAAAAATACATTACAATCATCATAGGAATAGGATAACTTGCCTCATCAGCTGTAGGTTGACTTTTTTTCTCAACAAGGATTGGTTTTCCAACAAAAATGTGCAGCGGGGATCGGAATGGTATTGGCGTCCTGCATTTATTGTCATAGCACCGTATTCAATTGAAATGGTAATACATCAGGATGCAGTTCACATAATATTGGATAGCATGGAAAGAAAACCTTAGTGGTCTAGGTTGCAGTTCCTATTTAAGGGAGATGCAATAATAAAAAGGTATCCCTATGTATAGTTCACTTTATCTTTTGTCTTAATTCTAATTCTCTTACTTTGTCCAAATTTTTATACAAATCAAATCTAATTTTCTCTTATATACTCTTATAAAGGAACATTTCACTAACATATTTCTATATGATTTCGTGAAGCCATGTCATCTACGAGGGACCACAACCACAAGTTACTATGCAAAGCCTCCTCTCCATTTCTGCTACATGGACTGAATAGTCGTTCTTGCTTATGGACATATAATTTAAGCCATAATGGTTCATATGGCCTCCCTTCCTCTTCCACTAAACTACCAATTTAAACAACCCCGAAGGCCAATGCTATATATATTCTGCTTTATGGATTGAAGCACGCCACAGCAGCATAACCAGATTTCCCATCACCTCCCTTGAATAGTGGCTCAACAGGATCAGCAACCATTGAGGTCCTGTATATTGTAAGTCCAACATGATCAAGCAACCATTGATCGTGTTGGACTTACAATATACAAGACCTCAGTGGTTGGCCCTAGGACTTACGATATACATGACCTGAATGGTTATTGATCTGTTGAGCCAGTATTCAAGGGAGGTCATGAGAAATCTGGTTATGTTGCCGTGGCGTCCTTGGAGTGTACGTAACAGTGTCCTACAGGCAGGCCAGAAGCTTTCAATTGAGAACTCTATGGTATTTCTTACACGCTACATGGACTCTCTACTGCAGTGCCGTCAGAGCAAGCGCCAGTAAGCTAATAGTAAAGGGAAGATGTGTGCTGTGGTTGGGAGCAGTATGATGACTGCTAGTGCTCGACAAGAGAAGAAGAGGAGGTGGATTCCGCCTGATCCAGGTTGGATGAAGATTAATGTTGATGGGCATTTTTGCCGAATTCAATTGGAGTGGTCATCAGAAATTATGAGGGTCAGTTCATGCTAGCTGCATGGTGTCTGCTTCGTTACTGTCGTGATGCTGAGGAAGGTGAAGCTGTGGCATGGTAGGAAGGACTATCTCTTGCGGCGCGATGGCCGGACATGCCTATGACTCTGGAAACTGATTATGCAGTGGTTGCTGAGAAGCTGAAGGACACTACTCTAGATCGATCATTGCTTTGGTCTACTTTTCAGGAGGCAAGGCTACCGATGGAGGATCTTCGCTAGGTGGTAGTCGTGAGATTAGTCATGATCAAAATAATGTAGCATATGAGCTTTCTCATTATGCGATTAGGTCGAGTAGTTGTCAACTCTTTTTTTCTTATTTTCCTAGTTTTGTCATGTCGCTTGCTTGTCTCTTGTCTTGACGTACAGCTCCTCCACGGTGGCTGGTGTAACCAAGGTATCTAGCGAGATCCTTTATTCCTACATTCCTAGATTCTTCATACTACTCATGTGGTAACCTCCAGTTACATAGTAGTGTGTGATAATTGACCTCAGATGATCAGCAATGCAGAGGCCTTTGATTGCGGTTCTGTTGCCGGTGCTTGGAGCTTGAGGCCACTATGCAGAATTGTGGTTCTGTTGCCGGTGCTTGGCTGTCACTCTGCAATCACTAGCTTACCTTTTGTTCAATTCCATTATGCTTTTGTTAACCCTTAGGCTCATAACCTGATGTAATCAGCATTTTGTTTACATAAGCAACTTGCAATATGTATTTGTAACAATGTTGATACATTTGACGGTTATGGATTATGGGGATCTCTGATTAATTGCAATACTACAATGGTATGGGCCCTTCAGATTATTTTCATATGGACTTCTCTACTAAGTTAAACTGATAGTAATATCTGTAAAGCGTTTAATTCCTGCATAAGTGCAGCGCAGATTGGCGTCTCTAGAAGGACAAAAAATGAGGGTGTTCAGTGTAGAGGTGAAAATTATTTTTTCAGATTACCCCATGTCTACGTTAGGCCTTAATTAATCGTTTTCAGTTCGTTCATCTTGTGCTATTAATATAAAGTTGTTTGTCCAAATTTAATTTTCGCAGCAAGGCGAGTGGAATTCACCTAGTATATTAATATCTCAAGCTGTAACAAATGCACTATCAAAATCATATTTTATGGAGAATTTATAATGAAATAGTGTGGTCGAGTGGGCTTGAGCCCCGCTCCCCTTATGCTGTCTGAGCTTCACTTACCCAAACTTTCCCCAATAGAGAACATGACTCAATTTCATTGCTGTCGCTATCCAGGTAAGTATTTTGATATTTGGTTTCCACCACTTGTATATATCACTCTGAAACAGAGAAGAGAAAGTGTGAACGAAACTTTTTCTCACGCACCGTTCCAAAAAAAACTTCTTGTCGCATGAATGAAAGGATACAATTGGCAAATTAAATAAGCATTTTCATTGCCTACAAAAGATATATAGATCCGAACACCTGCACATAGATTTGGTATATACAGTAATACAATCATTCATGTTTCATGATGCATTGTATCGGTTGGAAATTGGTGCCCTACCTGTCCAAAGCAGAAAACAGGTACTAAAGGGGAACCGTTTTGTATAGCGATCTTCACGAAACCTTTTCTTGACTTAATAAAAGCAACCTATCAAATACCAGCACATGGTCATTAATTTGGTATTAGGATTCACAAAGTTCCCATGCTATATTTCATTATTGATGGGAAACAGTCAAATATACGCTTCCTTCAAAGCATAAAACCTCCTTTCAAGAATCGAAAAAAAAGATGGAGAAGAGAGTATTAACCTCCGAGGTTGAATTCAAATATTGTGTCTCCCGTGGTCCTCCCGGATTAATAACACAACTATGGCCATCAGCAAGGTGTGAGGAAATACTTTCTCTTGTTGGATGAATTGAACCAAGCCACATGCATATTTGCCTCAAGAACGGGACGCGAAATGCCTGCAGTAGTAGACACTATAGTTACATATGAAGGTGATGATGCATATACGTAGCAATAATTGTAAACTTTGGAGGCTTTACCATGCCACTGGTTACAATCCTCATCTTTGGTAGAGGCATCAATGAAGTGAGGTCCGACAATGCCCATGTGCCAACTATGAGTACTGAGTGTGGCTCGTAACCAAATACTGCAACACGTGAAGTGTTAGATCCTTTTTTTTTTCATTACGACAACATACACCACACACAGTCTCGTACACTAAGATTTAAAAATATATGTGCTGCACTTAAAGAAAGAGAGGATTTTTTATGAAGAATATAATGATCAGTCAACACGGATGGATCGTCTAAATTTTGTATCGTGCTATAATTTGTTTTTCTAGATGAGGGGTTGCTTTGTTTTTCCAGATGAGGGTTGCTGAACCATTTTTTTTCTTATAACAATCACACACAATCAGACACAAAAAATAAGGACCAGTCATACAGATGTCATCTAATAATAAGGTATTTGCTGGTACCGTAAGCTGTTTTAGGATCAAATGCTTGGTAGTCCTCCACATGCAGAGTAAGGGGGAAGTAGCTATACCCATGTCTCAGTATGAACCTGCAGTTACACAAGGTATAGGTAACCACAAACCTTAATTCCTGCGTGACATGCGCGGATATGGGTACATGATGTCTCCATGGAAGAACTGAAACATGAAGCAAACCTGGCGATGAAGCGGCCCCATTTGCTCGTGGGACTGACCGGAAGGAACATGAAGAAGAGCTGCGTGCATAACACCCTGCACGTACTCATGCATATGCGTGTAAAAGATTGCACTCATCAAGTACTACTTGTGTAGCTAGCACTATCATATTCGAAAGCATCAGCAGCTAGCAGCCACAGTGATCAGTGATGGCTTTAGAAAATCAACACTAAACGAAAACTTGGCAAACAAAGGCCAATCAGCCGCTCTGTCTACTGGAGATAATTAACTTGGATATGGAAAATTAATATGATCGAAGAACATACAGTACGGCCACGCGAGCAGGGAAGACGAAGCAGCTCGCGATCACAAGAAGGATGTTTAAGTGGATGGTTCCCAGCCACAGAGACAGTGCCACCAGTGTCCGCACAGGCGAGGCATCAGCCTTCTCCATCCGGAATGCCCTCGGGCCGTCCTCCTCTCTTCCCATCATGTTCCTGGAGACAGAGCGCTAGTATGTCTATGGCTCACTATATATACTGTTGGGGGGTCATATATATAGCAAGCTAACGTGGAGGTGAGAGACAAAAACGTATATTGTTTTATATATAAATTCTATTCCAAATTATAAGACATTTAATTTTTTACCTCAAGTTTAACCACCTATCTTATACAATAATTTGTGATAAAAAAGATAAACATCTAAAAATTTGAAATGGAGGGAGTACATTCTTATTTTTCTATCTATTATTAGACTCACACATGCTCCAGACACAAGAACGTCACAACACAACACCGCAAAACCCACTTCTAGAGTGCCTTCCAACTGATGTAATCTCCGCACTCCCCCCTCTTCTGTTTCGTGATCATGTAACTATGACTGCCAATGGCTGCAACTTTGTGCTACTCGAAGCCCCTGAGCACAGCTCATCCCAGCATCTGTGGCAATAGATCTGGTGGGACTCTTCATCCCCGTTTAAGTAAAAAATAATGTAAACCCACCAAGAGATCTGGATCTATTACCCAACTAGGTTTTTCCGATCTATGACTCGATGAGGAATATAAACTCTAAGAATAAAATCCAATCTAATGACCCATACGTTGCTAACCCTAGCCTTGTTAAAAGTGCACGTAGGCTCCAAATAAGGTAACTCCACGTAGCCACAGTTTGGCTTCAACCTATTTATATAGACTACAAAAATAAAAGCATATTTATCTAGCTACTTACCTAATATAAAAATACTAGCCCCCACCCGCCCTGCAGGGACTGACCGCGCTTCACCGGCCCAACCACTACTACCATGGCGCCAGTGTGGCTCCCTCCTCGTTAGCCGATGGCGGCTAGCAGGGGAGCTCAAAGGCCTCCCCTTGTGGTCCCTCCTTCCTCCCATTCACTCCTCTACGTACCTCCGCTCTACCCCCTCCTCCCTCTTTGACTCCGGAGTCGAGGGTCGGCCGGCCTGCCAAATTCGGGGCCCTACAGCAAGATCTGGTGGGCAACAAGCGGATCGGTTGGTCCTTGGCCGAATCTGATGTCTCCTGGCTAGGGGGCATGGCTGCATCCTTACTGCTCCTTGCCCTTGTCTAGGAAAGAACGGCTTAGGGCCAGTCCGTATCGAGCACATGGCTGGCCAGGGCAGGAGCAGCCATATTAGCAATAGTGGCAGCTCAATCGCCTACCTCCCCCTCTCCCTTTCCGAATTCAGCGTCAAGGGCAGGCCAACAGCCAGATCCAACACTCTTGTGGTCCGATCCGATGACCAGCAGGAGGTCCGATTGGTACCTGGCCGAATCTTGTGCCTCCTAGCTAGGGCGGTGCGGCAGCCCCAACCCATGGAGTCCGCTTGGCTGGATGGGGTAAGGGTCATGAGGGCGGTTGGCATGGATTCTCAGTAGCCAGATCTGGCTAGCCGAGGATGCTGGCGGCCGAGTGCCAGGTGGATTTGGTTGGGCCATGGCTGCTACCTAGCTGTCGTCTCTCTTAGTCCTATGCTTTGCCGCCGTAGTCGCTCTCTTCTCATGCTTTGGCAGATGCTTTGCCGCCGTGGTTTAGGCAGATGCTTTCCCGCAAAAGTTGCTACCCTCTCGCGGTTACTTTGTCATGTATCTAGTGGATGCTTTGTCGTTGTCTTACTGTTGGATCGAGCGGATGCTTTGCTGTCATAGTCATCTCTTGTTTGTGGATGGTTTGCCCTCATAGCTTCATCTCCCTGTTGGCATTCCTTGCATTGTTGTCTCCTAGGTCCACTCGGTTATATGTTTTGACAAAGGACCCTCTCCCTACCGTGTTTCTTTCTTTCTCTTGTGTGTTTGGTTCTTTAACCATTATCTCTGTGGTTTTGTGTGCTGGGTTTTTCAATAGTCGCATCATGTAAACCGTTTTCGGCAATCGAACTTCTTCTAAATGAAACATAAGTTAAGGCCTGTTCTGAAAAAAAAACTTTTGTGAATATAAAGTCCAGCCACCACACGTCTTCTAAATAAAATAAGCTAGCTGCACCTCATTAAATTGCTTCATTGAATCCATCACGTCTCTACAGTTCTAGATATTTTGCAATAAGTCCATCAAGTCTCTGTAGCAGGGGAACATGCATTTGTCCCTCCCCAATGATCTCAACTTTCATGGAGCCAATACAAATATATGATTTATTAGCCTTTTCTTTTCATCTATTTTTTCTTACAAATTGTTTGCTGTACAGGTACCGTGTAGCAGCACTGCCATGAATTCCTTTCATATGGGTATGCATGAATGCATCTGACTACGGGAGAAACAACCAAATTGTATATCAAACTTAATTACTTGCTACCTTGTACGAAATTGCAATAAACTTTTCATGCATATATAACCTGATGAGTCAAGAATGAAAGAAACAACGACTGTTATCCACCTAGTAGTTCTCACAGCAGGTTACTAGTAAACACTAATATAATTGCCCACCACGTATATGTAGCAGTGAAGCAAAAGCAAATAGGAGATCAGGTAGACTCAGGGAATTATCAATAGGAAAAATCCTCACCACAGTAATTTTCTCTGATTAGATAAAAAGGATCGGCTTACATCGGTAGATGCAAGGTAAACCCTAGGATAATCATCCCACCACCGGTCAAGACGAACAATAAACCCATCTAGCTAGGGTTTCTTGAGCGGTTCAACCGGAACCGTAGCCTTTTTTAATGTAAAACTCGACAGGAGCCACTATGAAACTGTTTGGATTATCATTGTCACTTTCAGACTCCCTTCTGGAGAACTAATCATCAAATCATCTTTTGCTGCATTACTATGAAATTGGTATAAACTAATCATCAAATCATCTTTGGCTGCATTACTATGAAATTGGTATAGTCACACCATCCTCTCCCTGGGAGCAATATTGTCACTAGCTTTGGAGGAATTTCAGCAAGATTTTTCTTCACTTTCAGAGAAGCAATCACCTCAGCCTTAATAGCACTATCCGCCAACGGTTTGAGTACATGATGAACTCCCGTATGCAAAAAACGAATAATTATATATTGGAATGACCACCATAAGTAGCATCAATATCAAACTTCCGTATATAGGCGACCTAATAATAATGACACATACCCAATGGTGTAGTATCACAATCCACAATAATCAATTTGCATACCTTATCTTAAAATTTGCATTCCAATTGAAATATATGAGACGGTTGTCCCTTCATAATAGCAACGGTACCATCACTATGTATTTTCTTTGTTATTACAGATGCGCCATGTAATGCGTCATCTGTATCATCATCAATTTTAAGCTTAGCCCGAGTACCACAATAAGAAGCACTACAATGCAGCTCGAATGCTAAAAAAATCAGCACTCCCAAGTAAAACTGTTGGTTCGAGCACTTGGGCCTTCAACAACAACTAAGCATCTTCTTTCTGCATTTTCATAGAACAACCAACTAACTGCTTCGTGGTTATAGATTTTGCCCACGAGCATCAGTTACTGTTTTCCTTGACTCAACTGGAGGAACAAATTGGCTTTGTAGCACCAACCCTCATATATCTGCATAATATATCTTTTGGGTCGATTTGAGTCCTCGACCTCAGAAGAAATCCTCCATACTATCTTGAGTGTCTTGCTCTTGTATTCGTTCAGTTAGAAATGAAGTAACAGTAATCTGCTCTAAGAATCAATTTGCCTACTTATATATACGGCATACTTTAAGCTGCAGTTTTCTTGAGAACAATTTCAGATATTACTTGTGCTCACTATTTTAAACACATTAGGCAAATTTATTTGGGCATCTTGGCATGTCCTTACCAGATATTCTATATTATCATCTCCAGCCACTTGAACTATCGTAATAATTATACAAAATTAATAATTATACAAAATTATTGCAGCGAGCACACGCTTACGGCGTGACTAGTTTTCTTCGAACTCCTTGAAACCATATACAGTGCCAACCACGTTCTAATTATATATTGTCTTCAGCCATTCGAATTATTGTAACTACTTTATGCTAAATTCATCTCATCTTTATGAAGCACAGTGCCTGGTGTATATCTGCATTACAAGCGGAAGCAAGTGGCTCAATTTATGGCGGTGCACAACCACTACCTGTTCAGCTCTGGAGCCTGTGAATTCTAGCAAAAATTCTATATATATTATCATCTGCAGCCACTCGAACTACAATTTATCATATAAAGTTGCAGCGCGCTAGCTTGTTAGGGCGTCCTCAACCGTACAAGACAACTCATACATACATATCATTGCTACTTCATTATGTGAACCCTACATGTTAATTTTTTTATTCTACATCTTCTCTCCTCCTCTCTCAGTACTTATGAGCAGACCCACAAACTACCTTATTTTCTAAGCAAGATGTTGAGATAAAATATTGTACGTGGCTTCTTTTTTTCATCTTCTTTCTCTTCTACATTGGGAAAATATCCACCGTTGCCTTCTTTGTAAGTGGCAATATTGAGGACGCCCTTACAAAATTGTGGTAACTCTTGGCCTTCATTATCATCTTGAGCCTTACATGATACAACTATTCCATGTTAAATTGGTCTCAAGTCTCGACGTTATGGTGACTAGTTTCTTTGGGCACTCTGGATGTGGACTCCACAATTTCTATAGTTATTTGTTACCCCTCTATTTATCGATTTTTGCTGAATGGCACTGTATTTGTTAAGGAAAAAGAGAGAACACAAGAAATGGTCTCTAAGATAGAAACAAAATCTAGTCTTTGATCGATGCAGAAGAAATGATGCTTGTCCGCATTATGGAAGATGGCGGACCTGCAACCTCTTAGAACCGCCTCCCTTCCCTATCCACGCTGGGTACCCTTTTCGTGCGCGCCCTCGATCCTCCAACCTCTCGATGCCCGCCATCCCTTCATGCGCCGCTCGACACCATGGAGCTTTGACTGTGGCCATTGGACGCCTACCTTCCCGTGCATGACCGCTCAACACCTAAACACCGCGGAGGTCTGGCCGTGGCTGCCTCGACGCCCGACTCCCCTACTGCCTGTGCCGGCTCGCCCAACCCACTTTGGCATGCCTCGACGCTAGGCTCGCACATGTCTTGCCTCCATCTACACTCATGGGGCGGTAGGATGATTGGTTGGACTCTAGACAAAAAAGCCGCAATGAGAATAATAGTTTCTTGGTATAATATCCTGTACTATAGAAACTGTGGATACAACCTGTGCTCTCGTACTTGCTAGAATCTTATAAGAGATAGGTTTTGTAATATTTCCATTGGTAGATGTTTGTAATATAGAAAATATCTATGCTTTATGGTTATATAGATATTTTTTATTTTTTGCAATACAATCTACACTGATACTTTGATGTAGATTTGTAATGTCAGTAGTGGTAATTTAGATGAAAATTCAAGAGGGTGCATATATTATGTATCTAATGGCATAAGTGGGTAATTTAAATAAAGATTCTTGGGTTTACCTACATTGATTAATAAAATATCATAGATCATATTGTTATTATTAATACATAGTGTAATATTCATAGAGGTGAATACTAAACAGAGCACATATATTGTAATAACACCAAACACTGACGGTTAAGGCCATACATGAGATGTGGATTTCATAGATTTGTATTCTTACCACATGATTTCAGAGTCTTGATCAACCCTTCTTTTATGGACATTTTCATGCTCTTTATTAAAACACCACACAAAAATAAAAAAAATCAATGTGATGGCAACAGTTTCAATTTGTGGTTTGGAGTCTGGACCAGACAATTTGCTTTGTGTTAGTTCCTGCAATGCTTTGAGGTTAGTTTTCAGAGACATGAGAATCACGATCAGTCCAATCAACATGGTCTCTAGCTTCTAAAGCTTTTGGATCACACGAACGAATAAATCTACTGCCTCAGACTCTGCCCCGTTCCTGCACGGACCGAGCTGCTCCTTCAAATTCTTCATGTCCCTCTTGCATCCATGAAGAGATGAATCAAACAACTAGAAAGTTGTCACTTGGAGATGCTTTAATCAAAGGCGAGGAGGCATATATATAGTTATCTACCCATAGAGTAACGAATAATAGATATGACTATTATTAGTTTATCCGATGCACAGGTAGAAGGTTGTGCCCGAAATGCAGGTCGGGAGCACCAGCAGCCCCTTGGTGCACATGTGGAAGCACTTCCAATCTTACATAGCCACGCTTCTGAGGTTCATCACAGAGGCTTCCAAGAAACTGCAAGGCATGACTGAGAGAGAAACCCAAGCAAGATCGATGTGACCGAGGAAAAAGCCTGACTTATACAGCATATTGCAGGATTGGAAGGTCGATCCCTCATTGAGATTGATGTTGCATAACTATGGCCGGCGGCTGCAACGTGGGGGACGGCGAGGCTTGGCTAATACCACATGAATTAGGATGGGATAATGGCAGGTGGGGTAATTTTAGAAAAAAATAAATAGATCGGATGAGCACTAAAATTCATGGCGATCAAATTGACACCTTGATATTTCTAGTTATTATGAGAATTTCTAGCATTTATCTTTTTTTCTAACCTGTCCAGTGAGAATTAACATGTAGACTCCAGTTAATATTAGTAATAGTAATATATTGTTGCATTAGGAGTGCCCTTCTAACTCCTTGAAACAAACAGTGGCAACCTCATCGTAGGTCGTAGCTAATTATTAATTGTTATGAGCTATTTGAATTATTGTAACTATTCTGTGCTCAATGCATCTCATCATTAGCATGCAGAGTGCCCCGCGGTGCAGATCTGGGACATGGCCATATCCGCATTGCATGCGTCAGCTAGTGGCTCTATTATCGTAACAACTTTGCTGTCGAAGTCAGCTTTCATTGCTCCATGCACATCCCTTCATAGTACAAATTTCTCGAAATCATGTTGACATTGCTCAATGCAGTTGTCCTATAGTCATGAAAATTTATGGAAACCCAACTAAAACAATGTTGATGTATGTTAAAAAAATTCCTTGATTTATTTCATTAATTGTCCATGCTCCTCATGGAACTACCGTAAAGCTCCCACAGCTGTACTCGAGTCTCAGTGGTCTCCATCATGGCAGTAAGCTCAACAAATTTTGTGTCGGTCGCTAAACGAAGACATGTTCATGCACACTACACTGAAGGTTTGTTCATCTCACTACCGGAAACGCCATCTTTATCGAGTGCCGAAATCTTTGCCGAGCGGCAAAACACGGGCACTCGGCAAAGAGGCTATTTGCCGAGTGTCAAATACTGCACTTGGCAAAGATTTCTTTGCCGAGTGTCTAGTACTCGGCAAAGCAAAGAACTCGGCAAAAGGGATCTTTGTCGAGAGCCAGGCACTCGGCAAAGAGGTGCACTCTGCAAAGTAGGGCCTGGATAAACGGCATCTGTAGCCGTTCCCTTTGCCGAGTGCCATGCTGTTAGGCAATCGACAAAGGAGCTACCTTCGCCGAGTGCCGAGATGGCCAGCACTCGGCAAAGGTGTTTTTTTTACTTTAATAAAATCCTTTGCCGAGTGCCAGGAGGGCCAGCACTCGACAAAGGCCTCTTTGCCGAGTGCCACGTCGGCCAGCACTCGGCAAAGGCCTCTATGCCGAGTGCCGACGCCGGCTCTCGGCAAAGCGTAATTTTTTTCTTCCTATTTTTTTTGTGGGGCCTTGATACCGTAAATACATCACAACTTCAAAAGTTGAGACAATTTTAAATTTTTGTGCTATATTTCTTCAATTATTTTTTTCTTTGAATTTTTTCGACAACTCCAAATTTGAACTACAGGTACATAAAATAATAGAATTTGGTCATTCAAAAAATGGTATTCATGATGTTCGGAGTATGTTGAGGTCGTATCCAGGACCTCACATGAAGGTACGACCATGTTGGTGTCGTAACATGATGAGTTACGTGCGAAAAAAGTGTTTTTAAATTATATAAAATCCAAACAAAATCTGAAAATGATGAACCTTGTCGAGGTGTGTTGTCATCGCATGTGGAGGCTGTAGTAAAAAATTGAGAAAGTTTCGAGCAAGTTGCGAACTCGGATGCCTAAAACCCAGACATCCACATGTGATTAGCTTGTGATCACATGTGGAGATGTCTGGGTTTTAGACATCCGACGTCGCAACTTGCTCTGAATATTCTCAAATTTTTATCATAGCCTCTACATGCGATAACATGACACCTCGACAAGTTTCGTGATTTTCAGACTTCGTTTGAATCTTGTACATGTAAAAACCACTTCTACCGCACCTGGATGGTCATTTTTCGTGGACAAGGCGTTCAAACTTTTAGGTGAGTTTATGGACACGGCCTCAAAATACACTCTCCAACATGAATACCATTTTTTGAATGGCTATGTTTCTTTATTTCATGCACCTGCAGTTCAAATTTACATTTTTGAGAAAAATACAAGGAAACAAAATTAATTTAAGAAATATAGCAAAATATTATAAAAAGGTCTTAAATTCGAAGATGTGCTTCAATACACCTCACCTGGGCTACAGAAACGTTTCAAGTCAAAATTAAAAAAAATAAAAACTTTGCCGAGTGCCATCAGTGGCACCCGGCAAACAAGATCTTTGCCGAGTGCCAGCCTAGAAACTCGGCAAAGACGGCCTTTGCCGAGTGCCATTTGTGGCACTCGGCAAAGGAGCATCGTGGATTAAAGGCCCGAGGCCTATCTCTAACCCTATCCTCAGACACCCGACCGCCGCTGCCCCCTTACCCTCCCAACCGCCGCCGTCCCCGCTCCCCCCGCCGCCGCCGCCCCCGCCCCCGGCGCCCCCCCGACGACCGCCGCCGCCGTCCCTACCCCCCAGGCGCACCCTACCAACCCCACCGCCGCCCCCCTGTCCCCCACCCCGCCGACGGCCACCGCCCTGTCCCCCCAACCCGGCCACCTCGCCGCCGCCCCCTGTCCCCCACCCCGGCGACCGCCGCCGCCCTGCCCCCCAGGCCGACGACCGCCGCCGCCCCCGCTCCCCCCGGGCCACCGTCGTCGGCTTTGTGAAGGGAAAAAGAAGGGAAAGGAAGGGAGGGGAAGAAGAAGGGAAGGGAAGAAGAAGAAGAAAGAAGAAGAAGAAGAGAAGAAGGAGGAGGAGAGGAGGAAGAAGAAG
>CM041636.1:17623070-17689996 GCA_023333625.1 Bothriochloa decipiens
AGAAGAAGAGAAGAAGGAGGAGGAGAGGAGGAAGAAGAAGAAGAAGAAGGAGAAGAGGAGGAGGGGAAGAAAAGAGGGAAGAAGAAGAAGAGGAAGAAGGGGGGAGGACGTGGAAGAAGGAAGAGGAGGAGAAGGAGGAGGTCCGCCGGCTTTCACCCCGTCATCTTCTCTGCATGGCATCCCCGTCAACGCACGTGTCGTGACTAGGTATATCACCCTTCTCTGCATTTCGGCCTTCGTGCCGCTCTAGTTATCGGCCTACGTGCCGTTGTGATTGTCGGCCTTCATGCTATTGTTTGTGGATGTCAACCTTCGTGCCGTTCTTTTTGTAGGTTATCAAAACCTCCCCGTGTAGGGGAGGTTCTGTCAAAATTTTTAATAACTTATAGTTTTATTTGCAGGACCCGTGGGTAACTTATAGTTTTAATAACTAACCTATTGGCCTTATTTGCAGGACCCATGGGAGGGACTCGACCACCCTGGTCGTCTTCGTCGCCACTATCCCACTAGCTTCTCTCCACCACCACCTTAGGTATAAATCACCTCTCTTCCTTACTGTTGTCATACGTAGATCGCGTAACCGAGTTAGGCGTCTCCCATTCGAAAGGGATACGCGGTCATTCGTATGCGGATTAGTGCATATATGACGGTATCTCTTTCGGACTATCCATGTTTTTTATACAGCTCATGGATTCGTAGATGGGTTAGCTTCCATGTTCCGCTCTTGTCCGAGTCAGAGTTTTGGCAGCACCTCCCCGTTGTTCTTCGGATACACACTCTCCCCACCGGGACGTGTATCGGGAAAGCAGCGGGGAGGTGCTGCCGAAATTCCATCTTGGATGGGAGCGGAGCTTGGAAGCTAACCTCATCTATGCATCCTCGAGTGGGATTAGGACCTATCCTTGACCTATTAGATGGTAGGAACGCCTTGTAGATGCAAATGCTGGTTTTATTACTCGCTTACTTTGGTGCATGACAGAGGATGGCTGACCATGAGTGGATGTCCATGGGCTTCACAAGTAAGAGCTTGGAATGGGTTAGGGGGCTGATGCTTTCCTGGAGCATGCATTTGGCCCAGCTGCTAAAGTGTAAGAACAAGAAAAAGAAATGAAAGCGTCAGGTGGGAGTAGATATTCACAATAACGGATTTATTCCAAACTATACCCGCTGGATCCACCATGGTGAACACCATCGTATTAGGGAGGAGGTGGTGAGACCCCTCCTCGAGGAGTATGATGTAGATGCCGGGATGGCAGACATGATGGCAGACTTTCACGATGCAAGGTTCGTTGAAGGAATGGAGATGGAGGAAGATCCAGAGGAAACCGTAAAGGCATTCTACACCATGATGGAGGTGGCACAAAAGCCCCTTCATGAAAATACAATGGTTTTGCAACTGGTTGCCATTTCATGCCTAATATCATTGAAGTCGCATAGGCATTAGTCAAGACGGCTTCGATCTCGTGTTGACAGTTGTTGGCAAACTGCTTCTGGATCCTCACACCATGCCGAAGAACACGTACGAGTCACAGAGGCTCCTTCATGCACTTAAGATGCTGTATGAGGGGATCCAAGCATGTCCGAAGGGGTGCGTCCTATTCAGGGGAGACAACGAGACAGCAACACACTGTCCAAAGTGCAAAGCCTCTAGGTTTGTGGAGGTAGAAGACAGTGATGGCAAGAAGAAACAATCTAAGATCCCTAAGATGGTCATACGGCACCTTACATTCCTACAGAGGCTCCAATAGCTGTACATGACAGAGGAGTCCGTGAAACAGATGACGTGGCACAAGAATGGCAAAAGATACAATGACAAGATGGTACACCCAATGGATGGTGATGCATGGAAGCACTTCGATGACATGAATCCTGGCAAGGCTATGGAGGCTCGAAATGTAAGCGTAGCGCTGGCAACAGCTGGTTTCAACCCATTTGGAATGATGGCGGCCCCGTACATTTGTTGGCCCGTGTTCATGGTCCCCCTCAATCTTCCCCTCGGCGTCATGTTTGAACCCAGGAACGTGTTCTTGACACTGATAATACCTGGACACCCGGGCAACAATATGGGTGTATTTATGCAGCCAGTGTGGGATGAATTGTAACTTGCTTGGGAAGAGGGGGTACTGATGTACGACCGAGATACAAAGAGGAACTTCATAATTTATGACTTCATGGTGTATGGCTTATTCAGCGCGTGGTCTATTCACGGGAAGTTCCCTTGCCCAACATGCAAGGCAGATGTGATGTTCACCTGGCTGGGCAAGGGTGGCAAGTATTCTTCTTTTGACAAACATCGGCAATTCCTGCCTGAGAACCATGAATTGAGACGAGATTTAAAGCACTTCACGAAAGGTGTTCAAGTCAACAGCCCCATTCCTCAGGTTAAGAGCCCTGCCGATGTCCTTGCTGAGATAGAGGCTCTCCAGATTGATAAAAAGAATTGTGGTTTTATTGGATATGGTAACGACCACATGTGGACTCATATATTGGGTTTGACTAGGCTACCGTACTTTAGGACCTTCTTCTTCCACACAACATCGATGTAATGCACACAGAAAAGAATGTCACCGATGCACTCTGGGCAACACTCATGGACATTGGTAAGAAGTCAAAGGACAATGTTAAGGCTAGACTGGACGTGGAAAGGATTTGTGATAGACCAAAGCTAGTGATGAAGACCCCTGCGCCAGACAAGAAATGGAAAAAGGGCCTGGCCAATTACATCCTAAAAAGGCCAGATAGGAAGGAAGTACTGCAGTGGATCAAGACGCTATAGTTTCCTGATGGGTATGTGATGAATCTAAGTAGGGGAGTGAACTTGGAGACTATCAAAGTCTTAGGGATGAAGAGTCATGACTTCCACATATGGATTGAGCGGATCCTTCCTGCGATGACCCGGCGATACTTCCCCGAGCCAGTGTGGCGCATCCTGGCAGAGTTGAGCTTTTTCTTCCACTAGCTTTATGCCAAGGAGTTATCTCGGGACATTTGTCTTGACCTAGAGAAGGCTACACCTCTGTTGCTCTGCAAGTTGGAGATGATATTTCCACCCAGCTTCTTCCTATCGATGTAGCATCTGATTTTGCACCTACCGCACGAGGCACGGTTAGGGGGGCTCGTGCATGTTATAACGCTGCATGTTATAATCGAGAGGTGTCTAAAGCTTCTTCAGAAAAAGTGTAGAAATAAAGCCAAAATTGAGGCTTCCATGGCAGAGGCATTCATTCTGGAGGAGGTGTCAACCTTCACAATCCAACCCCTCGTTATAACGCCGATGAGAACTCATCGAACCTCAGCCTTTTCCAAGGGGATCTCGGAAGAGGAAGCGCAGGTACCAACAAGAAATTGACCCATGATGAGTGGCGCACTATCATGAGCTACTTTTTGTTGAACCTTGATGAATGCATTCCTTATCAGAAGTAAGTTCTCAATGAGCTTTTTACATACGTCGTCACTATCCTCCACCTATCGATCTGACCCCCTTGTCTCTTGTTTTTTCAGGGAATATATTAATGAACACTGGAGAGGCAATAGGGCTCCTACCGAGCAAGAAGAAGACCATCTTCTTAGACATGGTGTGCCCGATTTCATTTCCTGGTTCTGTACAAAGGTACCATCCAAGTAACCTCGTTCCAACTTTGAGATTCCACTTTACTCCTAGGCCTAGTCGGATGCGGAAATGAGTGATGAATTGAAACAGGTGGGCAGTGGCTTCTCCTGTAGGGTCAAGTCATTCACTGTTTATGATGTGAATGGCTATCGCTTTCGCACAAGAGGCGACGAGGAGAGTCGGCCCAACCTAAAAATCACGTGCTGCGGAGTTCGTACGCCCGGCACAGATGAGAAGGACTATTACGGCATAGTCAAAGAGATATACGAGCTCAAATTTTTGGGTGCCAAAGCTTTTAAGCCAATGGTATTCAAATGCCATTGGTTTGATCCTGATGTCACGAAAAAAGACCTTAAGATTGAGCAAGTCAAAATTTGATAGGATTCCAACTATAAAGAAGACGATGTCTATATTATGGCTAACCGAGACGCCACACAAAGTTTATTACCTCCCATGGGTGTGCCAAAAAGATGAGAAGCTTGCGGGTTGGAGCCTTGTGCACTTGGTATCGCCGTGCGGTAAAGCTATCCCAAACGATGATGATTACAACTTTGACCCAAAGACAAATGAGTTCTATCAACCTGAGGGGCTAGAAGGGAGTTTAGAGATAGACATTCTTTCATTGATGGGCATGGAAGTAGACAACGACATCGATGAGGACGAGGGCGATGAGGTGCAGGATGCTAAGGACTTACGAATCCTTGAGCGATGGCAGATGCAGTGCAATGGAGTTGTTGAGGACGATGTAGATGATGATGACAATGGAGATGATGACGATGGAGATGATGCCCGACACTTAAGAGAGCTCAACAATAGTGATGATGACTACACACCAGCCATATTGCCGTTCGCGGAGATAATTTCTAATTCATGTAATACTATATTGTTATTATTATTACCTTGAAATTATGTTTCTTTACAAGTACTTGTCATTTATTTATGCTAATTATTTTAATCTTTGTCATTGCAGGCACTCGACAAAATGCCGGGCGAAAGGCAGCAGCGGCCACAATAAAAAGTCCGCTCACACTACCAGATCCGCAACGAGGAGCAGGCGATCACCAATGACGCAGAGGAGGAGGAGGTGTTGGTGGAGCCATCGACCGGTAGGGGGGATGCCCCCAGCAGACGTCGCACTTTGACGAGGAGGCTACCGTTCCAGGGGACAATGACGACGACCGTCGGTGATGGCGATGGCGGCGGCGACGACGACGACAACGACGATGACGGGGGTGAGCCAACGATGACACCAGGCGAGCCGACGATGACACCAGGTGAGATGATGAGGACACCAGGTGAGACGGCTTCCTCAGGTTCGAGCAAGCCCTACTAGCGTGGGCCCTCGTTGCTCCCTAACCCACGGCTGCTTCCTTCCCGCGGCTCGGTGATTCGACCCGTAGGTGAGACGTAAGTATCCATTGTTGATTTCACTACTTGTTCATATGACATGTTGAAAATCGAACTTCAGACTAACAATTGTTTTAATGACTCATGTAGTAGCTGGACGTTTGTGAGCGGAGGGAGCAGTTCACGCCATATCAATGGCATCCAGGGCCTGCTGATTAGGGAGTACTACCCTGGCTTGGTCACCCACAAGGGTGAGGTACAGGCGCCCATGAGGTGGGAGCACTTCTCTAGTGTCACGGACTCTAACGGCAAAACCCTTGCGGCGAAGATCAAGAGGGAGTTCTGGGTGAGTCTTTTCATCGTACCGCATTTCTCAATACGACGCATTCGTTGGACGTTCATGAAACAATGATGAGTTCTGTGTGAGTTTTGTGTGCAGGACTTCTTCACGTGTGAGGAGGGGAAAGAGCAGCATGCGGCAAGAGTGCAGAGGCGGTCTGCAAAGATCGTCTCAAGGACATGTACCACGAGGCGCATCTCCAGTGCGTCATCAACTACTACGCCGACGTGCTTGGCCAGGTGGTGAAGAAGTCGCAAGTCATGGAGATGCTACTCCAGAGGGAGACCGACCTCACCGAGGCATAGTACATGCAGGTAATTAAGTTGGAAACATTCATTCTGACTTCTTCCGTAAAACATTCAATTTATTTTCTCGCATGTCAAATACTTGATGTCATGCATATGTGCCCGGAGTGGTGCGACAAGTATCGGGACTGTTGGGCGGCCATTGTGCGTGAGTGGACCACAAACGCGGCGTACCAGAGGCGTAGAGTGCATCGGGAGCACCGCCTACAGATGCGAGGGGCACCACACCACCAAGGGAACTAGTCCCTCCTAGTGTTCATGGAAAGATGGGTATGCTTCTGTTGATCTATTAATTCTAGCCCTCAATTGTCGTTACTTGTAACCATGTTTGTGTTTTCCTCGCAGTCCCAGTCGCATGGTGGGCAGGCCGTCAATGAGTTCACGAGGTACGCCCTTGCTCACAAGGGCAAAGCGACAGTGGTGGACAACGTCTACGACCCAGCGGACGGGCCAGACGCGTACACCAACGTGAGCGTCCACCCCAAGCTCGCCGAGTACACCTCCGCGGCTCGCCAGCTCCATGGGGAGACGTTCGACCCCACCACCGAACCCCTGGACACAGACCTCTTGATGAGGTTGGGAGGAGCGAAGCAGCACGGCCGGTATTGGATGGCCAACAATGCCATCAAGTCGTCCTCTGTTCCCACGCTGAGCCAGATTCGATGAGACGAGACCAAGAGCTCCTCCGACATCCCCATAGTGCCTCGACAGTCGAGCAACGCGTAGATGTTCTTGGCATTTCAGGTAAGTGTAGTTTTATTTGTCGTTCACTCTTTTCACACATGTACCTTGCCTTCACATACCATCAACCTTGCGGGTGTAATATTGCAGGCCTAGACAGCACAGTTGCAGATGAACAAGGAGAACATGGTGGTGGCCCATCAGCAGCAACTGGCGGCTGTCACGCAGCACTACCAGCGTCAGATGCAAGACTTTGCTGCCTACTTCCAGGGCCTTCAGATCCCAGGAGTGCAGCAACAAGAGCTCCCTGCCTCGATCTTTGCTCCACCACCTTTTCCTATGCCTACTCCAATAGCGACTCCGGTGAGTATATTGCCTGTTGCTTTAGCTTGTGCGGCCATCCTGCAGGTACTAATGAGATCAATTGTCCTTTGTGCAGGAACAGTCGGCGGGTTCAAACCCGACTCCTCCACGTGCCAGCCCTCCACTAGGCCCTTCTCCACCGCACGGGTGGCCGGCTCACCCGACCTTCCCGACTCAGGGCTTCACGTGGCCAGGTACCGCTCCTCCTCCACCGACACAGCAGGGGCATTCTGGGCCTGCAAACGGTCGTCTGCTTCCGCCGCCCTATTGGATGTTCCAGGCGGTGCCGCAGTCAGGGTGGTCTCCGTGGGAGCAAGGTGGGGGCTGTGGGGACGCCGGGACGAGCTAGGTACCTCTACTGCCCGCTTGTGGACTTGTATCGATGAACTTGTCGCTCTTTTGGACATGTTATGAACTTGTATCGATGTAACAGATGAATTTGCGGACCTTTATATATGAATTCGTGTTGAGACGACATGGATCTGATGAAATGCGATATTTATGTGATATTCCATTCTATTGTCATGAATATATGTGAAATTGCATGTCTGGAATGGAAGAAAACAGAAAAAAGAGCCAAAAAATTTTTTCCAGCTTTGCCGAGTGCCAGCTCTCGGCAAAGCTGGGCATTTTGTCCAGCAGAGCCCAGCTTTGCCGAGTGCTAGCGAGGCACGCGGCAAAGTGACCATTCCTTTGCCGAGAGCCGACACTCGGCAAAGGATTTTTAAAAAAATAAAAATCTTTGCCAAGAGCCGGCACTCGGCAAAGGGTTTTTCAAAAAAAATAAAAAATCTTTGCCGAGAGCCGGCACTCGGCAAAGGGTTTTTCAAAAAAATAAAAAATCTTTACCGAGAGCCGGCACTCGGCAAATGATTTTTCAAAAAAAATCTTTGCCGAGTGCCTGCTACGTCACACTCGGCAAAGGGTGCCGTCAGGTGGCACTCGGCAAAGACTCCTTTGCCGACCAATTCTTTGCCGAGTGCGCTTTGCCGAGAGCCGCACTCGGCAAAGCCTTTGCCGACGGCAAAGGAGGCGGATCCGGTAGTATCTGCGGTTGCAGGCTAGTTGGTCCAAAAATAGGGGCCTGTTTGCTAGATATTGATCAGCTTGAGACTCACCAAAAAACCAGCTCCAAATTCGCCTATTAGTGCCAAACACTTCTATCTCCACTAGCTCTATCGTAGGTCTGATCCACCAAAAGGATAGCTCTGCCCAGATTCACCAAATTGGTGGAGCAGCTAAGGCTAGTCTCAGTGCATTGTTTCAATGCGTTGTTTTCAAGACAATAAAACTTGATGCTCCACCGTTGACAGACCCATGCACTACTGGAGACCAGGTCTTTGCGGAGTGCCTAGCTCTTTGCTAAGTGCTTTCTATCGGACACTGGGCGAAGAGCTCCGTTGTCAAGTGCCGGGTACTAGGCACTCAGCAAAGTTCCCTTTGCCAAGTGTCTAACGGTGACACTCAGGGCTGCCACCGTTATCAATCGGTAGCCTCCATTACCCCTTCACCGAGAAATAGCCTTGGACACTCGGCAAACATTTTCCTTGCTAAGAGTGTCCTCATCTGACACTCGGCAAAGACCTAGGTTTGCCGAGTGTCAAGGTTCGACACTCGGCAAAATATTATTTTTTTCACTTTTGACCTCTAAACTTTTTAATTCATCGTACCTGGTACTCCATGTTCAAATTTGGTACATTTCTTAGACATTTGCTATATCTCATTAATTTATTATATTTAATTGATTTTTTTGGAATAACGCAAATTTTACATGCAAGTGCATCAAATAATGGAAGTAAATGAATGGAAAAAATCATATTCTTGTTACTGAGTCTAATGTGATGCCGTGCAAGGATATACCAGAAATTTTGAACATCTTCTTCATGGAACATGACCACAAACTTGTGGACAAATTGTTTTCAAATTCTATAAAAAATAAATAGAGTCTAAAAATCATAAAACTTGTTAAGATATCATGGTATAGGCTATGATAAAAATTTGTCAAGTAACGCACTCCCCAAGTCCAGGCCTTTGCCAAGTGCCTTGACCCCGGCACTTGGCAAAGGCAATGTCAACATCACCCTCGCCGTCAAGACAACTTTTTTTTACATCAGAATTACTTGCTACCTTGTATGAATTTCCAATAAGCTTTCATGCATAAACTGATGAGTCATGGGTTCATCATTCACCCATTCTTGAAACAAAGTCGCTCTCGACGTATATATGTCTTGAGGTGGCCTGATCATCTTTGCGACATCTATATATCATCTTTTTTTCTTTCTTTCTTTCTTGGTGCTGCACAAAATCGGATACAAACATCGATGATTTATTACAAGTGTCATGGCACTGTTTGGATTATCATTGTGACTTTCAGAACTCCCTTCTTGAGAACTAATCATCATGTCATCTTTTGCTACATTACTATGAAATTGGTATAGTCACACCACTCTCTCCCTGAGAGCAATGTTGTCACTAGCTTTGGAGCAATTTCAGCAGGATTTTTCTTCACTTTCAGAGCAGCAATCACCTCAGCCTTAATAGCACTATCCGCCAACGGTTTGAACACATGATGAACTCCCGTATGCAAAAAATGAATAATTATATATTGGAATGACCACCATAAGTAGCATCAACATCAAACTTCCATATATAGGTGACCTAATAATAATGGCACATACCCAATGGTGTAGTATCACAATCCACAATAATCAATTTGCATATCTTATCTTAAATTTTGCATTCTAATTGAAATATGTTAGACGGTTATCCCTTCACTATTGCAATGGTACCATCACCATGTATTTTCATTGTTATTATAGATAAACCATCTAATGCATCATCTGTATCATCATCAATTTTAAGCTTAGACTGAGTATCACAATAGGTAGCACTACAATGCAGTTCGAATGCTAAAAAAATTGCACACCCAAGTAAAATTGTCGGTTCGAGGGCTTGGGCCTTCAATAACAACTAAGCATCTTCTTTCTGCATTTTCATAGAACAACCAATTAACTGGCCTCGTCGTTATAGATTTTGGGCCACGAGCATCAGTTACTGTTTTCCATGACTCAAGTGGAGGAACAAATTGGCTTTGTAGCACCAGCCCTCATTACTCTCCATGGCCAACAAAAAAAAATATTTGTTCGAGTCGAATCACCAAATGAAAACATCTTTATAAAATGTCTCCTGTGCATAATATATATTTAAGGTCGATTTGAGTCCTCGACCTCAGAAGAAATCCTCCATACTATCTTGAGTGTCTTGCTCTTGTATTCTTTCAGTTAGAAATGAAGTAACAGTAATCTGCTCTAAGAATCAATTTGCCTACTTATATATACGACATACTTTAAGCTGTAGTTTTCTTGAGAACAATTTCAGATATTACTTGTGCTCACTATTTTAAACACATTAGGCAAATTTATTTGGGCATCTTGGCATGTCCTTACCAGATATTCTATATTATCATCTCAAGCCACTTGAACTATCGTAATAATTATACAAAATTAATAATTATACAAAATTATTGCAGAGAGCACGCTTACAGCGTGACTAGTTTTCTTCGAACTCCTTGAAACCATATACAGTGCCAACCACGTTCTAATTATATATTGTCTTCAGCCATTCGAATTATTGTAACTACTTAATGCTAAATTCATCTAATCTTTATGAAGCACAGTGCCTGGCGTATATCTGCATTGCAAGCGGAAGCAAGTGGCTCAATTTATGGCGGTGCACAACCACTACCTGATCAGCTCTGGAGCCTGTGGATTCTAGCAAAAATTCTATATATATTATCATCTGCAGCCACTCGAACTACAATTTATCATATAAAGTTGCAGTGCGCTCGCTTGTTAGGGCGTCATCCTCAACGGTACAAGACAACTCA
The DNA here is from genome assembly GCA_023333625.1 of Bothriochloa decipiens. Lineage (NCBI taxonomy): Eukaryota > Viridiplantae > Streptophyta > Magnoliopsida > Poales > Poaceae > Bothriochloa > Bothriochloa decipiens. The sequence continues at coordinate 17,633,603 of CM041636.1, forward strand.
TACATAACATTTCATTGCTACTTCATTATGTGAACCCTACATGTTAATTTTTTTTTTAATTCTACATCTTCTCTCCTCCTCTCGCAGTATTTATGAGACCCATAAACTACCTTATTTTCTAAGCGAGATATTGAGATAAAATATAGAACGTGTTTTCCTTTTTTTCATCTTCTTTCTCTTCCACATAGGGAAAAATATCCACCGTTGTCTTCTATGTAAGTGGCAATGTTGAGGACGCCCTTACAATATAGTGGTAACTCTTGGTCTTCATTATCATTTTGAGCCTTACATGATACAACTATTCCATGTTAAATTGGTCTCGAGTCTCGAAGTTATGGTGACTAGTTTCTTAGGGCACTCTGGATGCAGACTCCAGCACAGTTTTTATAGTTATTTGTTACCCCTCTACTTGTCGACTTTTGCTGATATAGCACTGTATTTGTTAAGGAAAAAGAGAGAACGCAAGAAATGGTCTCTAAGATAGAAACAACATCTAGGCTTTGATCGATGTAGAAGAAATGACGCTTGTCCGCATTAGGGAAGATGGCGGTGGGTTCTATCAAGCGTCGTAGATCCGCCTTCCTCGTAGAAAGTCAACGCACTCGCAAAGTCTAGGCCTTTGCCAAGTGCCTTGACCCTGGCACTTGGCAAAGGCGCTATCACCATCGCCCTCGCCATCAATACAGCTTTTTCTGTCGAGAGTTGGTACAACACTCGGCAAATAGCTCTTTGCCAACTTTTTCTTTACCGAGCGCTCTTTGCCGACTGTGGCACTCGGCAAAGCCTTTATTTGAGTTTTTGGGCGAAATCATTGGTCACAGGTGGTCTCCTGGAGTAGCTATTGGTGCCATCGCTTGGTCAAGTTGCAAAGATCATGTTCCCCCTCCCCCACCCCCCCTTTGATCGTACGAGGAGAAGATGGGAAAATTCCATGCATCCCCCTTTTCTATTTTCTATAAAAAATAAATGTAAGGGGCTAAACAAAAAATGTATGCCATGTCAGCATGCGACCTCAGTAAAAAAATGTCACAGGGCTAACATGGACATGTGGTGCACCACTTAACAAGTTCACGCTTACAAGTTTGAGGGCTGCTGGTGCATTTACCTCTATTTTTGTTGAAACTTCAACTAAAGTAATAAGGTTGCTCAGAGCACAACATAATAACACTCAAATCCTAATAGTGGATACGTGACAATCCACTGCCCAGTTGATTATCGATCAAATTTTCTTCACCACTTTGTCCAAATGTGCAAAAAAATGACATGACTTTTATACAAAGGATAAATTCTACAAGTAAGAACAAGGTTAAATTATAAAAAAGTTACCATTCATGTAAACAAAAACTTCAACTGAGTCAGTGGTACGAAGGATTACATGAATTATATAATACAGGGACTTCAAAAGAAATGTTTACATACACCCACGTGACCCCACGGTGATGTAATTTTCAATGGAAAGGAGCGGCTGCAAATCGTCCCCCTCCTCGCTATGCCAAAATCTGCAGCTACTGCATCATCTTCATCTTCAAATGCTCAATACTACTAGGAGAATGATTATGATTGTTTCCATTCATAGTAACACTGAGAGCATGCAACGGATGGGCACGATCCTCATCCACATCACTAAAATTAAGCCTTCTCTTGGATATGGGTCCCTATCACCTTTTGAAAGAGCATTAGTGGGTGAGTGACGCATCTTGTTGCTCTCAGCTGGCACCACGATTTGATTATCCATCAAACATTCTTTTGCTAGCGGATTATCAAGTAACACGGCCGCCCAGCTGAACTATTAGTGAATACGATGTGAAAACCAGATGCAATTATAGTCTCTGGACGACGTTTGTCTGATGCGGCAGTGCTGAATAGTGTGCTTCACAGCAGAATCGTTTAGTTAACTGACATGAATATAGCATCAACACCGGCGTATCATATTGAAGCCCAACGGTGACCATGCCGCGTGCCCAGACAGCTCATATGCTTTTTTGCCAACATAGATGGCTCACGTATTGAACCGATGGTGACCACGAACTACACATGGTGACTTTAGAAATAATGGCGACTTCATGATGTCATCTACATAGGCGGTTTGTGGTACAATCACCTGACGGAAACAATGGCCACATCATGGACGGAAGACCAATGCGGCTGTGTCAGTGTACAACATAGACGGGTCAATGTACAACACAGATGGGTCGATGCTCGAAATGCGACTGAACTACAGACTCATCACGGACAGATCATATTTGTAGTTGGTTATATTATGAGATCATATTTGTAGTTGATCTATATGTTTACATTGTAATCCAAACAATTTTTAGTTGTTTTCAAAATTATTCACAAGATTATATCAAGCTATCGACTCACTAGTCACTAAAAATAAAGACTCACTAACGTGCACATTTGCTCAAGCTCATCGAACTTCCACTAGTAGAGAGATGACTTTCTAGCAGAGAGATGACTTTTGGTTCACACCTTTACTCTTGGTTGTGTCAAAGTCTAGGACTAAAGGGAACATCAAATCTGGGTCAAGATTTTATTAGGACCGAAGAATCTTTTATCCTGGTTTGTAACACCAACCGAGATTAAGAGCTATCGTTTAGCCCCTGTTGGTCTAACCAACTCGGATTAAAGATATCTTAACCTTTAGTCCTGGTTTATAATTTCAATGGGGCTAAATGCAGTCCTGGCTAGTGTCACCAATCTGGACCAAAGGTTTCCCACCCACGATTAAAGTTCCTCTAGTCAATTCAAAAAGAGAGCATCGATGACTTTGTCACTTGAGGTGTTCTGTTGAGATGGTAATGTTGGTAAAGCATCTATATGTGAGGTGAGGACTCCTGAGTTCAAATCACTACTACTGAAACTTTTTTCTGTAGTGGACCATTTTGGTTTACTGTAGTGGCCAAAGGCGCTGGCTGCTGTGACGACGACATGATAAATGGTGCCTTCACTGCAGCGGACGCTCGTGCCTGCTGCGGTTAAATCATTAACCGCAGCAGGCAGATTGGAAAAGTCCGCTCGGTAAATCATTCGAAGAAAACAAAAAGAAGGAAAGACCCGGCCAGGACGCGTGCCATGAGAGAGAGGGTGAGGGACATGAGAGTGGAGAGAAATCTAGATGGACGAGCTAGGGTTTGGGTTCGGGAGAAGGGTTCAGGGCCACGGCTGAGGAGAAGGGAGAGACTGAAGCATGCGCCTGAGGAGTGTGAAGGACGAGCTAGGGTTTGTTGTTTATATACGAAGACTGATCTGGGCCGCGCCACTTGGCCATTTGGGCTTTGAAATTTTCGATGGCGGGCCTTGTAGCCTGCTGCAGTAAATCGATTTACCGTGGCGGACAAAAATGCGTGCTATAGTAAGTAAGAAGTGCCCACTGTGGTAAATGGAAAAAAATAGAAGCACGCGGCGGAGGGCTTTTATCGCAACGCTGCGGTAATTGATTTATGGCATACTGTATCTCCACACCGTCAATTAATTTTACTAATCCGCAGTTGTGTTGGAAAACCACGACCCAAGCCCGCCTGTGTGTACAAGTTCCTTGCAGTCCTTGTGGCAACCAAGGCAGTATATATATATATATATAGACACACACACACACCACCACACTTGTGCTCCCTGGTCACCGGAACTCTATCCCGACACTCGATCGGTCGATTCTTTTCAACGAATCCAGGGCTAAGCGTACCTTGTCGACACACCTCGCAGCCTTCGCATCCACAATGAGCAGACAGCCGGACACCACTAGGACCATCACCGACGACAGCGGCACAATCCAGAACACCCGCCACGGGACATATAGCCTCCAGCTGTGGTACCATACGGCCATCTCCTACGCGCGCCACATATTCCTGGCTACCGTCGCAGCCATACTCGTGCTCGGTCTCTCCCGCCACAGCGCCGCTGACCATGCCGCTGCCGTCCTGTCCATTCTCATGGACAATCCGCCCATCTCCATGGCCGTCATGGTCCTGGCCGTGGTGCTCAGCACGGTATACCTTATACGGCGGCACCGGCAGCAGATTGTGTACCTTCTCGACTTCGCGTGCTACAAGCCGGGGCCGGAGCACGTGGCGACCCAGGAGACGTTCATGCGGCAGGCGACCGCGGCCAGGGTGTTTACCGACGAGAGCCTAGCGTTCCAGCACAAGATCCTGGAGCGGTCAGGGCTGGGGCAAGGGACCTACTTGCCCAGGGCCCTCCTCAGCACACCGCCCAACCTGTCCATTGCGGAGGCCCACGCCGAGGCCGAGGCCATTATGCTGGGCGCAGTCGACATGGTGCTCTCCCAGACCGGCGTCCAGGCCAGGGACATCGGGATCGTCATCGTTAACTGCGGCATGTTCACCCCGGCGCCGTCGCTGGCTGCAACTATCGTCAACCACTACAACCTCCGCGAGGGCGTGGCCAGCTATAATCTCGGTGGTATGGGCTGCAGCGCCGGAGTCATCGCCATCGACCTCGCCAAGCACCTGCTCCAGGTAACGGATTTTATATATTTTGCCTCTGCGGTGCCATCGGATCCATATATTTTCATGACGAAATTAAAGCCTGACAGAACAGTCTAGTAAATACCTCTCGTGATTTTTGCCCTATCAACGACGATGTGTTGCTGGCCGGATGCAGTTGCACCGGAACACTTACGCGCTGGTGGTGAGCATGGAGAACATCAGCCTCCACGCGTACACTGGCAACAACCGCTCGATGCTCATGACCAACTGCATCTTCCGTATGGGAGGCGCTGCGGTGCTCCTGACCAACCGCGGCGCGGACCGGTGTCGGGCCAAGTACCAGCTGCTGCACACGGTGCGGACACACTCTGGCACCGACAACCTAGCATACCGGTCCGTGTACTAGGAGGAGGACGAGACGGGGCGCCTCGGCACCGTGCTCTCCAAGGACCTCAGGGCCATGGCCGGGGAGGCGCTCAAGAGCAACATCACGGCGCTAGGTCCGCTGGTGCTGCCCATGTCGGAACAGATCCTGTTCCTGGCCTCGCTCGTGGCGCGCAAGGTGTTGGGCGACCGGCGGATCCGGCCCTACACCCCAGACTTCAAGATGGCGTTCGAGCACTTCTGCATCCACCCCGGCGGGAGAGCTGTACTTGATACCGTCGAGAAGAGCCTGGACCTCAGCGCCTGCCACATGGAGCCATCGCGGATGACGCTCTACCGGTGGGGGAACACCTCTAGCAGCTCGGTCTGGTACGAGCTCGCCTACACGGAGGCCAAGGGACTGGTGCGGCGTGGCCACCGTGCGTGGCAGATCGGCTTCGGCGCTGGGTTCAAATGCAACAGCGCTGTGTGGCTGGCGCTGCGCAGCATTGATCCCGCGAAGGAGAAGGCCGTAGGGAACCCATGGGTGGAGGAGATCAGCAAGTTCCCTGTTGAGGTTCCCAAGATCGTTGTGGCCACGTCGTCGTGAGAGGGTGCCAAAGAACTCTGCTTGCTCGGTGGAGCAAGCACAAGATTGGCTATAATTTTTTTTGTTACTTGCAAAAAATGCTTGTATATTGCAATTACACAAACAACCTACTATACAGTCAATGGAATGACTTGTGGGTCGTTGATTTAGCCAACTGCCACGTCTTGTGTTAACTTATGTCATCGTGGAATTGATATGCATAACGTGCATGGACACACTATAAACTTCGTATAGGTATAGTCATAGGATGCTTTGGGATTATCCGTGCCCTGTGACCGTGTTATGTGTTCCATTTTCTAAGGGCTATACAGAGGCAGTGTCAGTGCCTACCCCTGCCATAATTCCTCTGTCAATCGTAAATAACAGAGGCGGGGTTCACACCCATCCCACCTCTAGATATTGGAGGAAAAGTGTCAAAAAAAAAGAAATTGAAGGAAAAACAATACACCAAGAGCTTTGGAGCAGAGGCTCCTGGCCAAGCATACTATGAGCCCACCTGCTGTCCTGGAGCCCATTGCTGAGCCCAGTTAGGAATCCACACGCCATTGCAGAAGCTATGACAAAGGGACACATAGGCACTACGTCAAAATTAAATTACCGGAGCGTTGCACATTTGGACTATGTGGTGGGCTATTTTTTTCCCGTTATGGTAAATCCCATGATTTACCGCAGTAGACATTTTTTTATTTACCATAGTGGGCATTTTTGCCCGTCACGGTAAATCGGTTTACCGCAATAGGCTTTTTAAGATGTCCGCTATGAAAAATACTTATTTTCCGCAGCGGACGTCTTAGAAAGCCCGGCACGGTAAATCGATTCACCGTAGCGGGCAACCTAAAAAGCCCATCATGAGAAAGGCCTAGGCCAAAAAGGCCCAGACGAGGCCCAATAGCCCTCCTCATGTATAAATAGCTGGACTCACACTTTCCCTTCTCCTTTCTGCCTCCACCTACCACCAAACGCACGCACGCACAGCCTCCCTAGTAGCCCTCCTTCTCTCTTCCTCTGACACGCCCTCCGGTCATCTCCTCCCACGCTCTCACTCTCTCCCTCTCTTATTCTCTCTCACTACGACATGGCGGCTCAGCATGGCACTCTCGTGCGTGGCTCCCATGGCTCTGGCCCACACTCTCAGCAATGACGACACTCGCAGCAACGCCGGCCATGGGCCCTAGGTGAGCGTATGGCGCCGGCGGCGCCCCACGCGTGGTCATGGTCGGCGTGGTGGCTGCTACAGCGGATCCAAGGAAGGGCGGCCTCCAGCGCAGATCCAAACAAGCATGGTCTCTGGTGTCAGATCCAAGCATGGGCGGATCGGATCTGCCTCCTGACTGTGGGATCCGTGATGCGGCGGCTGGATGTGCCTCCTGATGGCGGGATACATGAGGAGGTGACCAGGTCTGCCTCCCGACGGCTGGACCCGCAAGGAGACGGTCGGATTTGCCTCCCAATGGCAGAATCCACGAGGTGGCATCGGCGTGTCCAACTGGCTTCCCAAGCGATGCATGGGGCAGGTCCAGCTCCTCCTGGTGGCACACAGGCGACAGCTCCTACCGGAGGCATGACATGGTGCAGATCGACCACGACGTGCTACTGCTTGCATTGGCGGCGGGCCCTCCTTCTCTCATCAGGTATGCTTTTCTCGTCTTCCTCTCCCACATCCAAAGCTACCCCTCACCTCTCCTTCTCTCTCAGATCTGCACTGACGATGACGCGGCTTGGTGGAGCAGCGCAGAAGGGCGAGGCAGTCCGGTTCCAGGGCTCTACGTTGGATCTAGGCAGCCACGATGGCGGGGCCAGCGGATCCAAAGAACCAGCGGCATGGCGTCGGCGTGGGCTACTGGGCTCGGTGCGCTACCGGGCTCAGAGGGCCTTTTTTTAAAAAAAAAGAATTTCTGAAATTGTTTACCGCAGTGGGCACCTTATATCGTCCGCGGCTGTAAATTAATTTACCACAGCGGGAACTAGCGCCCGTCACGATAGTGCCACGATTTACCGTGTCCTTCCAATCGTGGTGGACGCAAATGCCCCCTGCGGGAAACCAAACTGTCCGCGGTGGAAGTTCATTATGGTAGTAGTGAGGGGTGAGTATGTGTACGTATTAAACGCGTCAATACTTGTGTTCAAATAAAATCTGCAGATCTTACATTTGCAATCCTTTGTGTGCCAGCGTCCAAACCACGCTGTCAGGCCACAAAACCACCTCGAATCTCGCAGGAGTCGACAAACTTGACAATGAAGTCAAGCATTAAGGATGCCCTCATGGTTTAAAAAAAAGGATGCCCTCATGCACGTTGGAGGAGGATGCCCCCACGTACGTTAATGACGGGTCCTGCCTCCACCGTCGAGCCTGACAAGCGTCCAGGCCTCAATGATAGCTCGTCAATAGACGCATCCACTCCCACTATACCGAAGCCAATTTATAATGTTAGAAAACGGTCCCAAAACCACTAATACACAAAATTACATCAGTACGTCACCCATTTCCAATTGAGGTGTCTGACATAGCACACTAGATATACAACCGTCGGTAGAAATCAATTTTTAGAGGCAATTCTTTTTAAGACAATCGTCTCTGAAAATTGATTTTGAGAGGCGGCTCTCATAAGACATCCGCCTTTGAAAAAGATTGATTTTCAGAGGCAGTTGCCTTATGAGAGCCTTCTCCGAAAATTGATTTTCAGAGACGGATCTTTTAAGAGCACTGACTCTAAAAATAACTACGCAAGCATGCAGTATGAAATTTTAGCTTTGGATTTCCTGTCTGCCTGTCTCTCCTAAAAGTACGCACACTTGGGTTACAAATTTTCAGACTTTGGATTCCTGGCTCCCTGCTCAATCTACCTATCTATCTGCTTTGGGGCGAGTGCATGACCATATCTTCAAGCTGTGCACGGCACCTCCCATCTCACTTATCATCTGCACACTCGTCCTCATTCTCTCATCTCTCTTTCTTCTTCGGCTGCATATGGTTCTCATCTCTGATCTCTCATTCGTCTCTAAGAGGGGGAGCACACGTCGTGGTCGAGCAGCGTTGACACGGCATGACGCAAAGCCAAGCAACGTTGCTACGGCATGGTCGCCTTGGGGCTCTGACCAAAGCTGCAGCTACCCTATCTTTACAGTCGCCCGCATAGTGTCGGCCAGATTAGACGTGGCTGAAGACACAATTTCATCATTTCTGATATAAGTTTTTGTACTAGTGAATGTAGTATTAGCGTCTAACATTTAGATGCTATAACTTTGTAATAGTCATCGTACGCTATTTTTACTCCTACCAACGGAACATCGGTAGCTGCATATTTTTCGTTAGTTGCCTCAAACGTCTGTCGCGATCCAATGTTTTCAACCTCAAGGGTGGATCTAGAATAAGATCCTTAGGGGGCTAAATAGTGTATATTAGGGCTAAGTTCAGAAAATCATGGTGATTTAGAGGCAAATAGACAGCAATTTATACATGAATTAAGGCTCCTAGGGTGGCTGCAGCCCGGGCAGCACCCTTCATGGATCCGCCCTGGTTCGACCTCCTTTATGGACTTCAACACCAATAACCCCAATGACAGCAGAGCGATCCTCAGGGACTCTAAAGGGAAAGGATGGGATGGGCCCCAAGACGACCGACCCATCGAGGGACGGGCCCTAAGGGGAACACCAGCCTTTACCCTTGGCTTTCGATGGGGGAAAAGGGACCATAGGGACGCATGAACACTCTTCCCGCTAGAACCATGACGCAGTTCGGCCAATGGCTCGGACGAAGCCATCATCGAGTGAACCATGACTCCCATGGCGAAGAGGGGACCGAAGGCTCCAACATGCCTCGATACATGGATCCATCGTACTGCAGGCTCCCGCAGGGGATGGCAGAAAAGAACGAGCCAGGGCCATCCCGAGGATACACCAGGATCCTTACGGGATGCCCTTGGATGGAAAAAGCATATCAATCGACGCCTTAATGGCTATACCATATACGGAGCCAATCGATGTCATATAGCTCATACCAAAAGCTGCACCGAATGGAGTGGCGCGGTGGCCGAGGGCATCTTCCTAATGATATGGTAGAACAGATGTACCTCCATCAACGAGCAAGGTAGGGGGCCAGACGCGTTCCCTTGGCGATCAAGGAAACGAGGCATAGCCTGTGACCCATGAGGATGACTCTCGAAGCCTTAGGTCATAGACTAGGTTGTTTTGTCTTTGTTTTACCGAGGATGGAAACCCTCAGACGCCTCTCAACCGTATAACCCAAGGCACTCCCCCTTGAACTATAAAAGGGGGAGGGCCTGGGACGGAGAGGCAAGATTTTGACTTCAGCTCAACAGTAGAAAAACTTCTATTTCTTTTGTTGATTCATCTCTTTCTTCTATAAAGGGAAATGGATTCTTCCTTAGAGAGCCCTCTCTCACCTTAGTTTGTAAACCCCCTTTTACAAGCTCCACCAAAGAAAGTGGGCAATACACATTGCCCGGACTAGACATAGGGATGTTCAGCCCGAACCTGTATAAACCCTTTGTCTTCATCCAGCTTTACCATCTGATAGCTTAAATGCGCTTAGTCGATAGTTATTGCCGGTCACTTTACAAAACATGAAGACCATTGGTTGCTATAATAAATCTTAGGGTCCAACAATCGGCCGCTATAGTACGATTACATTTCTTGCGCGCTCAGCCCAGCCCATACGTACGCACTGAATTTTGTGACCCATCAGCCGCCATTGGTATGCATTGAATTTTGTGACACACGAGCCAGGGTCTAACACACACTAACCCCAACCATTACCCACCATAGGATACTGCACCGCACACCCATCTAACACACACATCTCACACATGCATCCCGCCCAGCAGAGCTGCTCGCATTTGGCCACCGCCGCGGCTACCATTGTCCCAACCGTTGGCCGTGAGCTCACCTTCCCTGACGCCCTCATCTCTCCTCACACATCTGACCTCTTCACCACCACCCACCAAAGGCCCCAAACCCTAGCCTCGCCTTGTCAGATCTCCAGGAAGAGTAGCGGTGGCGCCTGCCGTGGCTATGTAGAGCCCCATATTTTACAACCTATAGGCAGAGCCTCTCCTAGCTTGCCGTCAAGGTCGATGCCACCAAGGTCCCCGCGCTGTCACTGGCCCTGGTACCTAGTGGCGGGACCTCTCGTCAACGCCGCCATCAGGGGGGCCGGCCGGGGCGGGGGGCGGTGCTAGGTAATCCCGCCTTCCCCGTGGCTTTAAAGCCGCCGAGTCCGATGAGGTAAACCCCAATCTCACACGGCAAATTTATAAGGTTAATTTGTTCGAGTGGTATCTACCCTACCTTTGGGAGTCTAGCTGCCGAAGCAAATGGTCTGCGTTCAGTTACAAGGCATCGGAGGAAGGTAGTTATTACATTGCGATATTAGATATTCCTACTAGTTTGTATTCTCTTCACACCCTCATCTTACTTAAAAACTGTCTCTGTTTGATTTTTTTTGTCATATGGTGAATGATAAAACGAACAACTTTGATATGTTTATTTTTTACATGCAAATAAATAGTGTACTTTGTTAAAATAATCAATATTCATGTTCAAAAATAATATTAATACTCTTCATTAAATTTAAATCATTCTATAGGGAAGTGTATTGGAGGAAGAGAGATCGTCCTTGATTACCAGGCAAGCTAATCTCGAAAATGAAATCAAATAATTGTAACTGCAGCTCAGCCATAATTCTCAAAAGAATTTAAAACTAAGGTCGTGTTTAGCATTGTTTCGGGACCAAACTTCAGGCTAGAATAGACCAGAACATGGAGTTTGCATGAAATTACCTGCAGTTGCAATTGATTACACAACTGAACCGTGATTCTTCTATTCTCCGGCCCCCTCCCACCCTTTCACGCCCCCCCCCCCCCTTCCCCCAACGCAACTTCCTCAACTCGCGCCCTTCTGTCATCGCGACTATACAAAGCACGTGGCTGGGCAACGTGCCGCCAGCCCTATAACCGGCCACGACCATGCTGGGAGGTGATGCCCCCCTCCCCCTGCCTCTCCTGTCCACTGTCGGACTCCATCCCCCACCATGTCCCTAGAGGAGAAGAAGAAGAAGGGCACCTGCATCCTCCAAGCCTTTTTAATTTCGTGATAATTTTGCTACATCCATGGCATTATCTTGGAATTAACTAATCATTTCTGAAACTATGGACTTTGTATCTCGTATTATTTGTTTGGACTTGTATGTCGGATAATATGCTTTGATGGATTATTCAGATTATCTAGGAATTATTATTTTGGATTATCTTGTAAGCTATTGAAACTTTATTATTTGTTTGTATGACTCATCAATGAAGTACACTCATGTCAACCAAGGGCAAAGTGGACAAACCACACTGATACAATACCGGATCCACCGGCTTTGCCGACTGCCAAAAGCAGTCAGCAAAGGCCGGAATGCAGTCGGCAAAGTCTTTGCCAACTGCTTTCCACGTGGCAGTCCGCAAAGGCAAATCGGCAAAGAATCTGGCAGCAAAGGCAGTCTTTGCCGACTGCCACATGACGGCAGTCGGCAAAGACTTTGCCAACTGCCAAACCCGAAGTCGACAAAGGAAGCGGCCGAGTGCTAACATGGCAGTCTGGCGGCTTCTTTGCCGACTGCTGACATGGCAGTCGGCAAAGATTTTTTATTGTTTTTCAAAAAGTCTGCCGACTGCCTGAGCCGGTAGTCGGCAAAGAGGTTTTATATATATTTTTTAAAAAAAACCGCCTTTGCCAACTGCCAGCATCGGCAGTCGTCAAAGCTGGTGCGTGTGCAGCTCGGTGCCCAGCTTTGCCGACTGCCATGGCCGTCGGCAAAGCTGAAAATTTTTTTTCTTTTTTTTCCATATATAGCAAATCACACACACATACACACATATATATATAAAAACACAAGTCCACATATATATCACACATCCAACAAATCCATCGTGTCCAAGTCCATCCACATCCAAGTCCAACATACATAACATGTTCATTATGTCCAACATCCATCACAAAGTCCGTCAGCAAGTCCATCACAAGCTAAACAAGAGGTACCTATGACGACCCATCTCCCCAATGGCCACGGGTGTGCAGAGCCCCCACCTTGCCACCCCGGCGCTGAGGCATGCAGCCGCGCCGAGGAGTACGTCCAGGCCCTGAGCTGCTGCTGAGGCTCAGGAGCGCCACCTATCCACGCGTCCTGCTGAGGCTGAGGAATTGCGCCACCTGAGCATGGAGACCACCCGTGCTACGAAGGCGGAGGAGGAGCACTAAACGGCCACTCATGGCTTGGCAAAGGGCCAGCTGGAGGAGTCGGGTTCGAACCCGCCGACTGTGCCTGCACAAAGGAGAAGCAATCTCATTAGTTCCTACGGGATGGTCTCATAAGCCAAAACAATAGAGAAACATATATACTCACCGGAGTCCCTAAAGGGCCAAGAAGAGGGGGTGGAGCGAACATCAAGGCAGGCAATTCAGGCAGGAAAACACCAGGGATTTGAATTCTCTGAAAGTAGCTGGCAATATCCTGCATCTGACGCTGTGAGTGCTGCTAGATAGCCTCCATCTGGTGCGCCATCTCTCGCCGATGGGCCTCCTATTAGGCCACCAGCTGGGCCACCATCTCCTGCCGACGTTCCTCCTGTGCGGCCTCTTACGTAGCCCGTAACTCGGCCAGCTCAGACTACAATATTACACCCGCGATGTTTAAATAATGCAAAAGAGTTGGTACATATGTAAAACAAATGAACCACGAATTAAACTATAGTTACCTGAACCGCCACCAACATCTGCATGGAGCTCAGCTACCAAGGTCGTATGGGGATGTGGTTGGAGGTCATGCTGCCTAATCGACAAAACTGCCAAAGGGTGGAAACGGTGGCCGGGTCGATTGTGCTGTGGGCAATAAAGTACCGGCCGTGTTGCTTCCCTCCTCCCGTCCTCATCAGGACGTCTGTATCCAGGGGCTGAGTGGTAGGATCATAGCTCTCACCATGGCGCTGGTGAGCTACCTCGGTGTACTGGACCATCTTCTCGTAGGTGTTTGGGTTGGTGTACGCGATGGCCCCATCTGCCAGTTGTAGACGTTGTCCGGATCTATCGCTTTGCCCTTGTGAGACAGGGCGTAGCCGGTGTACTCGTTGATCACCTGCCCATCATGCGACTAGGACTGCGAGAAAAACATAAGGATGATTACACATAATGAGAATGAATGAATAAATAAATAAATAAATTAATAGAAGCGTACCCATGCGTCCATGAACCCTCCGAGGGAGCAGCTCCCTTGGTGGTGTGCCAGCCCTGTCCTCACCTTGGCATATCCCCATCTTCTTCTGCGCTCCTCATACGACATCGGCTTTCTCGAGTCGTCCAAAATGGCCTCCCAGCAGTCCATGTGCATTTTGCACCAATCAGCAGGAAACTCCATGACAACGTGCATTTGATATGTCAGAAGATGAATCAGAATTAATGTTTTCTACTTATTTTTCATGGAAGGAATCAGAATTAATGTTTCCTACTTACCTAGAGGTAGATCTCCTTGGGGAGACCGGTGTCGGGCCACAGGAGCATGTCCCTAGCTTTCGTCTTCTTTAACTACTGGCAACGCACGTCGGCGTAGTAGGTGATAAGGACCTGGAGGTGCACCTCGTAGTACATTTCCTTGAGCCGCTCCATGGCGACCTTGTCCTACACTAGCGACGCCTCAACGTCTTTCCCCGGCTCACACATGAACCACTCCAGCATACAGATATCATGTATCATTTCATTATTTCAAGAACGTCCCACATGACAAAGCGGTGCGATGAATACTCACCCAGAACTCCCTCTTGATTTTGGTCCCAATAGGGACATCGTTTGTATCCTTGACGTTGAAGAAGTCCCACCAGTGCCAGGGTAGCGTTGTGGTCACGTCAAGGGTGATAAGGCCAGGGTAGTGCTTCTTAATCAGGAGGCCTAGCATGCCATTAGGATGGCGTGGCTTGACCCCCCGCACGAGCTTCTAGTTACTACACGAGCCATTAAGAAAAAGTGTTAGTCTAAAGTTTAATTTTAAACATGTCATATGAATAAGTCATGAAAACATGAATGGTTACTTACGTGTCACTGTTGGGTTGAATCACCAGATGCTGGTCTGGCACGAGTGGCGCTTTAGGGAGGTGCGTGATCCCACGCTGGTAGACCTTGTACAAACCTGAGGAAGCTGTCTCCCTTGGGGTCGCCTCGCCCCTGTCGTCCTCGTCCCAATCCTGCTAGCCCCTTTCCTCCTTGTCGTCGTCCGTGTGAAACAGCTGCCTCATCGACGTGCGACGTCCGCGGGGCCTTGCCGATGACTCCACTAATGGCGGCTCCTCTACCTCCTCCCCGGGGCCGGTCCTTAGGCAGACTGAGTTGACCCTTATTCATCGCGATCATCTACTTTCCCCCAGCATTTTGTCTACGTGCCTGCAATGACAAAGATTAAACTAATTAGCATAAATAATCAATAAGAACTTGTAAAGAGATGCAAAATGAATAAAATATAATTAGAAAGTAATAATAAGAACAATATGGTATTACATGAGTTAGAAATTATCTCCAAAAACGGCAGTGGTTGGCTCCACGTCATCACTATCACTAATGTCATCATCATTATCAATATTGTCAAAACCTAAGTCCTCATCATCTCTACTGGCCTCACCACTTGCATCGTCCTCAACAACTCTATCACGCCGAGCCCTCCATCACTCAAGCATCATTATGTCCTTAGGATCTTGCACCACTTCACCCTCATCCTCGTCAATGTCGTTGTCTACTTCCATGTCCAACAGTGAATGGAAGTCTATCGACAAATGCGCTTCTAGCCCCTCGGGTTGATAGAACTCTCCGATATCTGCCTTTGGGTCAAAGTTGTAATCATTATCATTTGGGATAGGAGTGCATTACCACGTAGCGATACCAATTGCACAAGGTACCAACCCTTAAGTCTCTCATCTTTTTGGCACGCCCATGTGAGATAATAAAATTGCGTGGCCTGTTGAGCCACAATATAGACATCTTCTCCAGTATATATGGAATCCTATCGAATATTGACTTGCGCAATGTCATCAGCTCTTCTAGTGTCATTAGGATCGAACCAATGGCATTTGAATAGCACTGGTTTAAGATCTATGGGGCCCTCAAAGTGGAGCTCGTATATTTCTTCGATTATGCCATAATAGTCGCAATTGTCGTTGTTGGGCGTATGAACTGCTGTGCACATGGTCTATCGGGTAGGCCGACTCTCCTTGTAGCTTCTTGTGCAAAAGCAATAGCCATTTACATCATAAACGGTGAATGTCTTGACCCTACGGGTGAAGCCCTGTGCAACCTGTTTCAATTCACCACTCATTGCCCTATCCGTGTGTGCCTGCAAGGTGAGGCCAGTTAGATCGTTACATTACTCACTCCTAGGAGCAAAGTGGAATCTCAAAGTTGGAACAAGGTAAGTTGGATGGTACCTTTGTACAGAACCAGGAAATAAAATCGGGCACGGCATTTTTGAGAAGATTGTCTTCTTCTTGGTCGGTAGGAGCCCTATTCCCTGTCTATTGTTCCTTAACAAACTCCCTAAAAAACAATGGGACAAAGGGGGCCGAACCGATAGGTGGAGGATATTGAGTGCGTATGTAACTAGCTCATTGAGAACTTACATTCGATAAAAGCCACTTCTTCAAGGTTCAACAACACATGGAGCGTGATAGTGCAAAACTCATGTTGTTGCAAGTTCTTGAGGGTACCTGTGCTTCCCCTTCTGAGTTGCCCTTTGAAAAGGCTCAGGGTCAATGAACTCTCGTTGTCGTTGTAACAAGGGGGTGGCTTCATGTTAGGAAGGTTCTCAATATAATACGCCGTTGTGAAGTTCGACACCACCTCCTCTCCGAATGCCTCTGCCACGGAAGCCTCAATTTTGGCTTTATTTCTACACTTTTTTTGAAGAATCTTTAGACACCTCTCAATTAGATAGCACCAATGGGCCTGCACGGGACCCCCCAGCAGCGCCTCATGCGGTAGGTGCAAAATCAGATGCTGCATCGGTAGGAAGAAGCCGGGTAGAAAGATCATCTCCAACTTACAGATCAACAGAGGTGCAACATGCTCCAGGTCACAAACCACTTCCCGAGATAACTCCCTGGCAAAAAGCTGGTGGAAGAAATAGCTCAACTCTGCCAGAACGCATCACACTGGCTCGGGGAGGTATCCACAGATCATCGCAGGAAGGAACCGCTCAATCCATATGTGGAAGTCATGACTCTTCATCCCTAAGACTTTCATAGTCTTAGGGTTCACTCCCCTACTTAGATTCGCTGCATACCCATCAGGGAAATCTAATGTCTTGATCCACTGTAGTACTTCCTTCCTATCGTCCCTTTTTAGGATTGTTGGGTTATGATTTTTACATACATACAAGATGAAAACAACACTTAGTTGTGATTATATTCCATTCTGTCCTTGAAACATACATCCTAGGGGGTATTTATAGACCCCCTTGGCTTCACCATTCAAGAAATCTTACAAAACTTGCTACGGAAATTCCTATACATTTAGCTAGAAAGGACATCAGCGAAGTGGTGAAACAGACTTCACCCCTTCTCCTTTTATCTTCTTAAGCGACTTTGGACTTGATGATGATTTCTTGACTTAGCTAAAGACCTCATGGATTCTTCATGTGAAGCATCTATGTCAGCTTCGCTGGTTGTCAAAAGTCTGGCAAAGTTACCTTCATCGTGTAGCCTGAAACATGTGAAATCGTATGTGCAAAGTTTGATAGCCGTAGCGAAGTGTGCACATCACCTTCGCTGGGCGTCCAATTTATGGCGAAGTCACCTTCACCAGTCAACTTGAAGCATGTAAAAATACATAAGCGAAGCTGAAGATACATGCAATGAAGTGCTTTTGCTATCTTCGCTGTTTGTGTTAGTATCTCAAGTGTTTATGATAAAATGTTCACTTCCAAAGTTTGGAAAGGATGTTTGTATGTCAAAGTTGACCCCCAACAAGGATGTAATCAGTCAGGCCCCTTTTCCAATTCTTGTCTTGTAGGGGTGTCTTCATCACTAGCTTTGGTCTATCACAGATCTCCTCCACGTCCAGTCTAGCCTTAGAGTTGTCCTTTGACTTCTCCTTTATGGTCATGAGTGTACCCCAAAGTGCCTTGATGACATTCTTTTCTGTGTGTATTACATCGATTTTGTGTGGAAAAAGAAGGTCCTTGAAGTAGGGGAGCCTAGTCAAGCCCGAAATATGGGTCCACATGTGTTCCATACCATACTTCTTAAAACCACCATTGTCTTCATCAATTTTGAGAGCCTGTAACTAGGCAAGGACAAGTTCACTGCTAATAATCTGAGGAATGGGGTTAGTGAATTGAACACCTTTCGTGAAGTGCTTGATGTCTCGTCTGAACTCATGGTCGTCATCTAGGAATTGACAATGTTTGTCAAACGAAGAGAACTTGCCACCCTTCTTCAGCCAGGTAAACATCACATATGCCTTGCATACTGGGAAAGGAAACTTCCTATGAACACAGCACCCACTGAATATGCCATACGCCAAGAAGTCATGCATTGAATACTGATACTACACATGCATTGCGATGTTCTTCTTTGTAACTCGGTCATATGTCAGTACCCCTTTTTCCAAGCATGTTGCAATTCATCCCACAGTGGCTGCATGAACACACCCATATTGTTGTCTGGGTGTTCAGGTATTATCAGTGACAAGAACACATTCTTGGATTCAAACATGACGCCGAGGGAAAGATTGAGGGGGATCACGAACATGGACCAACAAGTGCATGGGGCCGCCATCATTCCATACGGGTTGAACCCATCTGTTGCTATCGCTCCACGTACATTCCGAGCGTCCAGAGCTTTGTCTTGACGCTGGTGATCGAAGTACTTTCTTGCATCACCATCTGATGGGTGTACCATCTTGTCACTGTATCTTTTGCCATTCTTGTGCCATGTCACTTGTTTCGCGGACTCCTCTGTCATGTACATCCGTTGAAACCTCGGTATAACAGGAAGGTACCGTAGGACCTTCTTGGGGATCTTAGACTGTTTCTTCTTGCCATCACTATCGTCTGCCTCCACATACCTAGAGGCTTTGCACTTTGCATAGTGCGTTGCTTCCTCAAGGTCTCGCCTAAATAGGATGCACCCATTAGGACAAGCATGGATCGACTCATACAGCATCTTAAGTGCACGAAGGAGCTTCTATGACTCATACGTGTTTTTCAGCAGCATGTGACCCTCCGGAAGCATTGTGCCAAAAACTGCCAACATGTGATTGATGCCATCTCTACTCAGGCTCAACTGTGACTTCAATGCTATTAGGCGTCCAATGGCATCCAATTGCGACATTGTTGTCTTCTCGTGAAGGGCCTTCTGTGCCGAAGATAGCATTTCGTAGAACGCCTTTGCGGTTTCCTCTGGATCCTCCTCCACCAATACTTCATTGCCACGTGTCTCGTTATAGTCTACCACCATGTCGGCCATCCCGACATCTCCATCATACTCCTCGAGGCGTTCTCTCAACTCCTCCTCTCTAACATGGTTGACTTCACCATGGAAGATCCAGCGGGTATAGTTTGCCATGAATCCGTACTTGTAAAGATCGGTCCAAACTGCTTTCTGTATTTTCCTTTTTGAGTTCTTATACTGGCTGTAGAGGCACAACATCCAAATCAACCCATGAGCAGCTGGTCTAAATGCTTGCTCCAGGAAATAATTGGTCCCCCTAATCCATTCATTGCTCTTACTTGCAAAGCCCATGTACATCCACTCATGGTTATCCATCCTCTATCATACACATGCGTAAGCCAGTAATAAACCAGTAATTACATCTACACGGCGTTCCTAAAATCTAATAGGTGAAGGATAGGTCCTAATCTCACCCGTGGATGCGTAGATGGGTTAGCTTCCTTGTTCTGCCCCCGTCCGAGTCAGAATTTTGGTAGCATCTCCCTGTTGTTCTCCTAATACACATCCCCGTAGGGAGAGTGTGTATCCGGAGAACAACGGGGAGGTGCTGCCGAAACTCTAACTCAGACGGGAGGAGAACATGGAAGCTAACTCATCTATGCATCCGCGGGCTGTCCAAAAAATGTGGACAATCCAAACAGATACGATCGCAGATATGCAAAGACCTGCATACCTCCGACTGTATCTCTTGGACGGGAGATGCCTATCTGGCTTATGCGACCTAGGGTAAGAAAGAGAGGTGATTTGTACCTAGGGTGGCGGTGGAGACAGGCTAAGCGGGACAGTGGCGAGGTGGTGCAGTGGCGAGGCGACGCGGTGCCGATAGACCCGTGGCACCGACGAAGATGATCGGCGTCGCCGAGCTACTCTGGGTCCCCTCCGACAAGACCTGCTCTACAAAACAAGAAAAACAACACTATGAGTACAATATTTCGGCAGAACCTCCCCTGCACGGGGAGGTCTCCAAAACCTAAAGAAAGAAGCTGGCTCGATGGCCGACAGCACATATACGGCACGAAGGCCACAAATCCACAAACCCAGCATGAAGGGTGTCAACGACACATATGGCACAATGGCCGACAACCTGGGGCTTTACCTTCTTGTCCGGCGACGGGCAGGAACGACGGCGTGGATGAACGTCGTTAACGAACGGCGTGGACGGTCATCGGACCAAGGTCCTTATCTTCCTCCCTTCTCCCTCCTCTCCGCCTCCTCCCTTCTCCTCCTTTTTCCTCCTTCTTCTCCTTCTTCTTCTTCTTCATCCTCCTTCTCTTTCTCCTTCTTCTTCTCCTTCTCCATCTCCTTCTTCTTCCTCCTCCTTATTCCTCCCCTTCTTTTTCTTCCTCCTCCTTCTTCTTCCTCCCCTTCTTTTTCTTCCTCCTCCTTCCTCCCTTCTCTTCCTTCTTCTTCTTCCTTCATATTCTTCTTCTTGCTCCTCCCCTTCTTCTTCCTTCTTCCTCCCTCCTCTTCCTCTTGCTCGTGGAGGCAGGCATGGCCCATCGCGGTGGCGGCGGTGGGGCGGCCCGCTGTGGGCAGTGGCGCTCGGATTGGGGCCGCGGGGACGCAGAGGGGCCTTGGCGGCGGCGCGGGACAGCGGAGGGGGAACGGGGCCATGGCGAGGGGGACGGCGGCGGCGCTCCGGTCGGCGTGGCGGCGGGTCACGTGGCAGTGGCGGCGTGCGTGTGTCTGTGTGTGTGCGTGAGTTTATGGTGTTGTGTGTGCGTGTGTGGGTGTGTGTGGTGTTGTGTGTGCGTGTGTGGGCCGGGCGGCCGGCCCGTTAGGGTTAGCGTAGTGTAGTTTTCAATTTTATTTTTTTCAAACAGATAAACTCTTTGCCGACTGCCAAGGTGGGCAGTCGGTAAAGAATGCATCTTCGCCGACTGCCGTGCCAAAGGCAGTCGGCAAAGATCCTCTTTGCCGAGTCCCTTCCTTGGCACTCGGCAAAGATTTCATTTTGTTTTGAATTTTGAATCCAAATTTTTTGTAGCCCAAGCATATTGTTTACAAGCACAGGTTCGAATTTGGGACCTTTTTACAATATTATGCTATTTTTCGTTCATTTATTTCATTTACTTGAATTTTTCCGCATAATCCAAAGTCGAACTTCAGATGCATGAAATAATGAAACGTAGCCATACAAAAAATGATATTTATGTTGAAGAGTATATTTTAAGGCCGTGTCCTTAAACTCACCTAAAAGTTTGAACGCCTTGTCCACAAAACAAGACCATCCAGGTGCGGGAGAAGTTTTTTTTAATTATATAAAATTCAAACGAAATTCGAAACTCATAAAACTTGTCGAGGAGTCATGTTATCGCATGTAGAGGCGACGATAAAAAATTAGGAATGTTTGGAGCAAATTACGACGTCGGATGTCTAAAACCAAACATCTCCACATGTGATCAACTATGATCACACGTGGAGATGTGTGGGTTTTGAATATCCGACGTCGTAACTTGATCAAAACATTCTCAAATTTTTATCGTAGCTTCTACATGCGAAAACATGACACCTCGACAAGTTTCGAGATTTTCGGACTTCGTTTGGATTCTATATAATTAAAAAACACTTCTGTCGCACCTAAATGATCATGTTTCGTGGACAAGGCGTTTGAACTTTTGGGTGAGTTTATGGACATGGCCTCAAAATACACACTCCAACATGAATATCATTTTTTGAATGGTTATGTTTTATTATTTCATGCACCTGCAGTTTAAATTTGGATAATGTGGAAAAATTCAAGTAAACTAAATAAATTAACGAAATATAGCAAAATATTATAAAAAGGTACCAAATTCTAACATGTGCTTGTAAACAATATGCTTGGGCCACACAAAAAGTTTGGATTCAAAACTAAAAAAATAAAATCTTTACCGAGTGGCAAGGCACTTGGCAAAGAGGCTCTTTGACGACTGCCCGTGACATGACAGTCGGCAAAGAAGCTGGCTTTGCCGACTCCCCAGCTTGGCAATCGGCAAAGAAGGCCGGACCCGGGCCCAGCCCATGCATTGTGTCAGTTTGCCGACTGCTCGGCATGGCAGTTGGCAAAGAAGCTATCTTTGCCGACTGCCGAACGTCAGGGCAGTCGGTAAAGTTTACGGCGACGGACGCCATTTGCGCCAGCCAAATTTTGCTGACTACCCCTCTTTGCCGAGAGTTGGGCTCTTCTAGGGCAGTCGACAAAGAAGGTTTTGTCGACTACTTTTCTTCGCCGACTGCCGGACAGTAGCTTTGCCGACTGCCCTGTTTGGCAGTCGGCAAAAGGCTTCTTTGCCGACTGCCCGAGCTTTAGCAGTCGGCAAAGAGCTGGGCAGTCGGCAACGCTGCTGTTTTCCATAGTGATAAAACACTACCCTGGACCTCATAGTGTCGATGATGGTTAGCGTGGTGGTTAGCGTCGAGTTGGAACGTGTCCATGATACATAGACCCGACGTCGAGGTGGCCCGGCCCATCTGGTAGCCACAGCCTTTGGTGTCGATTTTTTTGAACACTGTCCACTATCCTCGCCGTCGTCAACGCACCGGTCCCGCGGTTCGTCATCTGCGTACGCGGTACGTACATGCTCACCGTATCATGAACCTTTTAATAAAGCCGGCTGTGAACACTGAAGATAGAATCAGTAGCTTCTCCGGCATGTTCCAACGACGCTGCGCGAGCTTTCAAATTGCCGGTGAACCATCGCGTCCTTTATCTGCCACTGCCCACATCCCCACAAAAAAGCTAGCAGGCACCGGCTCAAAATGACATGTTCGTCGCCCCAGTTTCGAATGCATATATGCATATTACGAAGTGAAATTAAGGGCATGGAAACACCACGCACTCGTTCTACGCTGTATCTGCGACTTGCATCCACAGATGTGTGGCTAGCTCACAAACCTCGACCGGCCGCTTCCCCGTCTATTTGGATCGAGGAGATAACTGATGACCGTTCGCTGCGGCAAGAACTAACATGTATTAATTGCTGGTGGACTCGTGACGTATATTCTTTGTATGCGTACCTAGGCATGTACTAGATATGTTGAGGAATTTTACACGCGTCAAGTCAGATTCATTGAAAAGAGACATAGAATGTACGAAATTTCCCCGCGCATTGAAAGCAGGGGGCCAAAACTATGATTTTTTTTTCGACCACTTAGGTACCCATTTTAAACTCCTATTAAGAAGAGACATATAGGATTATAAGAGGTCCGGCGCATCGGTGACACGTGGAGGGTGATCCAGAAGCAGAGGAGGTGGAGGTAGGAGGCTATGGCGGCGGCGGTGCTGTGCGCAGGTGTGGGGCGGCGCGGGGTATTGGCGGCTAGGGTAGGACAGGAGGGAGCCAAGAGCTAAGAGCTATGGTTGGGATTAACCCAATTCTCTTCTTGCTTCAATTGAGTACATGTGGCTTTACATTTATTGTCTTTGCAATACTTTAGCCCCTAAGCAACTAGCGATATGGCTCTATACATTGCTTTCTATTTTATTTGTCTCTGTTTTCCTAATCCACCTAGATGACGTGTCCTTCTCCGCGTCCGGCGGCGGCGCTGTGCGCAGGTGCAGGGCAGGTGGTGGCTAGGGTTGTGACGGTGGAGGCTAGGGTAGGAGAGGAGGGAGCCAAGAGCAAAGAGCTAGGGTTAGGATTAACCCAATTCCCTTCTTCCTTCAATTGAGTACACGAGGGTTTACATTTATTTTCTTTGTAAGACTTTAGCTGGCCCTAAGAAACTAGTGATATGATGCTATTCATTGCTTCCAATTTTATTTGTCCTTGTTTTATTAATCCACCTAGCGATATGACGCTATTCATTTGCAAGACTTTAGCTCGCCCACAGCCTCCTCCTGCGCACGAACGGAACCCAGGAATGCGG
This sequence comes from Bothriochloa decipiens, assembly GCA_023333625.1. Taxonomy (NCBI): domain Eukaryota; kingdom Viridiplantae; phylum Streptophyta; class Magnoliopsida; order Poales; family Poaceae; genus Bothriochloa; species Bothriochloa decipiens. Next base: position 17,657,362 of record CM041636.1, read on the forward strand.
TGTGCGTCTTGTTGCGGCGACGTCTCCTCTTGTAGGCCTTAGTTGGCCCAATTTCTCCCAATTCTGTTGGGACATCATTAGGCTTGTTACTGTACTCCCCTCTTTTCCCCTCGGCGCATCCTCACTATGAAATTGGAGCCATATGACGTTGGAGATGTTGTGATGTAGACGAGCATGGAGGAGAGGTAGTTGTTGTTGCCTGGGTAGTTTTTGCAACCGCCGATTGAGTCGTCGAGGATGTTCTGCCTTATTGAAAGGCGATATGAAATCAGAGTAGTAACGATGGTTGTTGATGCTGCCGAGGGCAAAGTAGAGGTTCTTCCACAGTGCTAGACGACTTTCACCTTGTTGAGGAGGGCATTTGATGATGGCGGTGCTGGTGTTGTCGTGGTGGTTGTCATAGTTGATGTCGATGTAGCGGATCTTGAAGAAGATGTTGTCGTTCGAGGCTACATCATCGTCGTGAGCGTTGTTCGATGGTCTGTCCTCGATGGCTGGCATGATGCTGACGTTGGTAGTATGGTTGCTATAGTAGAACAACATTATCTCCATGTTAGGATCGTCTGTGACAATGGTGGCCGCATGAAATTTATGGTAGATGTGCCTGCTGCTTGTGGAGGTGGTGATGATGCGTGGCAGCATGATGCTATCACTGTCATAGGGTATGTCGGTATCGTCATAGGAGTTGCATGAGGGCATGATGTTGCTGACGACAAACTTGATATTGTTGCTCGTGGAGTTGGTGATGATATCGTTGTTCATGGCAAGGCGTGTCTGCTCGGCCTCCTTAGCTGTGAGTCGCTGATCTACTTCGGCTTTTCCATCAAACACCTTGTTGGTGCTGGTTACATCATAAAGTGGCAATGTGATGTTGTCACAGTCGTAGGGGCCCAACTTGATGAAGATGTTGTTGGTGGCGAGTTGTCCCTTCAGGTTGACGTTAGGATTGTTGAGAGCGATGGCTCCGAATGGCCCGACATGACTACTGTTGTTGATGACGAGTTGATTCAAAAATAGTAGCAGAAAGAGTAGGACCAACCATGGTGTTGTCGTGCTGTGGGTGGTCGGTTTGGCAATGACGACTGGTGGATTGTCATTGTCGTCCTTCCATTGTTCCTCCTAAACAGCATCATCGACATTGTCAACATTGGTCCATCGCACTGACATGTTGTCGGAGGCGCCGATGACAAGGGCTAGGGCATCGGCAACATGGCCGCTTGTTGTGGCACTGTTGCTGTTGTGGTCGTAGTTGCCGTCGTTGTTGATGGCGGTTCCCGATGGACATCATCAGATGTGCTGATGTCAAGAACGTGAATGTCGTATGATGTGGCGTCGTGCAACAACATGGTGTTGGCTTTGTTGTCGGGGCGCTGATGATGAAGGTGAAGGCGCATGGTAGCATTGCCGCGTGGTGCGGCGCTGTTGTCGACGGGGTCGAGGTTGCTAGGTGATGGTCCGCTTGGGAGGGCACTTCATTGAGCAGCTAGTGGGCGTCATTGGTGACGTCCTCCATGTCAATGACGGCATTCAGATCTAATCTGTGTTGGGTTATAATGATGGCGGTGCAGATGGAACTGATCTCCTCGTTGCTTGCGGCGTTGATGATGATGGTGCCAACACTGCGTGCTTTTCTTCCTTGTTGTTGAGGCCACGATCTAGATCGGCAATTGCATCATTGATGTTGATTGTGATCTCGTTGGTGGCTTCAATTTGAGCATTCTCCTGTTGCTGCAGCAGAGATAGGAATTAGCACTCGAAACTTACGAGTGCAGCTTTGAGGTCATTGCAGATCTCTTCGATGTCGGCATTCATGGTGGCCATGGATTGATGTAGTCGTCCGATACCAGCTATAAGAAGTCTGGCACATCAGTGGCACATGAAGGGCGATTCGGGAGCGGAGGAGGCGGAGGAAGGTGGTGGCAGCCGGCCATGGTGGTGGCGGCGCAGTGCACGCGCGTGCGTAGGTCGGGGCGGCGCTGGCCAGGTGGCGGCTAGGGTTTCAAGGGTGGCAGCTAGGGTAGGAGAGGAGGGAGCCAAGAGCTAAGAGCTAGGGTTGGGATTAACCCAATTCCCTTCTTGCTTTAATTTAGTATATGGGGGTTTACATTTATTGTCTTTGTAAAACTTTAGCCCCTAAGCAACTAGCGATATGGCGCGATTCATTGCTTCCTATTTTATTTGTCTATATTTTCCAAATCCACCTAGATGACGTGTCCTTTTTCGGGTCCGGCGGCGGCAGCGGTGGTGTGGGCTCGCCCGCTGCTTCCTCCTGCGCACGAGCTGTAGAGTTATAAGGGTACTATGCTGTAACATCCCAAATTTTTTAGGTTTTCAAAAATAGACAAAAGGATTTAATTTTTTTGGAGAGCAATTAATTTTGGCAAAATAAAAGTTTTAAAGAAAATAAAGAGATATCATGGTAGAACCTTGCTTGTGCATTCATACTGGTGCATTTTCTTTGATGTGGTGATGGAATTTGATTTTGGATTTCAAAATCCATTTGTATTTGCTTTTGAAAATGATTCAACTAAATGAAAGATCATTTTCATCTCCCTCCCTTTTCTATTCTTGCAATTTGGCCCGGCCACTTAAGCAGCCCGAGCCGGCCTGCTTTTCCTACCTCCGTTCTGGCCTGCTCTGTCCCCGCGTGGCCCGCCTACCTTTCTTCCATGGCTGGCCCAGCAAGCCACAACAGCCGCGCGTGCGCCGCTCTTGTTCATGGGCCGTAGGCTGAGCCTATCAAGCACGCAGCGCCGTCCGCGACCGCTTCCACGTCTCTCCCTCTGTCTGGCTGATAGGTGGGGACCGTGTCTTCTTCGTCCACCTCCGACCGGGACGCGCGCGCAAGCCCGACTCCGACCCGCGCCACCTCTGTCCTCCGCACGCCAGGTCGCACCCTCGCGCTCAGGGCTATATAAGAATTTACTCTATGCCCGTAATGTCGACTCCGAACCCAAGCGCCAACCGCCTTCGCCTCGAGTCGCAGCGACACCGAAAGCCTAGCCGCCATTGCTGCCGTTCTACTGGAGCTTGCAATTGGCCGCACCTGATGAGACATCTTCGTCGTAAGCTAGCTTGAAATCTCTACCTTGACCTCCTGAGCACGTTGGTGCCTTTCTCTCGGCTCAATTCTGCCTAAACCGAGTCGCCACCGTGTGCAAGTAGCCGCCGTCCGCCGCGTCGAGCCGCACGTCATCCTCGCTTCTTCTGGTATCCATCTTCCTACTAGGTGAGCACGGCTTGAGCTCCTCTCTAGAACGGTACCGGTCTCGTTGCTAATGGTGGCCGGAATCGCCCAGTTCAAGTTCTCCGGCGAGCTTCCTCCTCGCCGACAATGGCAGCCATTGCGTCTGGCGTCTTCTCCGGCCGGAGCGCCGCCGAGAGACCCCATGGTTGGATCCTGGCCGTCGGTTTTGGATCGGACGAATCAAATTACCCCGTACCCCTTTGGTCGGCAGCTTTGCCAAAAACCCCTGCCTTTCTGCTTAATCTGTTAAGAGCCCTTGGCGCTTTCGTCAGAATACATTTTCTCCACTGGAAAGCGTATTTTCTGTTTAACAGATCCATAATATGCTTTGTCCATTGGAAAGCGTATTTTCCCTTTAGATAAAGCCAGAATACGTTTCCTTCACTAGAAAACGTATTTCCTCTTTACAGTTTCAAAATACGTTTTCCTTTATTTACAGTTCATAAGTTTCATGTTTTAACTCCGTTTTGGTCCATTTAAATTTTGTTAGATTTATAATTTTGTAATCAACGCAGTGATGCCACCGTTGGGATATTTTGGAGACTTTATATTTTTAGTTTATATTTGATGTATTTATTTGTCTATAGGAAATCTTTGAAAATTCATAACTTCGCCGTTATAACTCCGTTTTTGGTGAACTTGACGTCTGTGTGATCGTAGCAGTGTGTAGAATAATTTTATAAACTTTCTATTCTATTTTGATGAGATTAATGTACTGCTCCTCTAATAACTCTTGTTTGCTTTGTGTATGTATGCTCGATTGGATTGTCTGGTGTTGATTGTTAATGTCGAGTACAGACGGTGAGGTTTTTGTTGAGCAAGGCTACTTTGAGGATCAGCAAGAACAACAATACATTGTGAGTCAAGGCAAGTATAACATGGATCTTCCTTGTTACCTATTCACTATAAATAACAATTCGTATGCATGTGTCTGTTTGATGACCCTAGAGATTATAACTAGCTTTGATATCCTGATTCCTTGAAGCTTTTGGGTTGCATTGGGTAGCTATGATGCTAGTGCTCTAATGGTCATGATCTTATAACTTGATGTGTGTTATGCTATCAATGAAAATGATGACTTTTAACAAACTTGAACTCTTGTCTGTAAGTGATTTATCATGGATAATCCGTACAGCTGCGAGGGCTATATGGCTCTGGCTCTAGTCACTTGTAGGCCCTTTTCTAGCTGGTTAGTGGTCTAGAAGTTGGGTCTAGGATAGCCTCTGTCCTTATGAGTATAGCCGGGAAGGATTATGCCATGTTGGAAGAGGGGTTCCTACACTTACGTTTTCCGCATCTCTGATTGGTTAGGAGAACCTATAGGAGGCTTTATATGTTTTGTAGTGGTTTGAAGTTATAAATCCACTTGGTTGCGAAGCATAACTCACAGTGAAAGTGTACACCTCTGATCAGAGTTTAAATCAATATATTGTCCGTGCCCATGGTCAGGGCGGCCTTGACACATTTACATTAAAGATAATGGTTCTTAAATTGTTAATGTGCTCATCTTAATGTCGTTATTGCTACACATATGTTAATGTTATCTTGATCATGAGTATATGGGAATTCTCACTACCTTGATACTATGCTTCAATATGATTAATTGTAAAAGCTAAATGCAGTCGAACAGAGTCAGCTTTATTGAGCCTCATTAACCTATGTTATGCTTGTTGAGTACGGTTGTGTACCTACGCTTGCTTTATTTTTAATTTTGGAAAATCCCGGATGGGTAACAGATGAAGGTTGGAATGAAAGCTATCATGATGAGTACTAGGATTGGTGTTTACCAGTTGGCGTGTCCCTGTGTGGAGCTTCCGTAATAAAGTTATATTAGTTATCTATTTGTTTATATGCAAGACTCTGAATAAATATTGGTTCGCTATGTAATAAATAGGGTCATGATACTCTTTGTAATTTGTCATCTTATATGTACGGCTTGTTCCTGGGGTGCATATAAGGCTATTTATACATTCTATTTTTATCCTTAAAAATAGAGTGTGACAAGTTGGTATCAGAGCCGTGTTGACTGTAGGACGCAAGCCTAGATAGAATGGTCGTTCTTAGTCTCCTTTGCTTCACTAGTTCATGCTTCTTAACTTTAACCTTGTTATTTTCTTAATTTTTATGCTCTTATACTTACTCTATTATGAAAATCTTGAATCCACCCTAACTTATGTGTAAACCTTGTAGATGCCTCCTTATACCCGCTGCATGACTGCTGCTGCGTATCGTGCTCTGTTCAACCACCTGGAGTCTAGGGAAGATGTTCCGCCATCACCAACGCCGGTGCCTACATCACCTCAAGTTGAAGAGGAAGAACCAATGGAGGCCGCTAAAGAAGAAGAGGAGGAAGTGGCACCTGTGGATGAGGGGCAGGAGGCCCTCGACATCAGCGATGGTGAGACGATGGAAGTAGCTCAAGATGGTGGTCAATCTACACCACCGTCTACGGCTGGTTCCGGTGGAGGAGGTGGACCTCACGCTCCTATGTGATGGACTATGAAGATCTCTCGCATACCGTAGTGTCACACCAGATTGCATATACGACTCATGAAGCTTCTTTGTGACTACTATGCTGATTGGGACCCCGCTGTGTAGTACACTTGTTTCCAACACACCCATCCGTTGGAAGGTACTTACTGGGAGATAAATGTGGCGATATGTTCCCCAGGAGAGATACAGAATTCCTATGAGATAGAGATGATTTATGAGTATCCTAGTCCTTGTCCAACTCAAAAGGATGGTATAGAGGGTGCTGCTTTTACGGCTTGGATTTCTCTCCGTGGTCATCACTTTGGACATATGCGAAATGATGAGTTTTACTATTTGCCTCACGCTGACTACAGTATGGAGGATGGCTGGGCTATGATGAATCCTCAAGATTTGCCACCTGAGTCCCGAGAATTGGCACACTTTGCTTGTGACATGATGCTCACGCATCAGCGCTTGGTTAGCACGGTGGACCAGCAAGCGCAGAAGATTAAAGCCTAGGAAGAAGAAATTGATAGGTTTAGAACTATGACTGGATAACCAAAGATCTATGAATGGCTAAACCATGAGCTTTGACCTTAGCTTGAAAACCCTTATGTAATAGGCACGTTATTAGTATCGTGAGTCAAGTTTAGTCGTGTCATTCTAGTGTTTGTGAACTTTGAGTGCTTGATGATTTATGATTATGTAATATGGATGATTTGGATTTTTGTGTGAGTGCTAGAACTTAGTGGGCATGTCCACAAGTTTCTTAGTTAAGGATATTAAGGTTAAAGTTTGAGTAAATTTAAGTTTGGGTTGGTTTATCTTGTCTCTGCTTTTGCTGTCTTCTGAGCGGCCTGTGATATTCTGAGTATATCTCGAATTTAGTTTGTCCAGTGTGTATGAGATTTCTCTGAGTAAATTATACTTCTTTATCTAACAATTCCCATAAGAATCATGTCCATATCGGTTCTGAGTTGGAAGTTATATCTGCCACAATCAGATGTTCAGTGCTCTCTGGAATCTCAGAATAGTTTCTGTTGTTTGATTAATTCGATGGCTTAGATGACAGAATCTCGTAATATGGTCTGAACAGAAGTTATAGATAATTTCCTAACCTTTCCAACCATATATAGAACGTCCCTTTTTGACATCTAGATCTTGAGTTATGACTGTTTCTTTGTACTACTGAAATTAAAGCTAGCCCAGAAATTTTTAGTTTTGCAATCCTTATCAATATATAAGTGATTTGTATCCTGAATATCTCTAAGCTTTGATTTTGCTAGAATACAGGTGGCTGCTCAGGGTGGAAGAGAAAACTATGGTAAAGGCTATGGTGGTGGACATATCACTAATGAGGAAATGAGGGAGGCATAAATGCAGATGATGCAGGCCATGACCCAGTTTGTGCAGACCATGCAAGCTGGAGGGCTACCGCATGCTCAACCACCAAGGGATAAATGCAGGGACATTATACAAGGTCATCCCCCTATGTTTACTCATACTACTAACCCTTTGGATGCTGAAGACTGGTTGCGTGCTGTGGAGAAGCAGTTGAATCTTGCACAGTGCAATGATTATTGAGAAAGTGTTGTATGCTTTCGGACAACTCCAGGGCGTCGCTCAGACCTGGTAGGAGTCATACCAAGCTGCACGTCCTAACAATGCTCCTACTATTACCTGGGAGAGGTTCAAAGAGGATTTCTTGGCCCGCCACTTTCTTGAGGGTTTAAAAGAGTAGAAGGCCGAGGAGTTCAGGAATCTCAAGATGGGCTCTATGACTATGAGTGAGTATCATGCTAAGTTCGAGGAGTTGGCATGCTACGCTCCACATGAAGTTATAAGGGACGTTGACAAGCGGTGTCATTTCCTCAAGGGCATTTACTATGAACTCAGGTTGCAGTTGAAGGGTAACAAGTATGATACCTTTGAAGAATTGGTGAATAGTGCTATCATGCTGGATAATGAACGTCTGTCACAGGACAAGAAGAGGAAGATGAATGGACAAGGCTTTGGAAATAATTCTCATTTCCATTTTAACTTCCACCAAGGTTTCAAGCAGAAGCATCAAGGACTAGTCAGTTGGTGAAATCATGGTCAAAACTAGCAAAACTGGAAGAGGAATCAGCATCCGCAGCAGCAATCTAGAAATCAAACTCCGCGCCTTGCTGCGCCTAACAACATGCCTGTTAAGAGTAGTCCCAATACTCCTCAGTTGTGTTATCATTGTGGGGAACCTGGGCACTATGCTAATCACTGCTCCTAGAAACCAAACCAACACACACCTCAGAAGCAGAATGGTAATCAGAAGTCCTATGCTAATCATGGAAGGGTGAACCATGTGTCCACTGAGACAGCTCAGGAAGCATCAGAAGTTATGCTGGGTACATTCAACATCAACTCTATCTCTGCTACTGTACTTTTTGATTCTAGAGCTTCGCATTCCTTTGTCTTGCAAGCATTTGTTAGAAGTCATAGCATACCAGTTGTAGCCATGAAGAACCAAATGGTAGTAAACTCACCGGGGGGTGCTATACCAGCTTCTTACTACTGTCCCTTATCTAAGCTTCACTTAAGGGGGTAGACTTTTCAGCTAATCCTATTGTGCTGAATGCATCTGGTATCGATTTAATTCTGGGATTGGATTGGATGGAAGCTCACCAAGCTGTGATAAAGTGTAAAGAGAGGGTTGTGGATCTGACTACACTAGAAGGAGATAGGATCATTGTTGATGTCAGAGTGCTAGCACCTCCTATTGCTACTTTGAATCAGCTAGATGACAACGCAGATCCTCAGAATCAAGTGGTGGAGGAATTCCCGGATGTGTTCTCCGATGAATTGCCAGGTATGCCATCTGACCGCGATATTGAATTTATTATTGAGTTATTACCTGGCACTGCACCCATAGCTAAGCGTCCATATAGAATGGGGGTTAATGAACTAGAAGAACTTAAGAAAGAGTTAAAGGAATTAGAAGAGAAAGGTTTCATTCATCCTAGTGCATCACCTTGGGGTTCCCCGGTGATTTTGTTTGATAAGAAAGATGGAACTCAATGGATGTGCGTTGATTATCGTTCTCTCAATGAGGTTACCATCAAGAACAAGTACCCTTTGCCCAGGATTGATGACTTGTTTGATAAGTTGAGAGGAGCTTGTGTGTTCTCTAAGATTGACCTGCGTTCTGGTTATCATCAATTGAAGATTCAGAGTTTAGATATACCAAAGACGGCATTCACTACCAGGTATGGGTTGTATGAGTATACAGTTATGTCCTTTGGGTTGACCAATGCACCTACCTACTTTATGTACTTGATGAATAAGGTGTTTATGGAATACCTGGATAAGTTCATTGTGGTTTTTATTGATGACATCCTGGTATTCTCAAAGAACAAGAAAGAACATGCAGAACATTTGAGGTTAATCTTGCAAAAGCTTAGAGAGCACAAACTTTATGCTAAGAAGAGCAAGTATGAATTAAAGTTGGAGGAAGTATCTTTCCTTGGCCATGTTGTTTCTTATGGTGGGATAGCAGTTGATCCAAGCAAGGTGAAAGATGTGTTGAATTAGAAGCCACCTACAGATGTCAGTAAGATTCACAGTTTCCTTGGGTTGGCTGGTTATTACAGGAGATTCATTGAAGGATTCTCGAAGATTGCGAAGCCATTGAAAGCATTACTAGAGAAGAACGCCAAGTTTGTGTGGTCCGACAAGTGTCAAGCTAGTTTTGAAGAATTCAAGAAGAGGTTGACAACCGCTCCAGTGTTCGTATTGCCAGGCCTAAGCAAGAAGTTCTCTATCTATTGTGATGCATCTCGTTTGGGATTGGGATGTGTTCTTATGCAAGAAGGTAGAGTTGTTGCTTATGCTTCGAGGAAGTTGAGGAAACATGAGCTTAATTATCCTACCCATGACCTAGAATTAGCAGCTGTGGTTCATGCTCTGAAGATTTAGCAACACTATCTGATTGGACACAAGACTGATATCTTCACTGACCACAAGAGCTTGAAGTACATCTTTACCCAGTCTGACTTGAACATGAGACAACGCCGTTGGTTGGAACTGTTAAATGATTATGATTTTGATATGTATTACCATCCTAGGAAGGCAAATGTCATGGCCGATGCACTTAGCAGAAAAAAGCATGTTAACAGGCTTCAGGCGACACTTGAATCTGATAAGTTGTGTGCAGAGTTTGCTCATTTGAATCTCACTCTAGTTACTAATGCTATAGAGATAGAGGTGACACCGACCTTAGAGGAAGAAATTCGCAAGGGTCAGCTGGAAGATGAGGATCTAAAGTATATAGTGAAGAAGTTAGTAGAAGGGAAGGCACCTAGATTCTGCCTTGATGAAGAAGGAACCTTATGGTATGGCAACCGAATATGTGTTCCGGAGGTAAAAGCTCTTCGCCAGGCAATTCTGTGAGAGGCACATGAGTTAGCTTACTCTATCCATCCTGGAAGTACTAAGATGTACATGGATCTCAAGGAAAAATATTGGTGGATTGGTCTGAAGAGGGATGTGGCAAAGTATGTTGCTTTATGTGATACTTGTCAACGTGTGAAAGCTGAACATCAAAGGCTAGCTGGATTATTGCAGCCAATGAAGATACCTGAATGGAAGTGGGAAGAGGTCGGTATGGACTTTATAACAGGACTACCTTGTACTAAGAGAGGCTATGATTCTATTTGGGTAATAATTGATCGACTGACTAAGGTAGCTCACTTTTTGCCGGTGAAGACCACCTATATTGGACCTCAGTTGGCTACACTGTACGTGGAAAGAATCGTGTGTTTGCATGGTGTTCCAAAGAAGATCCTGTCTGATAGAGGTACTCAATTCACATCTCATTTTTGGAAAGCAGTGCATAGTTCTTTGGGAACAAAGTTGAACTTTAGTACAGCATATCACCCACAGACTGATGGCCAGACTGAGAGGCTTAATCAGATCTAAAAGGACATGTTGAGAGCTTGTGCATTGCAATATGGTACAAGTTGGGATAAGAATTTATGTTATGCAGAGTTCTCATATAACAACAGTTATCAACAGAGCCTCAAGATGGCACCATTTGAAGCTCAGTATGGACGTAAGTGCAGGACACCGTTGTTTTGGAATCAGACTGGGGAAAGTCAATTGTTTGGGACAGACGTTCTGAGAACCGTGAAAGAACAGGTACGGGTGATTAGGGAGAACTTGAGGGTAGCACAATCTCGCTAGAAGAGTTATGCAGATACCCGAAGGAGAGAATTGACATTCAAGGAAGGTGATTATGTGTACTTGAAGGTGTCTCCTATGAGGAGTGTGAAGACGTTTAACCAAAAAGGGAAACTTGCACCTAGGTACGTTGGTCCATTTAAAGTTTTAAGAGATGTGAGAAAGTGCCTTATCAGTTGGAGTTGCCTGAGAGTTTAGTAGGAGTGGATGATGTGTCTCAACTTAAGAAGTGTTTGTGTGTACCTGAGAAATAACACTTACCCTTGGAGGAACTTACTATTAAGAATGATCTCACGGATGAAGAGTTTCCAGTAAGAATCTTGGATACAGCTGAAAAGGTTATCCGAAGTCGGGTTATTAAGATGTGCAAGGTGCAGTGGAATCATTACTCAGAGGCTGAGGCAACTTGGGAAACCGAAAATGCATTGAGGGCAGCTTATCCGCAGTTGTTCGAGTAAGCAACATCCAATCTCGAGGACGAGATTTTCTTAAGGGGGGTAGAATTGTAATATCCTAAATTTTTTAGGTTTTCAAAAATAGACAAAAGGATTTAATTTTGTTTTTTTGGGGAGAGCAATTAATTTTGGCAAAATAAAAGTTTTAAAGAAAATAAAGAGATATCATGGTAGAACCTTGCTTGTGCATTCATACTGCTGCATTTTCTTTGATGTGGTGATGGAATTTTATTTTGGATTTCAAAATCCATGTTTATTTGCTTTTGAAAATGATTCAAATAAATGAAAGATTATTTTCATCTCCCTCCCTTTTCTATTCTTGCTATTTGGCCCAGCCACTTAAGCAGCCCGAGCTAGCCTGCTTTTCCCACCTCCACTCTGTCTCCGCGCGGCCCGTCTTCCTTTCTTTCTTGGCTGGCCCAGCAAGCCACAACAGCCGTGCGCGCGCACCGCTCTTCTTCATGGGCCGTAGGACGAGCCCATCAAGCACACAGCGTCATCCGCGATCGCGTCCGCGTCTCTCCCTCTGTCTGGCTAACAGGTGGGGACCACGTCGTCTTCGTCTACCTCCAACCGGGACTCGCGCGCAAGCCCGACTCCGACCCATACCGCCTCCATCCTCCGCACGCCAGGTTGCACCCTCGCGCTCGGGGCTATATAAGGATTTACTCTGCGCTCGTAATCTAGACTCCGAACCCTAGTGCCAACCGCCTTCGCCTCGAGTTGCAGCGACACTGAAACCCTAGCCGCCATTGCTGCCGTTCCGCCGGAGCTTGCAATTGGCTGCAACCGACGAGACATATTCGCCGTAAGCTAGCTTGAAATCTCCTGCCTTGACCTCCTGAGCACGTTGGTGCCTTTCTCTCAGCTTAATTCTGCCTAAAACGAGTCGCCACCGTGTGCAGGTAGCCGCCGTCTGTCGCGTCGAGCTGCACATCGTCTTCGCTTCTTGGTATCCATCTTCCTGCTAGGTGAGCGTGGCTTGAGCTCCTCTCTCGAACGGTACCGGACTCATTGCTAATGGTCGCCGAAATCGCCTGGTTCAAGTTCTCCGGCGAGCTTCCTCGTCGCCGGCGATGGTAGCCGCCGCGTCTGGCGTCTTCTCCGGCCGGAGCGCCGCCGAGAGATCCCACGGTCGAATCCTGGCCGTCGATTTTGGATCAGACGGATCAAATTACCCCGTACCCCTTCGGTCGGCATCTTTGCCAAAAACCCCCTGCCTTTCTGCTTAATCTGTTAAGAGCAAGAATACGTTTTCTCCACTAGAAAGTGTATTTTCTGTTTAACAGATCCATAATACGCTTTGTCCACTAGAAAGCGTATTTTCCCTTTAGAAAAAGCAAGAATATGTTTCCTTCACTAGAAAACATATTTCCTCTTTACAGTTTCAAAATACGTTTTCCTCTATTTACAGTTTTGCCATTATTTTCAAAAGTTTATAACTTCCACGTTTTAACTCCGTTTTGGTCCGTTCAAATTCCGTTAGATACATAATTTTGTAATCTACGCAGTGATGCCACTATTGGGATATTTTGGATACTTTATATTTTTAGTTTATATTTGATGTATTTATTTGTCTATAGGAAATCTTTGAAAATTCATAACTTCGCCGTTATAACTCCATTTTTGGTGAACTTGACGTCTGTGTGATCATAGCAGTGTGTAGAATAGTTTTATAAACTTTCTATTCTATTTTGATGAGATTGATATACTGCTCCTCTAATAACTCTTGTTTGCTTGGGGTATGTATGCTCGATTGGATTATCTGGTGTTGATTGTTAATGTCGAGTATAGACAGTGAGGTTTTTGTTGAGTAAGGCTACTTTAAGGATCAGCAGGACCAGTAGGACTTTGTGAGTCAAGGCAAGTATAGCATGGATCTTCCTTGTTACCTATTCACTATAAATAACAATTCATATGCATGTGTCTGTTTGATGACCCTAGAGATTATAACTAGCTTTGATATATTGATTACTTGAACCTTTTGGGTTGCATTGGGTAGTTATGATGCTAGTGCTCTAATGGTCATAATCTTATAACTTGATGTGTGTTATGCTATCAACGAAAATGATGACTTTTAATAAAATTGAACTCTTGTCTGTAAGTGATTTATCATGGATAATCCGTACAGCTGCGAGGGCTATATGGCTCTGGCTCTAGTCACTTGTAGGCCCCTTTCTAGCTGGTTAGTGGTCTGGAAGTTGTGTCTATGATAGCCTCTATCCTTATGAGTATAGCTGGGAAGGATTGTGCCATGTTGGAAGAGGGGTTCCTACACTTACGTTTTTTGCATCTCTGATTGGTTAGCAGAACCTATAGAAGGCTTTATATGTTTTGTAGTGGTTTGGAAGTTATAAATCCACTCGGTTGTAAAGCATGACTCACAGTGAAAGTGTACACCTCTAATCAGAGTTTAAATCAATATATTGTCTGTGCCTATGGGCAGGGCGGCCTTGACATATTTACATTAAAGATAATGATTCTTAAATTGTTAATGTGTTCATCTTAATGTCGTTATTGCTACACATATGTTAATGTTATCTTGATCATGAGTATATGGGAATTCTCACTAACTTGATGCTATGCTTTAATATGATTAATTGTAAAAGCTAAATGCAGTTAAACAGAGTTAGCTTTATTGAGCCTCATTAACCTATGTTATGCATATTGAGTACGGTTGTGTACTTACGCTTGCTATATTTTCAATTCTGGAAAATTTCGGATGGGTAACAGATGAAGGTTGGAATGAAAGTTATCGTGATGAGTACTAGGCTTGGTGTTCACCAGTTGGTGTGTCCTTATGTGGAGCTTTCGCAATAAAGTTATATTAGTTATCTATTTGTTTATGTGCAAGACTGAATAAATATTGGTTCGCTATGTAATAAACAGGGTGATGATAATCTTTGTAATTTGTCATCTTATATGTGTGGCTTGTTCCTGGGATGCATATAAGGCTATTTATACATTCTATTTTTATCCTTAAAAATAGAGTGTGACATATGCTAGCCAGAAAACAAAAACTTTCCTACCTCATAAACCAGGATCTACTACCAGAAATAACTCACGGGATTACAACTAGACGCACAGGCGCAACGGAAGAATCGATCTAGTCGAACGCATCGCAACAGTGCCATGCAGTTGCGTGGTCATCCGTCAAGTACACCCTTCGCTCATGGATCATCCGAGCATGTTCCTGACCAGTCCGACCAGCTACCGACCACCGTGATCGATGAGGTCCGTCCTTGTACCGTAGATGCAGCACCTTCGAGGAATCCCACACGTACGGGGATAAACGTTGCGCAACAGGACTGCTAGGTCTGCGAGGAGCAAAGGCACGAGCGTGGCATTGGTGATGATGTGGAATCAATCAAGCAGATTCATCTGCCTCGCCCCTACCCCATGCTTATATTTGCGTTCCTAAGCGACCCCGACTTGGAAGTCCATCAGGAAACCCTAAGCCTTGTCAAACTCGGGTCCAACCTGAATTAGGCTTCTAGCCCTTAAGCGTGCGACCCTATGGGTTCACGCACACATAGACATGGGCCGAGTACTCCTACTTGCCCAATAGTTGACAGCGGCCTCTAGCAAGGCGTGACAACTCCTATGCGCACATAAAGATCATATCAGACGAACCACTACAACCACGCATAAGTTATTCCCTTTGCCACATCATATATGGCTCAACTCATGGGTAACACTTAACCCAAGCATGACCATACATTTGTTGATCCAATCACTTGAATGAACCAGTGATATAATAGATATTCAAGTAAAATAAACATTCAAGTAAAGATTTCCACAAATAATTCACATAATTGCCAATCAATATAAGTTGTCTATAATAGATATTCAATGAACATTTATATACATGTCATAGATACAATCAGAATATCATCATCTCTATGATTACCTCTAGGGCATATTCCTAACACGAGCGACCACCCAGGCCCGCAGTGCACGGCTTGTTGCAACGATGTCTCCCCTTCTGGGCTTCAGTTGCCCCAATTTCTTCCCAATTCCGTTGGGCCGTCGTTATACTTCTTGCAAGGATGTACCCACTCTATTTTGAAAAGAGTACGCATTTTAAACTCCTACTATAAGATTGTAAGTTCTATACAATTCCAATTCTTGTAGGATTTTATGGGCTGCACGTTTGGTCTGCTGCCAAATATTGTCACACACCTGAAATCTTGGGGTAAACTATGGTTGTCCAAGAAAATGTGGCAAGTATAAACCAATGAGTTGAAGCTTGTCGGAAGTGAAGGTATTTGTAGTAGTGATCTACAAGTAAGAATCTAGGAAGCATAGTCTATAATGGTCATCTTGGATTTCATCTACCAAATACTCCCTCCGCCTGCGAATATAAGACAATCAAAATTAAAAATTTGTCATACTTGACTAACAATTTGTATATTATATCAAAATTTTGCATTACAATGATCTAAATTTTGGTCCTATATAAAATAATCTTGATACAACAGACACTCAAGGCCAATTCAATAGTGATGGTGCATCATGATTTTGATGCAATAACCCTTGTGCACCTCTCTATTTTGATGCAAGAGACAACGAATGCCCAATGCAATAGAGAACTCTTGCATCGGTCATAGCAAAGTGATGGGACAAGGCTATTGCATCGGCTTCATCCACACATGAAATTGATGCGGTAGCGACCTATTGCATCAGTTTTGGCCCTACTACATCAAAAAAAATTACTGGTGCAATAGGGTTCAGAATTAGCAGCTTGGTCTTATCGAATCACATGTACCGGAGGCTAAGGAACAACTAATCACAGGTCACAGGGTACGTTATGCTTAACAGGCTAATGGTTTATTATATTGTTTATCACAGTGATTAGCTTTTTGGAAATTGCAACTCATTTTCTGTCTCCAACTTGGCATCCTTGTATCATGTCAGCTATATAAACAAACATAATCAGTCTCACTCTCACACTAGTTAAGCATCCATATTAACTGCCTGCAAATCCAGCATCGCCAGTGGAACTGAAACTGACCGCTAGCTAGCATGTACTCACGTGCACCAGCAATCGGGCCCTGCTCCTGGCTTTCGTGGTTGCGTTGCTTCTGGCATCGTCGTCGATGCCGTCTGCGATGGCTTACAGCGGGAACGCGATGTATATCGACTACCAGCCGGACCAGGTGAACTGGGAGTGGAACACCGTAAACTGCTCGAGCTTGACCAGTGAAAATTACCAGGACATGAAAGATGATGTGAAATGAATAATTCACTTGTCATGTTTATAATCGGTGCATGATTGCAACTTTTTACAGCTTTCCTCATGACCCCCAAGACATGATTAGGACTTGGAATATAACTTATAGATGGTTAATACCAGAAATAATTTTACTATGCCTTATGCAGAAGTGTTTGCAGGACTGTATACATGTTCAAATGCAATTGTGTAAAAGGTGAGCTAGGAAAGAACATTGGTTGTTTTCATGAAGACATAGCGTTAGCACGGGCATTATATTAGTATGAAAAGTTTTAATTTTTCGTTCTGTTGTCGCCTACGAGGCTGCCTGTAAATTGTCTTCTTGTCCATTAGGCGAAAATGGAGATTGGGGATGTTAGAAAGATGGAGACTGGGAAAGCTATGAGGACAAAGTGGAGAGATTGGAAATGGCTGTGCTTAAGCAACAAACAGTCCAAGCAGTGTCCGAAGGTTATTTACCTCTCACACACCTGCTGTTAATCCGCTAGAAGGCAAAGCTGAAGCGTATGGCCGAGGAAAGCAAGGGTGTCCTGCGTTATCACAAGAAACAAACCTTGAAGAGCAAAAGAAGCAACAAATCCATCCGGCAGGGCGGCATCTCTCGATCTCCTAAGCTTTTTGTGACTTGTTTTTGGCGCCGAAGAGCTGAGTGTGGCCACGGTGAAAAGGTTTTGAGAGGTTTGCAGATCATGCCAGAGCATGGTGGCCCCTGAGGAAGAAGCTTCGTGTTGTCCGTTCCATCGCTGGCTCGATCCTTGGGTGCTGGGGAGGCATTGGAACGAGCGGCACAGTTGTCTCTCGACGTCTGCGCCATCTGATGTGATGGCCAGGACATGCGGCATGAAAACTGTTGACGTTTTTTTAGCTGTGGAGATGGAGATAGAGATTATGTCATCTGTGTGTTTCTAGTACAAAAGTTTAATTGTTCGGTAGCTACGCACTGGGATAATACTAGTTAGGTAAAAATTATGGTCATTGAGCTATTAATCCTTGCCTAAGAAACAATGATGGAAATAAATTTATTTTTATTATAGTTTTTATCCTTAGCATAGAAATAGTTTTTTAAAATATATACTAGCTGATAGTCCAACTATAATAAAACAATTGTATAATTTGAAAGTTAAATTCATTATTATTATATAGTTATATACCTAAATATTTCCATAGTTTTGTGAATAAAACATCTATCAAAGTAGTATTTTAATTTGTAACAGCATATAATTAGATGGCATACTATTGTCAACATTAACTTAAAATATGGAAGTCATCGTCTTTCTCATAAAATAAAAATAAATAATAGTTTTAAAAATGTATAGAAAGAATAAAACATAAATAATATAAATATACACCAATCAATCGTCCTTTTTATAACTTTTTCTGTATGTTTCAAATCTTATTTTAACGCGTGGGCATGTTTGCTAGGAATAGCATAAAAGGATATGCGAATAAAAGTTTGTCCTTAAGCACCGATCGCGATGCACATCTAACGGCTCACACTACAGAAGGCCATGTGCCCTTGAGGTCTACAGAAGTAAGATTATAATTACCTTGAAAGATCTGGTGATGTACTATGTCCAACAGCAAAATATGTTTTTTTACAAATATCAATATTAACAAATAAATAACTCATTTACAATAGTTGGAAATGTTTTCTAACACCTCTTAACATCTCAGTAAAATCATCACTATCTTTATTTTATTTGTCAAGTGTAATATGGTCAGTGCGCACATCGCAGGTTAAATTACAGATCGACCAGAGGGAGGTGGGAGACTTAATTTGCTGCACAAGGAGCTATATATTTGGTTGGTAATTAAAATTTGTGGCACGTTACTTGTTGTAAAAAAATATGGCACAGTACATAAGTTTTATTATATTTTGTTATGTTTATTGTTGTTTGATGCTTCTTTCTGAAAGAAGCGACCGGTCCTGTGAATTGAGAAAGAATGAATAATCAGCCTGCTTTGTGCGTGCCGTGCTCCTCCTGCTCCATGCCGCATAGCACTTTGTCACTTCTCTCCACATTGTCGGCCATCACCCTCTTCTTTCAAAAAAGAGGGCTGCAACGCCATAGCCCGGCACACGGTCAAGGGGTGAGCCCCATCTACGTAACCACCTGCGCTTTTGTTCTCGCTAGCTTCAGAATGCAAAACGATTATCTATAGGTTACTATGCGTCTTTCGCCAGGCTATTTAAGCTGGTCTCGCAAACCTGAAATTCATGGTATGGTACAAACTTATGGTACGAACTTCTGATTGGACGGTGTTTTCCATAGCTACTGTAGCATCAGGACCCCAAAGCTTCCGTACCGTCGTCCTAGTTTGGTCCCATGCCGGAAACGGAACCAAAGCTAGACCAGCAGCTTTTTGCCTGGGCTTGGAGGGCAATCAACTCCAAATAGATCATGTCGTTGCACGAAATAGATTTGTGAAATTGAAGGTTGACTGTCCTCATGCCGTGAAATCATGCTTGGGTAAAGCTCTAGTTTATGTTGGACATATATATATGTTTGTTAGTGTATATTTTGTTTTTATATTGAGTATCAATTGTATTGTACCACAATGTTGGAAACTGATTATTTTTTTCTTTGAACAAAGCCTACTGATATTATGTTAGAGAAAGTGGACTGCACACCAACCACACATCCCAAGTTTGATTCTCTTTCACACTGCTAGTGTGGATCCTTTTCTTCCATTTTTCAGGCACGAGCACGGATAATTAGTATTTTGTGATTTTCTAATTGTTGTGTAAATACTTGTTGAACATGTGTGCATTGATATAGTCAATAAAGCCATTATTGTGGTATTTATGAAGTCAATTTTAATCATTTGCAATTGGGTGGTGGGGAACCCCGATCATAAATATGAGGTAATTTTAAAATTCACAAATTTGAAACTGGTTTTCAAATATATGGCAATTCCTTTTCAGAGGTGGCCATGTATTTCGATCGCTATAGAAAAAACTTCATCAGAGACAGTTCTCATAAAGAAAGTGTCTCTGAAAACACGATTTTTGTAAAGTAACCTCCCTAGAAAATACAATTATCAGAGGTTGTTCTCGTAAAGAACCGCCCCTAAAAATATCATTTTCAGGGGGTGGTTAGAAGCCCATAGCTGACCACTCTCATCTTTACAATTGAAGGTATGGAATCGGTTGTTATAGCCACCTCTTAAAATGGCATTTGGCCACCTCTCATAAGTTTTTCTGTTCTAGTGTCTCTTCATCTTGATAAAACAGACACTCATGGCCAATGCAATAGTGACAATGCATCAAACGATACAATAACCCTTTTGCACCTCTCTGTTTTGATGCAAGAGACAATGAACGTCCAATGCAATAGAGAACTCTTGCATCGATCATAGCAAAGCGATGGGACAAGGCTATTGCATCGGCTTGGTCCAAACACGAAATTGATGCGGTACCAACCTAATGCAGCAGTTTTGGCCCAACTACATCAAAAAAAAACTGGTGCAGTAGGGTCCAAATTTAGTAGCTTGGTCTTATCGAATCACATGTACCAGAGGCTAAGGAACAACCGATCACATGTCACAGGGCACGTTATGCCTAACAGCCTAATGGTTTATTGTTTTGTTTGTCATAGTCTGATTAGCTTTGGAAGTTGCAACTCATTTTCTGTCTCCAACTTGGCATCCAAGTATCCAGTCAGCTATATAAACAAACATAATAATCAGTCTCACTCTCACAATAGTTAAGCAAAAGGAGCTTCCATATTAACTGCCTCCAAATCAAGCATCGCCAATGGAACTGAAACTGACCGCTAGGATGTACTCACGTGCACCAGCAATCGGCGCCCTGCTCCTGGTCTTTATGGTTGTGCTGCTTCTGGCATCGTCGTCGATGCCGTCTGCGATGGCTTACAGCGGGAACGCGACGTACATCGACTACCAGCCCGAAAAGGCGAACTGGGAGTACAACAGCCGAAACTGCCCGAGCTTGACCAGTGACTACGACATGAACTACCGCTCACGGCACCGGTGGACAGAGTTCTGCGGGGACTTGGGGCCATATACCGGGGCCTGCGGGTGCCATAAGTGCCTGGAGGTGACGAACGCGGCGACAAGCGACATCTCAGTGACGCTGAGGATCATAGAGATTTGCGACAAAAGGATCGTCGGCGACCTGGTGCTTTGGATGGACAAGTTCTCGTTCGACCAGATTGACACAGACGGCCTGGGCGCCGCTTTGGGTGGATCAGGAATCGCACAGCTTGAGGTGAACTACCAGATCACTGACTGCGGAGATGAATAGTAGCATGTATGAAATTTTATTCTCTCTAGTAATCTACTCGTTTCTTTCAAAATTTTACTATTACTAATTGGAGATTTCAACGGAGACATCACGTTAATATTCATCAGACGCGCTAAAAAAAATCCTCAAAATTCTCACAAAAATTAGAAAGATCTAGCTATCGATTTAATAGACTCTAATCACCATTAATATTAATGGCCGTTGGATCTATATTATATTTTTTCAAAAAATTACCCACCTTGCCATTACAAAAATACCATAATGTAACCCCCTAAACTTATACCTTAATTACCAGCCTTTGCCATTATAAAAACATAATGCACTTTGTTAATGATAATTAAAACTCACCATGTGTACGGGCTAATATAGCAGATCTAATTCTCATGCAGATTCATATCCCTGTGCCGGCCGCCACCGTATAGTTACTCCCGCATAGTAAACAATGGGCGCCTCCTCTGTGTGCGTGGTCCACGACCGCTCGCCCTTGCTATACTCGCGTTGCTCCCTCTCCATGGCGGTGCGGCGTCCACACAAGGGCTTGAGGACAGGTTTGAGAGCCCCTATGCTGGTGTCCTGGGGACTGGGTTCACCACGGTCTGGGCGAGGCACGTTGCCGATCGAGGACAATAATCCGTGGCACTGGCAGTCTGGCACAACAGGTCCCGGCCGCCCCTCGGTAAATCCCGACGTAGATGTATGATGATCCCCTTTTTTCTGTTGATTATCCAACATCTCATAACTTACTATTACAATTATTATTATTAATTGGAAGCCCTTAACTTACTATTATAATTATTATTATTAATTGGAAGCCTCAAGGGAGACTCTTTTTTTTTTTTTGTGACAGCCTCGAGGGAGACTCCAGGATAATTCTCAACTCTATTCAATTTCATCCGGAACAACTCACGTGAAGATCAACTTTGATGGTTCATCCAGTAAGTCTTCTATATCGTCAATCTCAATTCTACTGGCAATAACTCAGAGGTAAAGAACCACTTTGACGTATGGTTCGTCATACCGCCGTGCTGCCCCAACACAGAGGCAAGAATCAAATTTAAAAAAAATCCGTATTATATTATTTAATTTAATATACAACATCATAGGTTCTAAAGCTAAAAAGATTGTGCAGCTAGCAAATATATTTTTGGTTCCACATGTTCCTGTAGTCCAATTAGTTCTTATGTGAATTGAGATTGAAATCAGGAGGAAACTATGGATGATCAACCAAAAAGTGGTGGAGACAAGCGAACAACCAGGAAAAAGATCTCCCTTTTTTTTAAAAAAAAGGAAAAACTATTACTAATAAACAAAAAACAAAAGATAGTGATCTGGATACAATTTTGCATCATCATCTTTTTCGAAGCCTCAGGTAAACTAGAATATTTATACTGATTTATTTACATTAATATTCTCTTTATTTTACAGTCGGTCAAGATTTACGTACTTTACTTACAGGAAAAGCAATGCTAACAAGTAAAGCATATGCACCATCTTTCTTGCATGCCGATCAAATTAATTTCATTAGCTTATACACATACAAAGATGGACCTAAATTAGCTTGGCAAAAAGGAAAAATTATGGACGCAATCAGATGTAAAACAATGTTTGAAGTTAGAGTGGAATGATGTCGTCTCAAGCAAAATGTTTTGCAACGTAACAATGAAAGGTACTACCTCCCTTTTACAAGTATTAGTTACACAATGTATTGCTACAATACAACTTTTATTTACCTTTACATTACCAAATTTTGTAGGCCTCATACTGGATTATCTACATCCAAAAGTACCATGACTAATAAACTAGACCAGGATTGTGATGTAGTTATCTATGAAGGTACAAAATACATCAAGAATGCTCTTTTCATCACCAATGGTATATGAGGTTTACAATATCAAAGAAGATCTCTCGTGGTCTATTGGTCCATGCATAAAACTACAAGTGCACAAAAAAGGTACAAAAAATTCATATTCTTATTTATATTCTAATATTCCAATATATGTATTTTCAAACTTTACCTAATTTTTTATGCAAAAAGTGTTCGTGTGGTAATCTTATCTAAGAGATACATATTGATGACCATTTAAAAGGAATGTTAGGACCAAATGTATTAAAATAGAAGAACTTTAGAACAACTAGGTTTGATTTTGTTTGAAGAATCAAATCCAGGTTTGCATTAGTTTGACCAATACACGCTACTTCTGAAAAACTAACATACATATGAGTGATATGTACATAAGTATAGGAAAAACATTTGCTACTGAAGTAACAATAAGCTCACTAATGCAACATTTAGGTGATACTGCATTTCATGTAGTATGGATGATTGTAATAAGCAACTTGAAAAAAAATATTCACCACTACTATTGCAGTAAATGTGCAACAAAGTTGAAGCTAAACCATAATTGGTACTCATAGTATACCATGTTTATTTGAATGTTTAATAAAATAATAATCTAAATAGGTACAAATAAATATTGAATTAAGAGATCCAACAGGAATTGCGACATGTGTACTTTTTGGAAATGGAGAACAAATATTGACTACTGAGTCGGTAGACTTGATAATAAATTTAGTCAATCATGATACTCCATATGGAGATACCAGAAGTAGCACAAAAAATATGTGGGCACATAATGGTTTTTAGAAAAGATTGACTGACTATAACTTCACAAGTATTAGACCTCATTATACTTTTCTATAGTATTTTCCTAAAAACAAAAAAGTAGTTCAGTGACCCACATAGAAAATGATTACAAGGTAACACTCCTTGATCCTAAGTACATTATAACTCTTTAGTTTTGGCATCTATTATTTTTTTAATTGTATGTTGCGTATAACATACAAGAAAAATCTATATTCGTTATTATCAAAATTTTAACCCAAGAAACGAGAGAACTCATTGGATAGTCAAACATTTAGGGCACATATACCTAAGCAAAATCAGTAGAATAAACAAACCATAAGAGATGCGTATTTGCATAGTGCCAAAAAGTACTATTCATGCAAAATACTTACTATTACTAAATTTAAAGTTTTGGTCATCCATCCATACATACATACTATTATTATTCAGAGGTCAACCTTCATGTTATTTCTTACTAGATGTGCTAGAAAGAAAAAGATAAATACTAGAAATTTTCATGTTAATCAAAAACATCTGGCCATTAAATGTAAGACTCGGAACAAGGAATCCATTTGTTCGGTGCCCACTCTATTCTTTTTGTCGGTTCAAAGATGATACAAAAGAACTTCATAAATTTGCATGTAAAATAAAAATGTTTGTAATTTTTTTTGCGGGGTCAAATTTTTTGTAGTTGTAAAAGTTGATTCAAAATGAAGCCATACATTTTCTCTAAATTAACCAGCTTTTCTATTTTTAACAACAATCTAAGAGGACGATCTATTTAAAATAATGTACTAATATTTTCTAAAATTACCCACCTCAACCATTATGAAAGACAACCCGTGCGAGAGCACGGGTACTTTAAAGTTATCTTAAAGGGTTCAAAAAATATAGCCATTAGTGGTTTCTCATACTTCTCATGATGATTATACTATGTCAAGGAGTTATGTACGTGCAGTTATGATAATCTTAAAGTGACCTCAAGAGAATTTTCCTGTCAAGAGTTATATATGTGCAGTTATGACTATATTAATTACTAATATAGACATGTCTTAGTTCAAATGTCTAAAACAACAACCAATATAGATTATATGTCATGATTCCTAATATGGTTTTAAACAAATTGTTAGTATCATTAGATATGCATTAAGAATAATTTTTTATGAAACATAACTATATTTATTGATCATGCATGCTTACTCTAATAAATCTGAATATATTAATATCAATAGAAGTGGGTGATGTATAAATATGTACTTGCTCTTAGTTAGCAGCTTGGTCATGATCAACACCTCCTTCATCTATCAACGCACATAGCTCCTGCAGATCACCACATGGAAGTTATCCTCTATTGCTAAAAAAATAATATGATTTCCCCTATTCTTGCACAACTCCATGTGCATCAACCACTGACGTTCAATCAAGAAGCATCGATGGGATGGAAGGATAGTGTGTGCCAACATCATGGGTACTATAAGGATATCTACATCAAAAACAAGAAGGTGCGACAGATAAGCCACCAGTGTATCGGCAGCGTCCATGGCATCAACATTAACGCTAGCAGCGGCCGCATCTATAGACTAAAGGTATGACCATATCTTGCATGATCACATAACGATAATTAATTTGTATCCTGTGATGTACAATGATATCACGTAAAGGTATGTACATTATATCACGTAAAGAGATGAAACAAGAGTTTATACACTTAAGTTTTGTTCTGTTTAACATTAGCCATACAAAATGTTATTCACAAAAGAAAAAAGGTAAAACCTAGAATTCTTGCAAAAATCTAAACGATTTGTGATCAATTTGGTAGACTATAAACAACATTGTAAATTTTACCTGTTGAGAATCTAAGGAATTATTAAATTAAAATTTGAGAAAAAGAATCAAAATTTAGATTTATGTCATCAAAATAGACACCGCAACTAAAATGTTTCGACTAAATCTATTTTGAAGATACAAAGAGGTGGTATGTAAAGAAAAAACATATAAATCAACAATTGATAGATTTTCACAATTGAATACAGTCTATATATAGAGAACCTATTATAGCTATTATTTTAGAATATTAGTGAATATAAAAAGATATTTGGTATAAGTAACTTTTATTAGTGTCTCATTATAATATTCTAACCTATGCAAGAGCACGGGTTGGTGAACTAGTTATAATAATAAGGTACTTTAGGTTTCTAGATGTATAGTTCGTCCTATACATTTAGATCTATATTCAGAGTGGGCGAAGTACCAAGTTTATTGGATAATAATGGAATAAAGGTCTTTTGCTATGGTATATATGGTTTATTTACGGTTAAGTTTAATAAGGTTTATTTGCACGGATATTATAATTAGTACAATAGCTTATATTTGTATATGGCTTATGTTTATTACTCGTGTATCAACATCTACAACTTCATTTTTTATCTTGGTCATTTTTTCATCTAACCAAGAAGTGAATAAGATGAGTCGTCAAACTTGAGGTTAAAAAAAGAAACTGATATTTTACATAAATTTTTGAATAAGATGAATGGTCAAAAATATAATTATAGGCTATAATTCTTATAAATCAAAACCGCGCTGCCGCCTCCAAAGCTCGCCACGGAGCAGGCGGGTCATGACTTCCACCAATAGCAAGCTCTGCTAGTGCTGCTACACGGTGGTCAGCACACGCTCACCTCCATCTACGGCACACGGTAACATGAGAATCGGGTATGAAATTCACCACCTATTGAAATAAAACAGCTTATACGCCATGTTCCAATGACGCTGACCTTGCATGGATTGAGAATCAGTGACTTTCCTCCATAAAGTCACGATGCAACTTTCGATCCATCTCTTCCCTCCAAATCAGATCCAAAGGCTATGGTGGACAGCGGCGGGGCTGGCTGATTCCGGTCGCCGGATGGCCAGATCTGGCATCCGATGACGTCCAGCCCCCTCCCTTGGCGTTGGTCCTGCTCCCCTGGGTGGACGGTGGTGGCTAGGCCCCTACTACGATGGCGGATGGCTGCCACGAGCAGCCGGATCTAGGCCCCCGCGGAACAGATCCGGCGTGTCGTGGTGCCCCCACTACCTCCATCTCCGTGAACGACGACGGCTGGCTCTGCTTCGATGGGATGGCCATCTGCAGTAGTGGCCGGCCTGGCTTGCTGGGTCGGGCCCCTCGATGATGAGCCCTCTACTCCCTAGGTGTGGTGGACACTGGCAAGGCGCAGTTAGCCGCCCTGCTGTCAGCGTGACAGGTGGTTGGGGGGTTGGCGGTGCTCCCACACCCAGACCTCTAGCGTTGGTGGCAATAGAATGGAGCGGTTTAGCGAGGCTCACCGGCCTTGGGAAACGGGCTTGGTTACTCGGGTTCTGGACGAAAGCCTAGCTTGGTTTTTGCCAAGCGGACGATAGTGACGCCATGGGCGCCACATACCTTCGTGGAGGCGTTGCTTCTCTAAACTTTGTGCTTCCTCGCCTGCTTCGCCAGATTCTGGGCGAAAGCCCTGCCTTGGATGTCTCTAACCAAGTAACGATGTTGTCGTGGCATCACCTCCTTCATAAAGACGCTGATGAAGAATTTTTTGCCCATCGCTCCTTAGGTCACCGTGGTCGTTGTGCTAAATCTATTTGTATTTTATATTCCTCCTCACTTTGGTTTGTCCATCTAGTGTTTGTAGTCGTCGCTTGTTTTGCTTGGGTGGATGCTTTTCGCATGCATCCATCGGAGGTCTGCCTCTCCCGTGGTGCCGAGGACAGTGGCCCTTAGTGACTCAAGTGGAGTGGCCATTTTCGGTGGATGTTTTGCCATCAAGGTGTTTTCGACGGATGCATTGTCGTCGAGGGGTTTCCGGTGGATTCTTGCGATCGAGGTTGTTGGCATTTTCGGCAGATGCTTTGCTGCCGATGTTGCTAGAGTTACGGCGGATGCTTTTCCACTGAGGTTATCATTATACTCCTCTCGCTGTTGGCTACCATGGTGTTGATTGTTGAGTTTCTTGTATTAGGTTCAGTTTGCTAGTGTTAGGCGGAGGGTACCCCACCCTTTATGTTTACTTGTTTTTTGTTTGTGTTGAGGACATCGTGGGTGCTCTTTGGATTACATGTGAATCCTTTTATACCAGTTACGTGTAGGTCTATTGATAATTGTCTTCTGTTTAATTAAAAATAGACTATATTCTCAATAAAAAAAGAGGCGAGCTTGAGACGCTGATGACGCTTAGCCGGGGCGCATCCCCACAGCGGCGTCACCGTGAACACGACGACAACGCCTAACTTGCCTCTTGCTGCTCCAGAGTCCAGTTAATGGTCGAGCGAGAGTACAAGGACGCCGTGGAATACGCGGACTCCGGCCCATGTGACGACGGCGACGGCCTTAGCAGGACACGTCTGCCATTGAAGATGGCGTTGACTTGCAAGCTGAGATCCAAGGGACGCCGACCTTCTTCGTTGTTAGAAATATAGCCAATTTATCGAGTAATTTAATTTAGAAAAATATAACAATAATTTTGTTGGTGACATCGTATAGGAGCTCATGCGATCTACCATAAAAATGAACATAGGCGATATTGGTGATTAAGAAAACAGTAAGAAATCGAGCGATTTCATACCCATTGCCATCGATTCCATTCGTGCTTGTCGACACAGCGCTTTGCTGATTTAGTCATCCCGCTTGAAGCCGGCAGTAGCGTAGCAGTGCCGATCCGTTGACCTTGCAGAGGACACCGGGTGCAAGACATTGTAGCGGGATCACCAAGAAAAAGACGTTGCAGCGAGTAGTAGTGCCGCGCCGCGACACTCCACGAAAACATGATCGCTGGACTCCACCGAGCAGGTGAAGTCGTCGCCATCGTGCATTCCGGAGGTTCCTACTCTCCCACGAACATGTGCGCGCAGGCTGTGGGACGGGGACGCTATTGTACAACAAGAACTTTGGTTGTGTTTTTTTGGGAAGCTAAATTTCCAGACGAGAAAAATGGGAATATATAGCCCTTGTGCAAAGCGAGAGGACCCAGGCACAGCAAGAGGCAATCAAGACGCATGCAAGTGAACGAAAACTCCCACATTTATTTTGCCAATTACTTAATGGAGACGGAAGAAACTTCCGTAACTCATGTAATCAAGAATTTGGCAAAACGGCGAATTGGCTTGTAGTCTAATGGTAGGACGGTCTATTGGAACGCTACTTATCAGGGTTTAAATCTTAGTGTTCGCACCTTTTTATGGGATTTTTTCAGAATTTAACGGCGTTATGTATTAAATAGTAAGCGATGTTCCCGTCGACAACGAGGCGCCAGGGGTGACTTCGGGAATCTCCAGATCAGTCGGCTGCTCAGTCCTTCGGAGGTGCTTATAGGGGTAGGGGCAGGTTTGCGTATATGTATTCATAGAGGTGATTATGCATGCGTGTTGTAAGTGTCTGCGTTGTACTATGTTATTCTAAAAAAAAAAGAATTTGTCAAAATGGAAAACAGTTCATTCATTGACTACTTGCTTGCCTTCTCGTTGCCTGCGTGCACTGTGCCTAGGCCAGTTCATTCATTGACTACTTGCTTGGCTTCATCGACTACAACGAGAAGGCATTCATTCCTTTCTTAAGGAAAGCCACTGAATCCGTCACAGTAAGCCGTCCATCTTAAATTGTATGTCACGACGCCAGAAATAAATTTGCACAGCGTTGGATTTTGGCCCTCCGTGACGGACGGTCTTGTTGCCCGGTGCGGTAAATTCTCAGGATTTACCGCAGTGGACACTTTTTATTTACCATGGCGATGACTTTTGCCTGCTGTGGCAAATCTTAAGATGTCCGCCATGGTAAAAGCCCGCAGCAGGAATTTTAAATGCCCGTCATGGTAAAAGTGGCCCAGCTCGTAGTACAGACTTATTAAGCCTAAATCCGTTGCCGATAGTGGGATCATATATAAGTGGCACTCCATGAAAACCTAGCTTCACTCAATTCCCCAGACGCGCGGCCGTAACGCACAGCCCACCTCCTCTTCCGTTTCGAAGACGGAGGCTACTCCTCCACTCCTCCACGCTCGCGGTGACGTAAGGCCGCGCTCATGACACCGCGTACACTACCGGATTCAGTGTCTTTGCGAGTGCCTGAAGCACTCGGCAAAGGCATGAAAGCAGTCGGCAAAGGCATGAAAGCAGTCGGCAAAGGCTTTGCCGACTGCTTTCCATGTCGTCAGTCGGCAAAGAGGTGTCGGCAAAGAATGCCAAGTGCCACATCAGCACTCGGCAAAGATTTTGTGAAAAAATAAAAAAAGAAAGAGCATCAATGCCCATCTGCAGGGCCCGTCGAGCCCATCCAATGGTGAGCCTCGTCGCGCCGCCGTGCCGGGGCCGCCCTCGCCGTGCCTCGTCTCGCCACTGTCCATCGTCAGCGCGGGAGAGGCCGAGTCGGGGCTGGGAGGCCGCCGCGCCTTGTCGTGCCGCCATCCCCAGCCGGCGCTGGGTGAGGCCGAGGCTGCGTGCGCGCGGGCTGCCGCCTCCGTCTTGCCTCGTCGCACCGTTTACCGCCGTCGGCGCGGGAGAGGACGAGGCTGTGCTCGGGCCGCCTCGCCATGGCCGCTGAGACCCGCCGCACGCCCACGCCTGCGCCACCGCTAGTCGCGCCTGCGCAAGCCTCGCGGGCCTCCATGCCCACCCCGACGGCACAGGTGCCCGACACCGGCCGTGAGCACCGCCCGACCCAGAGAGGCCAAGGCCGGCCGGAGAGGGAGGAGCGGCCGCCAGATTGGCGAGGCCGCGCACCGTCCGCCACCGTTCGCGAGGCCGCCGCGCCATGCGCCCGCCGTAGGCGCAGGAGTCGCACGAGACCGCCCGGACGCCTCTGCGAGCTCCCTTGCCTCCTCGCCCCAGAAGCGAGCTCCCGCAAAGGGAGTAGGAAGGAGGACCGTGGCCTCCATCGGCTGTGGATGGAGCAGGAAGGTGGACCATGGAGGTAGCGGCCTATGGCGAGAGAGAGGGGGAGAGATGGGGAGGCTGGCGGCAGCCGGCGGCTAGGATGTGGGAGTGGGGGGGTGGGGTTAGGTTTAGGTTTATTTATATATGGGATGTGGGGAGTGGGCTGGTGGGCCTTATTGGCCCGAATACTTTGCCGAAGCCTTTTTTATTTTTTTATTTTTTGTTTTAAACCTGTCAAATTTAAAAGCATGAGAAGATGAACTCTTTTGAATTCAAACTTTTTCTGTTGTCTTAGTATATTGTTTACAAGCACATGTTCAAATTTGAGACTTTTTTATAAAATTTTGCTATATTTTACTCATTTATTTTATTTACTTAAATTTTTCTAGATAATCCAAAATTGAACTACAACTATATAAAATAATGAAATATAGACACTCAAAAAATTATATTTATGTTAGAGAGTGTATATTAAGTCCGTATGCAAAAACTCACCCAAAATTTTGAATAACTTGTTCATAAAACATGACCATTCAGTTGCGGGAGAATTATTTTTTAATTATATAAAATACAAACAAAGTCCGAAAATCACCAAACTCGTCGAGGTGCCATGATATCGCATTAAGAGCCTCAGATAAAAAATTTAGAATGCTTTAAGCAAGTTGTGACGTCGGATGTTTAAAATCCAGACATCTCCAAATGTGACACCTCTTATGATGAGATGAAACCTTGCCAAGTTTCGTGATTTTTAGACTTTGTTTGTATTTTATATAATTAAAAAAACTTCTCCCGTAACTCGATGGTCGTGTTATGCGAATAATTTTCAAAATTTTGGGTGAGTTTTTGTATACGGCCTCAAAATACACTCTCCAATAAGAATATCATTTTTTGAATGACTAAATTTCATTATTTTATACTATTTCATACTCCGGCTGTTCAAATTTACTTTTTGGTGAAAAATTCAAGTAAACAAAATTAATTAAAAAATATATCAAAAAATTATAAAAAATTTTAAATTCAAAAATATGATTTAATATAATTTAGAAGGACAATAGAAAAATTTGAATTTAAGATTTTAAGAAAAATAAAATCTTTGCCGAGTGTCCTGTGGCACTCGGCAAAGGGGCTGTCTTTGCCGAGTGCCAGAATCAGGCACTTGGCAAACAGGGCCTTTGCCGAGTGCCGAGCTCTGCTAGTCGGCAAAGCTCGGCAAAGAGGCTATCTTTACCAAATGCCAGAATCAGGCACTCGACAAATAGAGCTTTTGCCAAGTGGCCGAGCTCTGCCAGTCGGCAAAGCTCGAGACACTCTGTAAAGATAAGTTTTCCGGTAGTGGCTCGCGGCTGTGCGTTGGTCCGCGCTCCGTGGCAGGTTCAAAATGACCCCTGCCCCTGCCTGCTCCCGTGCCCAGGTCCGCCGGCTCAAAATGACACGTTTGCCGTCCCAATTTTCGAATGCATATATGCATGTGACGAAAAAGTGCATGGAAACACAATGCGTTCTACGCTGTGTCTGCGACTAGCTTCCACATCAAGCAGATGAGAAGCAGCTACGTACCGCGTCTATTTGG
This sequence comes from Bothriochloa decipiens, assembly GCA_023333625.1. Classification (NCBI taxonomy): domain Eukaryota; kingdom Viridiplantae; phylum Streptophyta; class Magnoliopsida; order Poales; family Poaceae; genus Bothriochloa; species Bothriochloa decipiens. The sequence continues at coordinate 17,689,343 of CM041636.1, forward strand.
ATCGAGGAGATAACTGATGACTGTTCCCTGTGGCAAGAACTAACGTGCATTAATTGCTGGTGGACTCGTGCAATGTGCGTACGTATATTCTTTGCATACGTACCTAGGCATGTACAGATATGTTGAGGAGTTTTACACAGATTCATTGAAAAGACATATAGAATGTATTCTCTTCGTATAGAAAAAGGAAGTCATTTAGGACAGTGACACAGTCTCTAAACACAATTTTTACCTCTTATTCTTATGAAAATATTTATGTAAAACAGATATATGTATATTTTTATAAAAAATATTTATCAAGATAAATCTATTCACACAATTTTTCATATTTGCAAACACAACAACTTAATAATTATTAATGATTTTATATTCCTAATGTTTCACCCAAATCTTGTCTAAAACGACTTTATTTTCTTATACGGAGGGAGTACGAAACCTATGCATGTTTTTGTGAGCACTTAGGTATGCATTTTAAACTCCTACTAAAAAGAGACACCAATTCAAATTATGAAAAAAGAATAAGCATATCCATAAAAGATATATTTTATGAATAGAACCAAAAATGCTAAACGTACAGAAGAAATTGCATTAGTGAGAAATTCATATGAATTGGTGGATCAAGAAACAGACGAATATGGGGGTCTAAACAACATA
>CM041636.1:17709277-17752830 GCA_023333625.1 Bothriochloa decipiens
ATAATAATAATAATAATAATAATAATAATAATAATAATAATAATAGGAAACTAAATATATTTTGTTTAGGTGATGTACCAAGCTTGCATTACCAATCAGGAGGTAACTTTATATACCTAAATCTATATCTGATAAATCTCAGCATCCACTAGAATACTCCACTATCTAGCACAATCTAACACATGCGCTATCCCTCTATAAGTGTTCACGTTAACATCCACTAGCACATCCATTATATCGTCATCCAAGCTATTCATTAGCAAATCATATCATACTAACATATATTTAGTAACTAGCATGTTGTTGGGGTAAAAATGTGATCCTCCACGCCAACTGGCCTCTCGCAAGCCAGATGGATCAGAGCGTGAACAGTTCTTCGATCCCTGCGGCTTTCTCCAGCAGTCGATCCGGTCGATCGAGTCCGAGGCGTACCAGTCAATTTGACCCTGAAATTGATAAGGTGGAAAAGAACAGTCAAATTATGGAACCTGACGGTGTGATTCTAGACAGTTCCTCATATGTGGCTAAACAGCCGATCTGATCACGACATTGACTAGAAAGTCAGCATCCAACATGCATTTATAAATAATCTTATAAACTAATATGCATGAATTAAATAATCGATCATGGCATGATATGAATAACCAAGACAAGTGAAAGCATAGATCATTCATCATGCGTGCTATATATGCAGAGGTAGCGGAGTTCCAACATGCTCGCAAGGACTTCCCAATCCTGTGCTTCCACAGCCTTCAATTTAAGGCGCAGGTAGGAAAGATGTGGGACATGCATAGAGTTCACCCACGCCGGCAGTCGAGCCAGGCAAATGCCTTCCATGACAAACTGGCAGAGCTCACGTGGTGGCTCCCAGGTATCCCAAGACCTCACCAAGACTTCTTCCATGAACCGGAGCGTCAGATTCTTGATTCTTCGTAAGCCACAAACAGACTCAAGCAGAGACTTGATGAGCCCTCCAGTATCCAAAAAAGAAATCTCGAGCATCCTCAGCTCCTTCAATTTTCCCAGCTCAACGGTGAACCATGGGGTCATGACCACTTCTCCCAGCACCAGCTCTTGTAGGGACGTAAGGTTCCCAATCTCAGTCCGCCACAGATTATTCGTGCCACGCATGCTCATCAGCATGCTTAACTCACCAACAGTATCTGGTAGTTCCTCCAAGTCAGTGTCCCTGACGTCCAGTACCAAGAGATGCTTGAGATCCCCAATTTCACTTGGGAGCTTAGTAACATGGGTGCCTTTCAATCCTAGGTACCTCAGTTGAGGTAGCTTCCCCAAGTGCTTGAGGTGAGATCCTCCTATGACATCACAGCCTTCCAGCGCAAGCACACGTAAACTCTGGAAGCTCATAAGCTGGGACATTATGCTAATAGGACATTTAGTGCCTATGAGTTGTTGTGATTACTCTGCTACCACAATTATTATCCACCAAAGCACATTTAATTAATTCCCATGTTGATGTCTCCCATATGTCATCAATAACAATCAAATACCTATTGTCATGGAAATAAATGGTGCATAAATTAGCTAAATCATCTAGAATATACTAAAAAACTAGGATACATTCCAGAATTAGAAACCAAAAATGCATAACTGATCATCTATTAGCTCAACGAAGGCAAACATATCCTATGGGTCAAATTTATCATCTCTATGGTGCGCCCATACAACCTCAATTATAGTTTGAACCAAAATATCATGAAAAGTTCCATCTTAAAGAAATGTCGTGGGGATGCTCTTTCCCCCAACATCTAGTTTTTTCTACAGTCTCAAAATAAATTATGTGTATAAAGCAATTCAGACATTTTTTTCTACTCCCAAATTATGTTTGTCGTTTCCGATTGGATTCTAATTCTTTTTTATCTGTTTCCATGATTAGCGTGAAGACATATAGTAGGCCTTAAATAATACGAATAAAAATGATTAGACATTGACACACTGTTAGTAACTGAAACAATTACTCATCAGCATAGCAGTCAGATCAATAAAAGCATTCAAATTTGGTGACAAAATTAGGTGTCTACCTCCTGTTGCCAAGATATTCCCGGAGCTCATTGATGAGCTGCCAATCACTCAGTGATTCTATGTCGAGTCCCATGTACTTGTTCTTGTCAAGTCCAGTTAGGATGTTCTTGAAAACTTTCTTGATGTCAGATTCTCGACCCACTGGAACAAAGGCAGTACACTGAAAGTCCTTTTCTAGTGCGTCAAATACAGCTTTGACAAGAGTAGTCTTGCCTAATCCACCAAATCCAACAACAAAGACCATCTTGAGCTTTTTATTGATAGCATCATCTCCACTGAACAACCTATTGATTAGATCATTACTTGTCTCGGCAATGCCAATGAGATTAGTCACCTCCTGATACAGTGCAAAGATGCGAGGGTCAACAGTTGGGTGCTGAGCAGAAACATTGTCAATCTTATACCTATCATGCCATTCCTTCACCTCCTTAACTTGGACCTTGACATCTTTGATTTCATTGGCTATGCTGTGGCAAATCTTTAGCTTGGACAATGATTTGCAGCATCTCTGGATTAACCCCTTGAAATCACGTTTCTTTTTTGGCTCAAGAATATCGGCACGAAGCATGAAGGTACCAACGATGTCCTCAATGTCATAGGACAGCTCCCTGACATCCCTTGCCCAGATCTTGACAAGCTCATCACGCTGATCTAGCGGCACATTGGAGACTCTCTTAAGGCTAACCTGCATGCACTCGAACTCAGCCAAAAGGAACCCGATTCCCTTCTTCACACTCTTCTGCAGATTGTACTCCTCCTTAAGAAGCATACCTAGCTTAGGGAGGAGCCTTGTGATCGCACCCGTGGCGAACTCCATGTCCCCAAGCTCTGTATCCTCGATCTCGTCTCTGGCACTTGTATATAACAAAACCAGTATTGCTAGTTTGCTACCGTTAGTATTAGTAGCAAACGAGCTGCCATAAGAAATTTTCCAAAGCGCTCTGCTCTAGTGCACCTCCCATTCATCCCCCTCCCTGCCCCAGACAAAATCAAACTCCTAGAATGCTCCCAGGCCAAGGCATCTGTAGAACAATCAGGGGAAAAAAGCTCAAATGATACAGAAAAACGTTGACATAAACATTGAATTTGGTTCCTAAAGAAAACAAATATATTTCAAAGAAATCCGAAAAAACTTTACTTATAGCAGTCGAAATGGACCATTTTGGTGCGCTGACACTATTCTTTCTTACAAACCTGATTAAGATTTGAGGCCACTCCTTGCTCCTTCCAGCCGTCCACTCTACTTTCACAGGGCAGTTCGCAACTTCTAGCTCTATTCCTCCTTCCCATCTGTGCCCCTTCTCCAGCTTCTCCTCTGTTCTGCAACTCGTCTGGAAATGGACGGATAGCTTCAGCGGTGATGGGAATTAACGGCGGGACGGTTCGATGTATCGTTGTGCCAGATCTGGTGGCAGAATGCTAGACGCTGGCTGGTGGTGTTTTCATTGGTGCCAGATCTGGTGCCATGAGAGCAAGTATTTTTAACATGAAACTCTCAATACGGCCGGAAACTAAAAAGTGGACCGAGAAACTAAAATGCAGCCAATTCATAAACTTTCAAATCAATCCACAACAACATTTGAGTTAGTTTACTGAAACTTCACCTGGGCTCCGCCGCGGCTCGGATCCACGATGACCTCCTGCTCGGCGCGTCGCAGTACGGCTTCACGGGGACTCCAACGCCGCGCTCGCACGGTCGACTTCGCCGTCGCCGTCGTTGCTGGAAAACTGGAAAAGGGCTAGGGATCGGTGGGGTCCGAAGAGGGGAGCGCAGTGGCCTGGAGCACGTTGACTTGGGCCTGGTGGTCCAACCACTAGGGCCCACTTGGTCCGGTTGACCGGTCCAACTAGTTGACGCTACAACTGTACACCGGCACCTCTGTGCCAGAGCCGAAGATGGAGGAGCCGGAATCGCTTGAAGTATGAACCATGATAAACAGGACATTGGTATATATGTCGAAAATTCTGTCAGTTTAAAAAATGGAGAGATGATAAAATGCACTAGAATCAATCAACTCTTACGAAATTCGGTGATGCTTTTTATTACAAAGATGCATTTTATTGCCGCAACAAAAAGAAAAACTGATCCTCACATTCTTAGACCACGTGAAAAACCGGACATTCAGAACACAGTGTTCATTTGCTCCCAGAGCTAAAGAGCAGGGGAGATGCAATGTGCAATCAGAACTCGACGGAGATGCCGAGGAAGTCAAGAACGCGAGCCACGAACGGCGCAAGATCCAGCCAGCTCGCCGCCGTCACAATCTTCCCATCGACGACCGCGCCCTCGGTCTCGACGGCCTCGGCGCCAGCTAGCCTCGAGACGACCCTCATGGGCACCCTGCTGGCGCACTTCCTGCCGCCGAGCAGCCCCCCGCGGCGAGCAGCAGGTGGCCCTGGCCGACGCTGGCCACAACCTTGCCGCTGTCCGCCACGGCGCTGTCGTGCGTCACCAGCAGCTCCGGCGCGCGGCCGCCGGGGATGACGACGCAGTCGAAGTCGTCTGTGGTGGCGTTCGCCCAGTCCGCGGTCACCACGAAATTGTGGGCCCGCCTCTCCTCGCTGAACGTTGCCCCCGCCGCCGGCGTGGCGTCGTAGATAGCCGTCACGACGGACTCGCCCTTGCGTTTCGTCCGGCACGCGGACTCGACCCGGCATCCCACGCCGCCCAGCTCCCGGAACGGCACGTTCGCCTCGTAATCGTCGACGAAGTCCTGCACACGGCAAGTCTCCCGTCAGCGGCGGCGCCACGGGAGCGGCTAGCGAACCAGGCAAGCCAAGGGGCTAGGTCGCTCACGGCGCAGAGGACGAGGACGCGCTGACGTCCACCACCACCGCGCCCGGCGTCGTCAACGACGACGCGGGCGCCCATGGCGTGGAGGAGCTTGTCAAGGATCTGTGCGTGGGCGGGCCACCCGACGGCGGAGATCACGTGCCCGTCGACAACGCATAGCTCCAAGGGCTCCGGGTGCACCCACTTCCCTCCGCCATCTCCACGACGTGCCGCAAGCCGAAGAACGCCGTGCACCGCACCCCGCCGCGGAGCCCGCCGGAGGCCGCGAGCAGGAGCTGGCTGTGGCACGTGAGCACCAGGGGCCGCCTTAGCGCCACGACGAGCGCGACCGCGTCCGCGTCCGCGCTGAGGTGCTCCGTGAACAGCCCGCCCGGGACGATGAGAGCGTCGTACCGCGACGGGTCCGCCGACGCCGACGCGACGGCGGTGAGGCACGAGTCGCCGGGTCGCTTGCCGGGCGCGGCGCAGTCGACGGTGACGCCGAGCGCGGCGAGGGCGTAGAAAGGGACGGCGGCCTCGTAGTCCTCCATGTAGTCGCCGCAGAGCATGAGGACCTTCCTGCTCCTGCTGGGGGCTGCCGTGGATGGACGTGACTGATCATCGGTCGTCCGTGCTCGCTCTGGATGGGACGGACCTGCAATCCGTGTGCTGTGTGCATGGTGCTGGGCGTTCCACGCCGTGATGGGTTTTTTTTTTTTTTTTTTTGAGAAACAACCAGTGCACACTGACTCCCCAGGGCCTTTTTTTCATGTGAGAAGCAATGGCACGGACCTGCCGGCTTCCAGGCCCATCTCACTATGATGGTTGGGCCCTTCCTAAAAGGGTAAAATGTCTCGTTATGAGGTAGCTGAATCTCAAAAAATGAAAACAAAGTGGGCTTCCAGTCCATATTCCCACTGCAATTTGTCATGCCGGTCGCTGTATCGTGCAAAATCTGCTCAAGCGCTTGGTTACCAGCCGTCACGCTGAAGAATCTGCCATCTGAGTTAATCTGATGATAACCCTATAATGGCGTCGTCATCGATCTGCACATCAATCAACACTTGTAGCTGTTTCTTCCTTGTCCTGACGAAACTAGCTAGTGCTACGCAACTACCCCCATGCATGCTATACACAACCTTCTTTGAAGACAAGAAGTTAGCTGATTTAAGGTGAGTTGTTAGGCCGGTAGTAGCTCAAATATATTTCCAGTTGGGCAATCTACGATGAACCAACAGTACCCACTACTGCAACTCGTTAAAACAAAAAAAAAACACATGTACCTAGCTATATATGGGTGGAGAGAAATTCATTAAGCCTAATCGTGATAGTGAGTGAGCTACCGGTTTGTTCCGTCGATCGATTAGCTCATGATACACCACAGACCTGCTGCTGCTGCCGCCAGCCTGCCACCCAGATCGATGACCAGAGGTTAATTAACCATATATAATAATAACAAGCTAAGCTAAGACTGATGACGTTGCCGTCAAGCTTGTGTACCGAGGATGAATGCTGCTAATACAATGGTTATGTCTGCACGGTGGTTGGTAGGTTGGAGGATGAGCAGTCGCTGACCAGCGCCCGATGCCTACATAGATGCTGACCAGGCCGGCATATGTTACGGTAACGTATGTTAAAACAACGCAGAAATAACTATTGCAACAACCTAAAAATCATCTATAAAAACACCCTAAAAATATTTATTGAAATAACCCAAAAATAAATATTACAACAACCTAGAAATGTCGATTGAAATACCCCTTGAAGATACCTGCTACAACAAACTGATAATACACTTAATTAACTGTTACACGTACGCATGCGTGTGGGTGTTGGTCGTCAGGTTGGAGATGAGCCGGTGGGCCACCGCATCCGTTCGTTTGACCAACGTTAACAGTTAATTAACTGCCGGTCGTCGAAATTAAAACTTAGTATATTATACTTCTCGCTCGCTCATCTATTCTCGTCCGTGCATATCTTGTTCCTCGATGCTTACAACGTGTTCGGTACACTGTAGAAACAATTCGGTAGTATTTTCATAATTTAATATGAATATATAAAACTATGAATAATATTAATCAATAATGAATGACCTTTATATATCATTAATAACGGTAAAAAGTCATTGTTATTAGCCATAAAAATGAGTGTAAACATTTTTTTTACAACAATGAGTGTAAATATTTTAAACGAACCATATCGATTCCATGTTAGAGTTGTTATGGTTTATATACATTACTAATCGATCATAAATATAATATAAGTTTTAGATGGCTTTACGGGCTACTTTACTTGTTCGTGGACTCGGATAGTAACTAATGTCAAATTTCATATCTTTTTAATACCTAATGTGGAATTGGACCGAGTAAAATCAAAGAAGAGACGAATATTGGGATACATCGACGGCGACTTGGCATTCATATTGAAATAGGACGTGGATAGGGATACATATCTATGTTGACACTAAAACGATCGAGCACTGTACATTGGATCTTCTTGGGGATATTTTTTGAGCATGGGAATCCGTCCATCCCTGTTAGTATATATGTGCTGCTTTAATTGTCGCATGGATGGATGGTGCTTTCAAATAATAATCCGGCTGATTCCAACACGCACCAGCCGGCTGCTAGCTAGCAGCTTGCCGGCCTGGTGAATTGGGTGGCTAGCGAGCGGAGCTGCAAGCAACAGGCATACCGAGCGAGGGAAGGGACCAATGCAATGAGAGTTGTGTTGGTTGGGGCAACAGGCAGAAATTGAAGGAGATACAATGACCCACCCATATACAGCCATCAATCAATCCTCCTTAGGGAAGCAGCAGCAAGCAGTCAGAGGAGAGGCTAAGCTAAGTAGCTAGACTGGGTCACCGGGTGGATCCATTCTGCATTGCATCCTGAACAAAGGCCACGGATTGTTTCCTTGCCGAGCGCGGCAGGCAGGCAGGCAGGCAGGCAGGCAGGCGGCAGCGCTGCCCAGCGTCGACGCGACCACACCAGTATCCGGACCGCAAGCGGCCGGGCACCGCCAGCCGCCTGTCATGCAATGCAATGCAATTGCATGCGAATACGAAGGAGCTGCTGCTGCTGCTGCCGCCGCCGCCGCCGCCACGCACTCGATCAAACCGCCGGCGGCCGGCGGGGCAACCGGAATGACGATGGAATCAGCACATCAGAACGACGGATACATGCATGCAGCGGCACATCATGGCCCGACATGGATACTATACCTCATCGATCGTGCGGGGTCGGGTCTTTGCGGTTGTTGGTTCGGTTCGGGTTCGGCCGGGCAGTGCAGAGAGAGCATTTGCTTGGCCGACCTGACCTGACCTGATCTGACTCTCAACAATGTTCAATGCGTGCTACGCCAGAGTTTGGTTGGGGAGGACGACACTATGCCCAGCAGGGATCCAATCCAACGACGAATGAAAAAAGAGCTCGATCGTCATGGTCGGCCGCTCCACCGCTCAGCAAGGAGAGACTACCGCTGATGGATATGATATGATATGATGGACCCGATCGACGACGTTTCTGCGCCCTGTTTGGTTTCGGCTGCTACTCTCGCGCGGCCGCTTGCTTCCTCCATCGGGCGCGCGACGCCATCAGAGATCAGATCAGATCAGATCAGATTCAGAGGTGTGTGTGTGCTGTCCTGCATCTGCATGCGTCACATGGTTTGCAAAGAGTAAGTACCAGGCCAGCCTCGAAGCAGCTAGTACGACGCTGTTGACAAATCTAGCTAGTGCAACCAAAAAGCTGCAGGTACGGTCGTTCTACAGTTTCATTCATCAGCCGGCCTTTCCGTGCTTCCGTTCCGGCGGCCCAGCCGTGTACAGTAGGGGCTAGCAAGCTAGCTAGCTCGACACACCTTGTACGTACTACATTCTTTTTCCACTCTTTCCCTCTTCTTATCTTCTTCTTCTTTAATTTAATTTATGGATGATGCGACGTACAGCCGGGTACCCAATTTACGTTCGAGTTTTGCCAAACAAGTCAGCAACCTCATCAGCTTTCGTACCGGCCGTGCTTTGGCCATGCATATGCGTCCATGCCAAAGTTAAGTATATATGGTGCTGTCCAAGCCTAACAAAAAAAAAATGTGGTCTAAGGCTTTGTTTAGATGTCTTCAAAGTTCTAAGTTTTTCACTCTCTTTTTTCATCACATCAATCTTAAGCCACTTGCATAGAGCATTAAATATAGGTAAAAAAATAATCATAAGACAAATCTTTTAAACCTAGTTATTCTATGATTAGACAATAATTAGCAAATACAAACAAAAGTGTTACAGTGTTAAAATTAAAAAAAATTGCGCATCTAAACAAGGCCTAAGTCGTCTCGATCAGCTTGTGCCTGATAGAGTAATACACTCTACAAGCCTGATAGTACACTCTAGAAGCCTGCTTCTCAACGATTCAATTGTCGGATCAGATTATTACTGCTAGGATATGAGAAAAAAGCGAGTATAATCCACTCTGGAGATGCCCCATGCATGTTAGACCGATGATCGCTCGATCGATCATCAGTTGCCACTAAACGTCTGCACGCGAGGTACTCCCTCCGTCTCAAATTGTAGTTCGTTTGACTTTTTTTTTTTACTTCAAGTTTGACCATTCATCTTATTCGAAAAAATTGAGCAAAACTTATTAAATTTAGGTCATTCTCAAAGATCTTTTTGTTAATAAAGCAAGCCACACCAAAAAAAATTATATTTTAAATAAATTTTTAAATAAGACAAAATAATTAAACTTATAATAAAAAAATCAAACAAACTGCAATTCAAGACAGACCAGTAATTGCCAAACATATCACCAGTCGCCAGTACGTCATCAATCTCGCTCGATGACTACGTACGCCGCACCACGTCCTCTGTTCGCCGACGACGACTGCACGTACGCCGCGCGCTATTCGTCCCGCCGTGGCTACAAAATCAGCGGTTGGCGACCACCGCACAGTAGTAGAATAATGGCGCATTCAGCGATGAGTAATAAGTACGTACGTGCGCGTGTGTACACCCATATCCATGGTACAGTAGCTTGCAAGAAACTCCTCTGTGTTACGGTGTTACGTACCTATCCGCGTGTACGATTCAGAGGGTTTGGAGCAGTCGATGATCGTGCTTGTTGTTGGGCTACCTTGCATACGGGGTAGCGTGTAGAACCTCAACGAGAAAGATTGGAGCAACTACACTAAACATCGGCAAGTCCACTTTACGCTGACGCGTACGTGGAGAAAAAGAGAGGAGGATAAATAAACAAGAGAAACTTGAGCTTATATATACACAAGAATGAGAAAAAAAAAACTTTGTAAGAGAAATACATGAGTTATACTGAGTCAACAATCACATGAGTGTACGTACTAAGCATATGTAGAGTGTGTAAATGTAGTACATATAACGAGATTGTATCAAGGTTACGCGCTAGTGTAATTCATCCGGCCGCGTACCGTAAAGAGCTCAATTCTAGTCTTATTCCAAATCACACAATTTAAATATGAGTAACCGGATTTATTAAAAGGAACACACACATTTATGAAATTAATTAACAAGTGTATCATTAGACTCCTAATAGAACATTGCCTTCATAATCTTATACAACACATACATATCAAGATTCGAATTTTATTTTTGTGAAAATTAATGAACAGTAATTTAGTTATTAAATTTTTAATTACTCTAACATAAACTTGATAGGTTGGACTTATTTACAATCAAATTTACTATTTAATTAATAAGTTCATAAAATATAGTATAAAGTATATAAACGGTCAAAGCATAATTTGGAATCAAGACACGCCTTACAAAAGATTATTATAAATAGAGTATATATTTATATACATTTTTAGTGTCAAAATATTAATATATAGTATACATTTTCAGTGTCAATATAGGAATATATTTTTAATAACTTAGTCATATTTAGTAGTTTGATTGAGATAAAATATACAATTACAATATTTTTTTTTTATAAAGGTAGGGGAAGAATGGTCAATCTGTGCCTTTGGAGACCGTCGGCTTGTTCGGGAGCTGCAAAAGCCAGGCGCCAAACAAGCTGACGTACTCGTAACATTGCTCATTGTCATACTATCGGTCTGTCGCCACATGCCCACAATCCATGCCAACTAAACGAAAGACGGAAAGAGAAGACATTACACTATATGATACGATACTACAGTGCAGCAGCAGCTGGAACTGCCCAACAAAACGTGCCATCGACGGCCCAACAAAACGTGCCAATGCACTCGTCAGGCGCAGCGTGGCCCGTGCCAGGCATCGGCACGACAACGCGCCGCACCGCCACCCAAAGTCCAGCGCGCCCACGTTGCCGCCGTAGATAGGCCGCCGGAGCACGCAGCTGCTGCTTGCGCACGCATGGCAGCAGCAGGTCGGCAACGACGCTCCCGGCCCGCCAACCCACCGGCAGCCGCAGGCGCCACGCCACGGCGCGCGTCATCAGCCCAGGCCTGGACCGCCGCTCCCTATTCACGCACGCGCAGAGGCAGGCAGGTCGCAGGTGCGGGCATTTACTCGAGCCGATGCCGACGCAAGGAACCCGACTGGCAGCGGCCAGCCGGCCGGCCGTCTCCCAACCAGCCCCCGCCCTCCCTTGGCCACCACCGTCTTAATGGTCGCTCCGGTGGTTGCACCCACCCAGCGCCACCCCCGCGCCCGGGCCGGCGACGCTCTCTGTTCCGGTCTCCGGTCTTCCCCATCCGTCCATCCGTCCATCCGCCCCGGCGACTCCTATATATACACGGCCGCCCTCTCCACCACACCTTCTAAACTCACGCACCCTCCCTCCCTCTACCAAGCTCCTCGCTCTCTCCGATCCGGCCAGCCACAGCGGGCTAAGCTAGCTCGCCTTGCCGCCGCACGACGCCACCAGCAGCTAGCAGCTAGCCATGACCAGCCATCAGCCAGAAACCACGGCTCCCGCCGCCGGCACCACCACCGGCGGCGACGCCGCCACCACCACCAGCAGCAGCAGCACGATCAAGAACGCGCGGCACCGTACAAGCACCCTAAAACAGCTCTACCACCTGGCGATCTCCAACTCCCTCTACCTCCTCCTCGCGCCATCCGTCGCCTACGCCGCGCACCGCCTCTCCCACCACAGCCTCACCTCCCTCTCCTCCACCGCCCACTCCCTCTTCACCGCCAACCTTCCCCTCTCCATCTCCCTCCTGGTCCTCGCGGCCGTCCTCGCCACGGCCTACCTCATGCGCCGCCCGCGCGCGGTCTACCTCCTCGACTTCGCGTGCTACAAGCCCGATCCCTCGCACGTCGTCACACGGGAGCGGTTCATGCGGCAGTCGGAGGCGGCGGGCGTGTTCACGCCCGACAACCTGGCGTTCCAGCAGAAGATCCTGGAGCGGTCGGGGCTCGGGCAGGGCACCTTCTTCCCCGCCGCCGTGCTCAACTCGCCGCCGAACCCGTGCATGGCGGAGGCGAGAGCCGAGGCCGAGGCCGTCATGTTCGGCGCCATCGACCAGGTGCTCGCCAAGACCGGCGTCAAGGCCAGGGAGATTGGGGTTGTGGTGGTGAACTGCAGCCTGTTCTGCCCGACGCCGTCGCTGTCCGCCATGATTGTCAACCATTACAAGCTCCGTGGGAACGTCGCGAGCTATAACCTTGGTGGCATGGGGTGTAGCGCCGGGCTCATCTCCATCGACCTCGCCAAGCAGCTGCTCCAGGTAAACGAAACTGATCGATCGGATCATTTTTATTTTTATTTTTTTTCGTTTTCCTCTCTATAAGTTCAAGTATCTGCGACTGTGACTGCGATTCCATCGAGAGCTGGGTGACTGAGGGAGTGTGACGACTGACGAGCGTTACGGGGTGGTTCAGCCACCGCAGCTGCTGCGTTCGTGGCGGTGTCCGATGGCCGTGGTGGGTGAACGGACGGTCGAGATCGATCGAGTTGTCTGACGAAGCAGGGGAGTTTTGACTTAGGTTTGACTCTGCATGCTTGCCACTAGTACGACGGCACAGGTGTAGTCTCGCTTGTGCAGTGGCTGCAAAGGTTCGGTACGGAAATTTGGTCAGTGGATGAACTTATTTACTCTGGTTCACCGTTCTAATAAATTAATTGATCATTCTAGTCTAGATATAAATGGATTAGGTTGCTAACTCATCTACAATTGAATTACTGATTATTTTGAGCTATTAGTTTGACAGAGCTCTGAAAAATTCAGTATAGTTTTGCTAATATACTTTTGAAAACCACTCGATCATTGTGAACTAGAGAGTTCATTTATGCTTTGTGTATTTTTTTTTTTTTTGCGATCTTTATGCACTATGTGTCTTGCGCCAAATCTAGCTGTATATACATAGGATCAAATTAGTGATTAGCAAAAATTTTTGCTGTGTAAAATTTTAGCAAAATTTTGGAGAAGTTGGAACGTTTACATAATTACATGTGTTGAGTCGCTAGCTGCTACTTATGCGGAAATCTAGTGTAGTTTTGGGAAGATTTTTTTTTAAAAATCACTCGATGCGTGCGTGCTTTGTAACGACCTTTTGAATATGAATCACAGAGTTTATGCACATATGTTTTGCATCGAACCTTGCTGTAGATCAAAGTAATAATTAGGAAAAAAAAATATGTGGATCATCAAAGTATAAATAAAGTCTAACAAACATTTGGAGCAGTTTGGAAGTTTCAAAAGCTTAGAATTTGGGAAAAGATTAGCAAACAATATTTGCCCTCGCTAATAATAAAAAGTAGAAAGCTCTGTCAAATTGTGCCTTCAAGGGTTGAAAGCAAAAACCAGGGTTGAAAGGGAAAATTCACCACAGAAACCTGCCTTTTTATAGGGAGAAAAAACCTGCTGGTTCCGGAAGATTACCAAATTGGATAGTTTTGTTCCATACCACCCTGTAGTAACTGCCAACCATCTATCTATCGCAAGAGCCATCTGTTAATTAGTTGGTCGTGTCCAACTGCACCACCCAGGACCCAACAACATCGCCATCACCCAATCACTTCGAAATTGCCACGTTGGCTTGACAAGCATCTAGAACAACGCTGGCGTGTGCACAGCGAGGTAGAGTTAGCTGAGCTCCTGATTGATCACCAGTGGCCAACCAACATGAACTGCACCTGCTACTGCTACTGCTGCTGCTCTTCTTCTACCTCCCGTCCCGTCCGATCCGTTGCTGCCCCCTTTCTCCCTCAGCTCGCTCTTAACGTTAATGGCGACCGGCCGGCCGGTGGCATGTCCACGTCGATATGGTAGCCTGCTGTGGTAGCTGCAGCCCTGCGCGCCACTCGTATCAGCATCGATCGATCGCCTGCTGGTGGTCTCCGCATGGGTGGGGGCATGGGCAGGGCAGGGCTAGCTGTGCGTGCAATTCAGTCGTCGTCGTCCCTGCAGGCTGCAGCTATCCCTCGCCATTGATGACCGTTACAGCTAGCTGACAGAAAGCTCGCGGAGTAAATGCGAGTCACGGATTCAATGCTTCCATCGAGTAGTAGTTGGGACGATCCATGGGATGGGCGTCGCGAAACTTCTCGCGCCAATAACAATGCGCACGGGTCGGCCCGGCCGGCGGCGACGACGACCGGTGAATCGTGTGGTCAGAATCAGATGAGACAGCACAGTCGCACACGCTGCTGCCTGCTGCGTGACCTAGCTCCTTTTTTTTTTTTGTTTCTGTGAATTCTGAATTCCTCAGCAGCTGAACCTGAACGACGATGCATGGCTGCTTGCAGGTGCACCGGAACACGTACGCGCTGGTGGTGAGCATGGAGAACATCACCCTCAACTGGTACACGGGCAACAACCGCTCGATGCTCATGTCCAACTGCCTCTTCCGGATGGGCGGCGCGGCGGTGCTCCTCAGCAACCGCGGCGCCGACCGCCGCCGGTCCAAGTACCAGCTCCTGCACACGGTCCGCACGCACCACGGCGCCGACGACCGCGCGTACCGGTGCGTGTTCCAGGAGGAGGACTCCACGGGGCGCGTGGGGGTGGCGCTCTCCAAGGACCTCATGGCGGTGGCCGGCGAGGCGCTGCGCACCAACATCACGACGCTGGGCCCGCTAGCGCTGCCCATGTCGGAGCAGATCCTGTTCCTGGCGTCGCTCGTCGCGCGCAAGGTGTTCGGCGTCCGGGGACTCCGGCCATACATCCCGGACTTCAAGATGGCGTTCGAACACTTCTGCATCCACGCCGGCGGCCGCGCCGTGCTCGACACCATCGAGAAGAATCTGGAGCTTAGTCCGTGGCACATGGAGCCGTCGCGCATGACGCTGCACCGGTGGGGGAACACGTCGAGCAGCTCGCTGTGGTACGAGCTGGCTTACACGGAGGCGCAGGGCAGGGTCCGGCGAGGCCACCGCGCGTGGCAGATCGCGTTCGGGTCCGGGTTCAAGTGCAACAGCGCCGTGTGGCGCGCGCTGCGGACCATTGATCCGAAGGAGAGCGCAGTTGGGAACCCGTGGGTGGACGAGATCCATAGGTTCCCCGTCGAGGTGCCCAAGGTGGAGAGCGTCGTCGTGTCCTGACGGGGGACGAAGATGACGACGACTCTGGTGGTTCTCTTGTTTGACGCCGGAGAAAAACAACAAGATAAATATTGCTGCTACTACTACTGCACTATGTAGCTCTCTTATTTTGTTTTCCAGTTCTTCTTCGTTCTGAAAAATTCTTTATTAGACGTATAAGTATTGTCGACAAAAGTGCGTGCTGATGGAGTGTGGCGCCGTAACTTGATACAGGGAAGCTCTGTAACTGTAAGAATACCTTACATACAACGAGTGTCATGATGGTTTGGAGCTTCGATCGGAAGCAAACAAAACTGATGTGGATTCTTTGGATTTGGCACTGATTAATAAAGAAACCAACGTAATCTAGCGACTGCAACTCTGTCCAAACTCTAAATTTGTAGTACAAAACAAAAACATAGCCATGTATTGTGTACTACTGTACTTTGTACTGGGCCTTATTGATACATTTGTCTTGTTTAATATTCAAGTTGGCCCAGTTATGGAAGTGGGCCCTATTTGTTTGCCTCCCTTCTTCATGAGCATTAAAACTGGGCTCAATGAATACTGAACTTTGTACAAACTTTCTTTTTCAACAAAAAAAAAACACCTAGCTTCCGCTCCAAAGAAAGAAAAAACAAAAACGGAAAAAACCACCTAGACCAATTTTAATTACTGGGCTTCTTTGCCTCTCTTTGCGGAAGAACCTGCCGACTCCATCAAATCCCACACTAGTCGACGACCGTACCCACATTTTCTAGTACAAATATTTTTGCAGAGATAGACATAGACCTATATATAGCAAGATGATGATGTGCTCTCATAGGGGACTCTTGTAATGAGTGTTTGGATCAACTAGAACTAAATTTTAGGTGGGCTGAAGTTTGTACAACTAAAGTTTAGGTGGTTCACTTTTAGTTCAGTATATTCTCCTTACCATTCAGTTAGTGTCTCCATGTGGGATGTGATGGTGTGTTCTTCAAGTTTAGTGGATGCGTGAGCAGGCGTGGAAGGAGAGCACCACGCATGGGCAGGAGGCAGCGGAAGTGGTTGGGAGAAGGGAAGGGGAAACCTTTAGGCTTTAGTTATGTAATCTTGGAGCTTAATGACTTGTGGGACCCTTCGATGACTTGGCTTCACGGAATTGAAGAGAAATAGATAGTGGACCTTATATTTATAGGAGTTATAGCGACACACCAAGTTGTGCGGCTATAAATCAAAACCAATTCTCTACAAAATGCATAATAAAGTGTGGCAGCAAGCCAATGAAGAACTAAACAAGCATGTCCTACGTTTTAGAACAGGGTGAGTATATATTATGATCTAAACTCCTATGCTTTTTTAACTCTTGAGATATGGAAGTTAAACCAACAATCAAAGGGTCCAACATCCAAAGGCAGCGAAGAACACGTACGTGAAGCTAGCGTTGGCTAGCTATTGTTTTCTGATCTGGTGGTGGTGGGCTAAACCGGTGGCGTGTACGGTGCACATACACACACACAAAGTGGCCTAGTTAAGTTTCGGCTTAAGCAAAGCATTGACCCCCTAGCTTATTAGCTAGCTAGGTCAAGGTCAAACACAGCTAGCTGCATCAGTTTATCAGTAATTTCAGTAGAACTAGGTGATGACTGCTTCGATCATCGCTACTTCAATTCCATGGAGTCCACTTCCCATTTTCTTACTCATCCATGATCGGTATAAATGTGTGCGTGGCCAATAGGCCAAGGGTAGGAATGAAGCGGCTAGGTCAACTATATATGGAGTTAGCTCCAAGATATATGAGTGCCAATGATTCACGCCGCATTGCGCGCATTGACGTTTTGTGTCTTCAGTTTTCCAACAAGTGCAGTGTGTATTACAGACGAACGTGTACGTCGTTTATCTAGCTGTTTCAGTACAAGGCACGTCATTTGTCATCTCAAAGTTCTTGCATTGTAGATGTTGGTACGAGAACAGAGTTCTTGAACTGTAGAAGAACACAGGCCCGTACAAAGGTATAGGTATACTGACTCGTGCTAGCTTCTCAATGGCCTACCCAAACCAAACTATAGCTGAAAATTTAAATGGCACACGCAATTGTAATCTTAGCGACGGTACATGAGCAAATTAAAATCACATACTCTCGGTCTCTCAGTGGTGTATATATACGCAAATGTCTCGTCGTGAACTTGTTGAATTGTTAGCTACCACAATTAACTTTTTGGACAAGGTGGCAACCAAATTGATCGAGTATGTAGTCCACATTTTTGTGGCAAATTAGTTTGTGCATGCACCGCCACAATAACTACATAAAAAAAAAACCGTGGCCTGTCAATATTAGGCATGAACCAAACATTTCATCTGTCCATAATAACACAACTAGCGTAACTAGTTTATTTCTTATAGTTAGTAACAACAACTAGCTAGCGACTAGCGTTCCACTGTCCGACTGTGACTTTTGTACGTGTTGAACTCCATCACTCATTGCATCTCACAATGAGGTGACGTCGGTCGTGTAATCTCAAACTTCTTCTTAATGCTAAACTTTTCGCGATGTGACCGGTTAGAGCTGTGAGCTCCGGGACTCTCTCTTTCGACCTGGGTTCGAAGCGTAGCATCTTCTTATTTTTAAATTTATAAGAAAATCTTTTCATATAATCTATTTTTTAAAACTTCTTAATGAAACATATGCAACGCATATTCTTAAAAAAAGAATTCATGCTGACCATGATCCCTATATATATTACCTTTAACGTTCTATAGCACTTCCAAAATGCTGCTACATAACTTCAATCATGGTGACACTCACTCTCCTTTATTTTTGTATCCTATAGCAACAAAAGTTATGGCTGTAAAAAAGATCGTACTATCATGATTTAAAGGTTTATTGACCATAAACTTAGGGCCGTGTTCAATTGCTTTTATATACCATATCGTAGAACAAATCAGTTTTAGAATTTTACATCTAGATACGTAGTATTCTCTTCCATACCTTTTGGGTCTTCTCTTCTAAACCTAAAATTCAAAAAATTCCAATTAAAATATTTAAATATAGAAGCACGTCAGGACTTTTCCAAGTCATGCTCCGGTGTGTGCACAGGAAAACCAAAATTTGCAGGGTCCAATGTGCAAGAAAGAGATCCAGTAGGCGTCCCAGTCAAGCCGCCCCACCACCACCTTCGCTGTCCACAAGAGACAAGAAGAACGAGGAGGTCATCTCGCCACCGCAGGCCCCAGCTACTCCTATTTAACAGCTGCCGGAGGTGGGGGGAAGATCCGGCGAGCCGTATCCCCTGTCAAAAGATTCAGGAACCAGCCTCCTCGGGTCCTCCCTCCCGTCTCGCTCCAGCCGCCGGCTCGCCGCTTGCCATTGCCAGGTATACAGTCTGCCCCTTCTCACTTTGGGGAAAAATTTTCCGCCGGCGCCCTACGGTCTGGAGCACGAGTTCTAGGGTCGCGCGCTCGTGCCTGCGCATTTGTTTCCTCGCTCGCGCGCCGTCGGGGGGGGGGGGGGGGGGGGGGGGGTGGGGGGTGGGTTCGAATTTT
Organism: Bothriochloa decipiens; assembly: GCA_023333625.1. NCBI lineage: Eukaryota > Viridiplantae > Streptophyta > Magnoliopsida > Poales > Poaceae > Bothriochloa > Bothriochloa decipiens. The sequence continues at coordinate 17,728,097 of CM041636.1, forward strand.
TCGTATCCTGGGGCTGGGAGACGACGCCGCGCCCTCTTCTTGTTTTCGGTGGCTGCCTAATTCTTTCGCCCAAACCAATCAGATCCGAATCTTTATTCCTGTCCATCGCGCAAGATAGCCTGCTTGATTGTATGAATTCCACTGCCGTAGTGCCGTAGGGCGTATGATCTTATATACAGTATAACGTATTTGGTGGTGTTTTACTTGCTGTGAAGTGCGAAGTGTGAACTAGTGCAGATGCAGCACTAATCAATCAACAGGGGCACTATGGAGTGTTGGTTCATCCCATAACTAGTGTCAACTATGCTAGTTGAAAATTGCTATGAGCTGCAGTTGCATGGCTGATGTGGGCGCTCTTGATCATTTGTTTTTGCTTTATTGAAAACATAGGGGCCTGTGTTCCCAAACATTAGTTTGTTTTCCTGGAAAGATTGGGGGTTCATTGTCATGGCCGATATGCTGTAGAAATAGAGGATCGTGTTGACTCTATTTGATTATTTTTCATTCTAATAAAGCTTCATCTTTCGCTTCTGCAGAATGGCACTCAACAAGGAGTACACGTACGCGGAGCTGGAGAAGGAGCCATACTGGCCATTCGAGAAGCTGCGGATCTCCATCACCGGTGCTGGCGGGTTCATTGCCTCCCACATCGCGCGCCGCCTCAAGAGCGAGGGCCACTACATCATTGCCTCTGACTGGAAAAGGAATGAGCACATGTCTGAGGACATGTTCTGCCACGAGTTCCACCTCGTCGACCTGAGGGTGATGGACAACTGCCTCAAGGTCACCACGGGGGTCGACCATGTGTTCAACCTCGCCGCTGATATGGGCGGGATGGGCTTCATCCAGTCCAATCACTCTGTGATCATGTACAACAACACCATGATCAGCTTTAACATGCTTGAGGCTGCTAGGATTAACGGTGTCAAGAGGTAATTTCTCGCCTGAAGGTAGCTCTTTTGTTTATCATGCTTTTACCCCTAATGAGCTAATCTTGTTGTCTCCAATGATAAAATTGTTCAATGAGAAAAATCTTGAAATGCAAACATACTGCAAAGATAATACTTCTGTCCATGAAAATTTTGTTGGTTTTCTATTAAATAGTCTGCATTAGTTACTATATTCTGGAAAGTTATTACAGTTGATATGTTTGCACATGCACCAGCACCACTCAGTAGATTCCTTTTGAGTTTGAAATGTCAAATTAGCCCACAAAGGGTATTCATTGGTCTCTTAGGCTCATTAGATTGATGGCGCTAAACGACAACAAGGGAAAGCATCATAAGATTTATTATCTGTTTACCATGCTGCCATAGCATATTCATGTGTAGACATAAATAGCTCATTGTGAAATATGCATTGGCGGGCTTTTCTACTTGTTGAGTTGGTGACACCGGACAAGTATATCTGTGCCTATCTCTTTATCTGTGACGGAGGTACTCAGCTTGTCCATTTCTTTTGCGCAGATAAGGGTCCTCTCATGTACTTTCTTAAGGTGTATAAAGTACTGAGAAACTTCCAAATATGATATCAAATTTGTGTGCACTTTTAACCTTTAAATGTTGCAGTTACAAAATTAAATGTTAAATGTGGAAAACCTGCATAATTTTGAAAATTGTCGCATTTGTTTGAAGGCCCCAAAACAAACTACTTTATGAGGGCATTGCTGTCAAATGCAACTGAGGCTAATTTAGTGCTCATTTCTTGAAACAAAGTCTAAGTTTCTGTCTGTTTCCATGGCAGGTTCTTTTATGCATCAAGTGCCTGCATCTACCCTGAATTTAAGCAGTTGGAAACTGTAGTTAGCTTAAAGGAGTCAGATGCTTGGCCTGCTGAGGTTTCTAAACTTTCATGTTTCTTTATGCTTGTGTTAATTGTCTCTTACTTGAGCTGCGACCTGCGATGGCGAAATGGTTTTAACTGAAGTGATGCCTAATTTTTAGCCTCAAGATGCCTATGGCTTGGAGAAACTTGCTACTGAGGAACTGTGCAAGCACTATACAAAGGATTTTGGCATTGAGTGCCGGGTCGGTCGCTTTCACAACATATATGGTCCCTTTGGGACATGGAAAGGTAAGTTGCTATCTGGTAACTAGTAATATTTTGCCAGTTTTTGGTGGTGCTCTCAGTTTTCTAAATGATGTTGTCATATGTTTATTACTTGGGAATTTAGGTGGAAGGGAGAAGGCACCTGCTGCTTTTTGCAGAAAGGCTTTAACCTCTACAGGGCACTTTGAGATGTGGGGCGATGGCCTGCAAACCAGATCCTTCACATTTATTGATGAATGTGTCGAAGGTGTCCTTAGGTAAGCAAAATTTCATTTACCTTTGGCTGCTACAGTATAGTACTTATTTTTTCCAGATACCTTAGGTTAAAATCATACTAATTAATATCAATCTAATCTTGCTGCTATGTTCCAGTAGAAAGTGTTAGTTGTCTCTGACATGCAGTTTTCTAGTGGGACACAAAAAGATATGCTTTGATAAACATGTTTATATGGCCTTACCTTTTTTTGTAAGACCTTTCTTCAAACATTCATGTAGTCCCTACAGAACGACAAGTGCACTACTAATTTTCTTTTGGCTCTTTAGAAATTCATGCTGTACTGCAAATTCTACAAGATGCATAGACAGGGTTCTTCTTCACTTCTAAAACAGACATGCTCCTTCTGAAATAGGCAAAATGTCCTGTAATTTCTGTTGTTATATCACTATTCAGCTTGGATGCTATGGTCATATACTCATGTTTCATAATCCTTAACTGCAACTTGTGCAATCTGCTAAAAGGTACTGTTTTTGCCAAGTGTTTTCTCAACAAATAGTCATGAAGTATTGGAGAAAGCAAAAAACTGTGAAATTTGCCTTGCATTTCTGAGCTTTGAATTGGTATCCTTGAAGCTTCGTACATCTGCAGCAAGCATCTTCCAATGCTCACAAAGTCTGTGTTGTCATCACCTTTGTCTCTGCTTGAACATCAGAGATCAGAGTTGAAAAACAACACAACATTTGGTTCTGTACCATGTTGTCATCACCTTTGTCTGTATGGTAGAAAACAAAAAAGGTGGTGAATTTATCTTTCTTTGCTTCTGAGCTCTGAATAAGTATCCTTGAAGCCATATAAATCTGCAGCAAGGATCTTCCAAAGCTCAGAGAGGCTGTGCTGTCATCACCTTTGTCTTTGCTTGAATATCAGAGATTGGAGTTGAAAAACAGCACAACATATATTATGAATAAAAAAATATGTATGTGGCCTTCTACTTTGGAGCTTTGAATATTCTTGAAGCAATATACATCTGCGGCAACTTCCAAAGCTCATAAAATCTGTCGCTGTCATCACCTTTGTTTCTGCTTGTACATCAGAGATCAGAGTTGACAAACAGCAAGTAAATATTATTCATTAAAGAGTTGCTCCTTATTTTGTAACAAGTTGCTCCTTATTTTGTAACAAGCATTTGAATCTTGTTCGCTCGGCATTACTTTGCACGTGTTAGACAAAAAGGCTTATTCAAGTTCTCAATAATTCTCGTTTTAGTTCAATTGAAGTTGAAAAAAGTCAGAATAAGGAAATAACTATAGTGACGCAGAAAGTTCTAAGGTAAATCCTTTTATGCTGAACTAAGCTGTTATTTTTGTCAAATGCATCAGGTTAACAAAGTCTGATTTCCGTGAGCCTGTAAACATTGGAAGTGACGAAATGGTCAGCATGAACGAGATGGCAGAAATAGTCCTGAGCTTTGAGAACAAGCAGCTGCCGATCCACCACATTCCTGGGCCAGAGGGTGTGCGTGGGCGCAACTCAGACAACACGCTCATTAAGGAGAAGCTTGGCTGGGCTCCGACTATGAGGCTGAAGGTACTCTGCCAAATCTCACACATGCTATCGTTTCAGATCCCTGATTTCACACCTACATAATCTGACCATTCATTACACTGAACTCAATTTGGCATGCAGGATGGGCTGAGGATCACCTACTTCTGGATCAAGGAGCAGCTTGAGAAGGAGAAGGCTGAGGGCATGGATCTGTCAGTGTATGGATCATCCAAGGTCGTTGGGACACAAGCCCCGGTTCAGCTCGGCTCCCTCCGTGCCGCTGATGGCAAGGAGTGAACTTTGTCTGCGTCGGTCAGTCACCCAAGACCTGGGCAGAGAGCATGATACACCAGTATACACAGTGGTTTCAGTCTCCATGATTTGTAGTCACCGCCTACACCATTTCTTGATTCAACCGTTTGGATGATGGATATTTTGTCGTAATTTATGGGTTGAACTAAATACAAAATACTCTGACAAGATATCTGTCATCCAAACACTTTATAATAATCTCCATGTTTTTCTCTCTTCCTGTGTCTGTACAATAGCGTATTACAGAGGTACAGCACTTCTGTAAACTGGTGTCCCTTTATTTCACAAAAATAGCAATGAATAAATTAAGGTTCAGTATTTCCAATTGATCTGATTATATTTTGTGAAATGCCCCAAGGCAGTCTTGAAGTCATGCTTCAGAAAATCACCAGGTGACAGACAGCATTGCACCAAACGGAGTTTGATCCAGGCAACTTATCATCATTACAAAAATTGTTTGGCAGTTTTTTCTTGCATCCAGTTCATAAGCTATTGACAGGCCAGGCCGCTAGACGCATTTTCATTTATTTAGCCCAGTTAATAGCTCCCCTTGACATCTTGGGGGCAGGACGAGTTGGGCCGGCTATCTATGGCCCATAAAAAGCCCACTACGCAAATCCACAGACCCGAAGCCCCATGTTTTTTTCTCCTCGTATAAAACCCTTGCCCGGGAGACGAAAACCCCAACCCCAACGCCGGCAAGAACCGCCCTTGCAATCGCTTGCTCGTCTCGCTCGAATCCGCCGCCGCATTCTCCGAAACCGTAAGACCCTAGTCAAATTCCAGCCGGATTCCGCGCTTCCCTCTTCTTCTCCACGGTTTCGTCGCAGAATTCCGGGCGTTTTCTCCGGTGGTTTTCCTGAAATCGTTGGGGTTTTCGCTTCGTTTTCCAGGTCCGTAGTTTCGCCCGAGCGAGGAGGAGGAGGAAAAGCATGGCCGGGAAGGGAGGGAAGGGGCTGATCGCCGCCAAGATTGCGGCCGGCATGGACAAGGAGAAGAAGGCGCCCATCACCGGCTCCGCGCGCTCCGGCCTCCAGGTCGCCTACTTTTCTCCGCTCGCTTGTTCTTGTTCCGCTCTCGTCGCTCTGCTTCGCCCCTTGCGCTCGCTTGTTCTTGTTCCGCTGGTTGCTCTGCTTCGTGCCTTGCGCGATGAATCTGCTTCGACCCTTGCGCGATGAATCTGCTTCGTCCCTTGCGCGATGAGGGCTCCTTCTTGGGCGTCGTCGCTTTGCTTCGTCCCTTGCGCGACGAAGGCTCGTTCTTGGGCGTTGGATTGGGCATGACGACGCCTGCTTTCAGTGCGTTCTTCGCATACGGGGTGTGGATTTTTCTTGCGGTGGTCTGCCATGTGTGCTGGGTGTGAAAGACGTTGTTCTTGGCCTCTTATTATGATTAGCGCAAAAGATTTGACATTTTGGGTTGGGAATTTCTGATGTTAGTCTGCGTAGTCGGGTGTTGGCCTGGAAGGCTGGAGCTTTTGAAGTAGAGAGCATTCACGTGCGATGCTTATTTTGCTTGTTTGATCACGAGCGTTGGCCTCTTTTATTTGCTGTTTGCTTATTTGATCACGGGCGTTGGTCTGGAACACCAATATGCAGCAGGAATGACTGGAAATTCAGATTGTTCAGGTTTGCTTGTTTGCTCATGTATTCTGGGGCTTTCTGGGATTTATTATGGACATAACACGGCATGTGTGGATGAAATACTTCATTCAAGGGTCGCCAATGAGGTGCATGATACAGTTTTGATTGATTGGTGGTCATCTAATTGCCTGTGCCAGTTCGTTCCTTCTGGGGTCTATATGTAGAGGATGATGCTGTGCAATGTTTGTTTGCTTTGAGCTGTGGCTCAGGGGCTGAATGATACCATATTTGGTGGTGTGTATATATTTGCATGAGTTGGGACCATCTAGAGTTGAAACTGAACATAAACATCAATTCTGTGTTTGGTTACCTTACAAGTGTTGAGGGACAGAGTACATAAGTTGGACTTGAACTTTTCATGTTTTGCTCATGTGTATTCTAGTTCTAGTGCCAACTGACAAGCTGTCCTTGAGAGCTAGTTGAAATAAATACGCAGCTATGAAAGTTGTGGAATGTTTATAAATTTGTGTTCATCTTTTCTTGAAAGCATGTGTATAGTATATATTAGACACCATCCAAAAAATGAAAATGGTGCATAAGTTGTTGGTCTGGGTGGTTTACATGGGTCTTACAAGTTCTGCGTTGCTAACCTTACAGTGTTGTGTCCTGATAGTTTGCTTATCAGTGTTTCATTCAAACTATATGATACAGAATATGCACAAGTGCCAACCTTGTTTCAATTATACATCCATGTATGTTGTCCATTACTTGATCCAGAGTTGGATACCATTTCATTAGTGAAACTGTACGCTGGTATGAACTTATTTGTTTTTAGCTCGCTCTTGTATCTACACGATGGTCTATTTTTAATTAGTTGAGTTTGTCAGAAAATCCAATCCCTAGAGGTGTTATCTGCAGTAGGCAGTATCATTTATTTATTGTTCCTTTGAATTTGGCCATTGTTGGGTAAACAGATTTGCTTTTCTTGTACAAGTCATGTCATGCAGCGACAACTGTGTTCCCTGTTTCTGCTTGGAATGTATAGCCCAGAGTTTGCTAGAACTATTCGGAGGCAAAAACTGCCCATGAGGCCAGGACATGTTTTCCATATCATTTTGCACCCTGAGCTTTTCAAATATGGCCTCCCCACATAATGGAAATCATAATAGTCCTGATCTTTGCACTGATCAACACCAGATCAGATGTCGCCAATGTCTATTAAGATGTGATTGTTCCACTGAAGCCTCCAGACATCAGGTCTCTGCTGGCCAACTGAATCTGAAGGAACAATGGTTCATACATGCATTTGCATTTCAGAAGTAACAGCATTGAATTAACATGACACTATTGATTATTGTAGTTACAAGTATGCCCTTATGTAGCAGTAGTACCTGTTTAGACTGATTTTGGCCTCTGCTCTCAATTGGTTATTATGTGTTTGATAGTATTGTCTCAATGTACTGCCACATCCATTCTCCCTTCTTCTTTTTCCTCTTTTTTTTTCGGAGAGTAGTCTGGTCAGGGCTTCTTGCATGTAGCATGTTTTTTTTTTTTATTGCTGAGCTTATACACTGCATTTCGTGAATCATCTTCTGGCCTTGTTTCAGAGTAGCATCAAACAGTAAATGAATGATTACTTAAGTTCTAAGCTGACTACGCATATGTAAATTTCAGTTCCCTGTCGGACGCATCCACCGGCAGCTGAAAGAAAGGTCACAGGCGAACGGCCGGTAGCAACGGCGGCCGTGTACACGGCAGCCATCCTGGAGTACCTGACAGCAGAGGTCCTGGAGCTGGCCGGGAACGCGAGCAAAGACCTCAAGGTGAAGCGCATCAGCCCCCCGGCACCTGCAGCTGGCTATCCGCGGGGACAAGGAGCTGGACACCCTGATCAAGGGCACCATCGCCGGCGAGGGCACCATCGCCCACATCCACAAGTCCCTCATCAACAAGGCTGCCAAGGAATGAATGAGCAAGTTGGGTGACTCGGCGCTGTCATGTCAGTTGTTCTTGTCCTGATATAACCTCTGAGACAAACCTGGTAACCTGAGAAGATTTCCCTGCTGTCAGACCGACCTATGGCTGCTGATACTTTACATTGTAATCTGTGATGAGATGTCTCGGCTACGGTGCCTGAACCTCTTTGGGCTTGTTGGTTGTTGCTACGGTGTCGATTAAATATGTTCATGTTCTGCTTGGGTTGGGCTGTTTGGCTGTGCTTCTGCTCGTTTCTTTTGGCTTCTTGGGTTGGCTAATGATCTCTCTTTTTTTCTCCTCATCATACAACTTACTGGGCCGGTAGTGTGCTTCTTCGTCCTCGGTTCTACTGATGAATCTGTCATAATAGAAGATATAGCCCAACTTTGCTAAAAGGAAAGGTACTAGATAGAGCCTAACTGCTGGAGTATTTTGAGCCCAACTGCCTGTACTAGATGAATCTGGGGTTGGCGATCTGCTGGCTGCATCCCTTGGGCCTTGACCGGGTCCAGCACAGAGGCACTGGACCAAGAATCAAGGGGTCCAGGCCTCTGTATATGCTACGTGGTCCTATATGGTGTTTGCTTGTTGCTACATTTCCATCGTATATACTCTCCGTTTTAAATTATAGTTCAGTTCAACTTTTTGTATGCATGCATTTTGCTATATATCAGAAAGTACTAAACAAAACGAGGTTTTCTATAAGAGTATCACACGTGGTCCCATATATCAAAAACAATTTAATAACTATTGATGGGTAACGTGGATCTCAATCTATTATTTAGTTGCAATTACTAATGTAAAACAGGTTTATCAAATTGAGATTCTAGTTTAGCCGGTATATAATCAATTGATATTTAGAAACCACAAACCAAGCATCAAGCAATATATGCTACAGGCAGAACCAATCTCCTTAATTCTGCCACGTCAGGTTGGTGTGCATTTTGGCTGCTGAGCAGCTCGGGCCAGCGTTTCAAGCGCCCAGAAATGGCCAAAGTTCACTGAAGCAAAATACTCCATCCGTTTTTTATTTACATGGTTGTATTAGAGTCATCCCGAGACCTGAGTCAAACATTTATCTTCGACCATCTTCAAAAAAAAATTATGTAGGTTGATGACATAAGATTTATGTTTTAAGGATTTTGTGAATGCATGCTTAATAAAGATAGTAATGTTTGATTTATGATGACAAACCTAAATGGAGGGAGTAACAATAACTGGGCATATGCCAACCAATATTTTTGGCCATCGATCAAATGATAGTCTAATTTATTTGGCATGGCCAAAATTAAGCTTAAAACAAGAAATGCCCTAAAACACTGAAAACCCGACACCAAAGGATAACATGGTATGCATAGATTGTATCCCCTGATTGCATGTTGCTTGGTTGAGCACGTCAATACATGGTATGCATACAGGGATTCTTTTTTACCAAAGCATGCATACCAAGGTACCGGCGCCCGGACCTCCCTCAACTGGCTTCATGCACAATAGTAGCTGATGTTTAATGTATAATAGTAGCTATGTCATCTGCTAGTTCTGTGGACCAGAGTGATGATCAGATGAGTGATCTCATGAAATAATTCAGGAAACATTTGAGCAGGGGTGTGTTTAGTTGGCAGTCCTCATGTCCCCCATTGCTTTCTGTGCTGTTGTCCTATCCCCTCCTGTAGCAGCTTTATATCCAGTTGATTTTCTACAAACTCAAATGTAACAATTCTTGGGGAGGGAAGGGGCAGGGGGGATGAACTCATCTAGCAGTTATATGCAAGATTTTCAAGCAGTGACAATATAATCAACAATTACCTTCAGTCCACTGTTATTATTCTTCAAATCATCTACTAAGAGTTTTGTTATTTCATCTGTTTGATCATTAACTCTGAGATGCACCTCTTGGAGTTTTTCAAGGGTGTCAATGCCAAGTAGACCTTCAAAGGTTTCAAACCTCATCTCAATAATCTCGAGTGCTGGCATTGCATTTTCAGAAAAGCCCAGCTTGGGTACAAGAGGTGCAAAGAAGTGAAGCAGCTTAAGACTTGGGAATCCAAATGGAATAAAGATTTCGCCATCTGACTGTGACTTGTTCTTCTCAATAATGTCCTCTATCTCCTGATCCTGTTTTGTTGCACTCAGTGAAAAGGTAAGAGAAAACAATGAAGATAGAGTGCGGAGGAGCTCTAGACTCAGTCTGGAGAACTGTCACAGATAGGGTTAACTTATTGAGAGAATGGAGCTTTGAGATCCACTGCAGGGGCCTTTCCAACTTTCCAGATAGCTCCAGGGCGATGAGGTATATTGGAGGTGAAGACATGGAGTCCAATGAGTTGATAAAATCTGAGTTCACATCGTTGATTGAAAGAGTCTGTAGACCACAACTACAAAGGTACTCAATAGATGATCGTAGTTCTTTGAAAGTGTCACCTTCCTTCAGTATGCTAAGCTTGTAAATAGCAAGCTTCCTTAGCCCCGTAAATTGATGAAGGCCTGCTACAGCTGTTGATTCCCCAACAATCTCAATCCCAGACAATACACGGAGTGCTTTCATTCCATCCTTTCTTTTCTCCTGTGGCAACATACTTTTTCTTGGGTCCTTACCTTTCTCCTCAAGCAGTCTCAATCCCTTCTGTGGGTTTAAACTGTCCTACAGATCTAGGCAGCTCTCCAACATTTGTCTCCCTTATGTCCAGAGTTTCTAAATACTGGAGCTTCTCAATATTTGAGGGAATTTTAGCAATCTCCGTTTGGCGTAGGCTTAAATACTTCAGTACTAGCATTTTACATATGTCATTCAAATGTTTTTCTTTCAAACCCTTCCAGCCCTCAAGATCAAGCACTTGTATTATTCCATTGTTGAATGAACGGAAAGGCAGTTGGTTCAGACTCCCAAAAACAGTCAGTGACCTCACCTGACACAGGTTTATGCCTTTGGTTGAATTTCCATGCTTGGAACCACTGCTCTGCATGGATAGCCGGCCGACTTTATTACTAGGTGCTGGCATCATCCAGTGGCCACCAACAACAGTAATAAAATTCTCTTCACTTGACTTGGATACAATGTACTCAAGAACCATGTCATGAACTTGAAAGGTTTTTGCCTTCCCATTGCTACAGTGCTCCACAGGGCGTAGTATCTTCCTTCTCATGAGCTGATTAAAGTAAGTTTCTGCAACTTCCTCCTCCGTCAATCCTTGCTTCTCACTAACAAAACCTTCAGCTATCCATCGTCGGGTCAAACGCTTCCTGCTAATTTTCCAACCCTTTGGGAATATGCTCAAATACAATGTGCAGGTCTTGAGATCTCCAGGCAAGTCATTGTAGCAACAATCAAGTATCCTTGAAACTCCATCCAGAGTAAGACGATCTACTACAGGAAACAGTGATTTACATACTTCAATCTTACTTGGATTGCAAGCGACAAGACCAGCAATGGTGACTATGGCCAAAGGTAACCCCCCACATATTTTCCATATCTCCTGAGGGACTTGGTCCTGCACTTTCTCGCCATATCTGCTGCTTTGGGATTCAGAAACACTTTGATCAAACAACCTCTTGGAGTCATCAGCATTGAGAAAATCAACTGTATGCAAAAGATCAATTCCGTCTCTTTGGGAGCACGTCGCACCAACAGCCTGAAATCTTGTTGTCACGATTATTCTACTCCCTTTATTATTTTCTGGCAAACAAATCCTGATACTCTCCCATGTTTTTGCAGACCATATATCATCAATTAAGAGGAGATACCTGTAAACAAAAAAAAGGAGAAAATGAATATGAGAAAAAAACAGACTAATCCAAGTTTCCTTGTGAGAAAGAGAAGAGAAAAATGTCTGAAACAATTCATTTGTGAGGTGAGCCTCATCTTCGTGCCCTTATGAAGAAATTATGAAGATGATTCCACCTTTATCCATTATTATACAACTAATAATGTTAAGAGGCGGTAACATGTTGGTCTAAGGTGCAGGAAAACAAACAATAAAAATGAAAAAAGAATAAGTAATTGTGATCTTAGTACTTGACTGTTAGCAATGGAGGTAGAAGGCTCACCCACACAAATTCTGAGAATTTGACCGGCTCTATTGCATATATATCAATACAGAGGGGCAGTTGTATAACTGCCAGCCATGGTGCCTACTTTAGTCTCCTGTTGCTAGATCATCTACCTACTACCTACTACATGCCTACTTGCAAGATAAGCCTGCTACTGTAAACTGTCTAGGCAGCATTGACTAAACCAGCAGGCAGATAACAAAAGTGATCAGAAATTCCACTTCAATGGCACTCATGAAGGATCAAATAATCATTAATCAAATAAGCAATGAAATAATTGTAATATACCTCTTTTCAGTTAGACGCCTTTTAAGTTCTTCAACGAGTTGATCATGGTCCATTGTTTCTGGCTTCATTTGCTTTGTATCAGAACTCCTGTAATTGCCTTGCAGACTGTAGACTCTAGTCAGTGGCACAGATCGCTTCAATCTACTTCGAATCTGCGCAGCTAGGTTCTTATCCTCCAAGTTCTCTATCCCAGTGCTATGCTGCTCATGACCTCTGTCCTGTGGCATGACTTGATTCAGCATACTCTTGAGGACTACATCTTGGTCATAATTCTGGGACACAGTCAAATATATTGCCCGGCAGTCAAATATATTGCTGACTTTGCGGTACAATGCTGTGGCAATGGTGGTCTTCCCCACACCCCCAAATCCGACAATGGACAGAACTGCCCGCCCTGCATCAGGTTTGTTTACCCACTTTTCAAGATTCTCCATGTCAGTCATCAACCCCACAGGATCCTTCATACCGATCGGCTGACGGCTAGCAAGCTGATGCTCAGCAATGTCAAATGTAGCAGCACGAGCTCCAGAGCCGCTGCCATTGGCATTGCCTGGGTTGTTCACTCCATATCTGCTGCGCCTTTCAGAAATTTGTTGTGCCCGTACCTTGAGGTCCGCAATATTGGAAGCAATTGCACGGCGAGGCCACCAGGACAAGATTTCACTTATTCTTCTGGCTATGAAGGAACACCTTACATCACTGATAGAATCATCAGGGAGGCGGTGAGCAAAGTTATCTATGCAATCTTCACAGTCATAGGCGATGTCGCAGATTTGCTTCATCCAGTCCTTCATCCGGTTGTCTTGGCCATCTGGTGCACTGCTAAGGTCACGAAGGAAGGCCTGCATACTGGAAAGCTCATCGGTGATATACTGGATATCACGACGAACCCCTCTGATCAGAGTATACTCCTGGGCAAGAAGGCCACCCAGCTTGCCAAGGAGAGATTTCATGGTTGCTTCTGAAGCACCTACCACCAATTCCATCTTCTTGTTCTCTGTGCTCTTTACGGCAATAATTTCTCAATAACCTAAAGGATTTTTCCAAAAAGTTAATTACTCAAGCAAAGAGCAGCCTTTGTTGCAAGTGCAGGGAAGCAGCATGAGTGGACAGTTCAGATTTCAGACACAGTCATTGATTGTATGCGCAGTAATGGTGAACCTACAGGTTCAAAGATGAAAAGAGGGAAAAAGAATAGTAAGGTCACCATTAACTGATATATGTGGCAAGCTGAACAAGATGCAGTACAAACACAATTCTATTTTTTGTTTCTCAAAAATGCAGATGATCCGTGCATCATTATATTATAAGAAGATGAAAAAGGGACAAGAGCCCAGAGCCCCAGAAAGCACAAAAACTCAAAACCACACACACTGCTGCTGCTCCTAGGAAACATTCAGACCTGCGAAAGAAACTAAAAACAGACACAAAAAAGAAACACAGGGTGCTAACCACTCGGAGCAATGGCAGCTAAGAGGGATAAACCTCGAGCGCCTGCCTTAACATGTCAGCAACAGTATTGCTCACCATTTCTCACCATAAATGGAATGATTTTATACATTAATCCAACAAATCCATTTAAGTTATTGTGCACAATAAATTTTAGTCCAATCCAGAACATATGAAGATGCAGTACCAGTTTTGCGCTGAAATTGCTCTGGCATGACTTGATTTTTGGACAAACTCTGACAGAATATATGAATTAAATCTAAAATAGTTAACAAATATTTCCCTCAAAAAAAGTATTTAACAAATATTCATCCAAATCCAAAGCATCGTGGCTGGTTCAAAAACCTCTGGGAAACTCAGAAAGACTGGTAACCACAGATTTTCCATAAAATTTATTTCACTGGCATGCATATACCACTATCAAACAGCGGAAATTATTCCCAAGAATGGATTTGCTTTAGCAGTTAGCAAGTACTATTTAGATCCACTCTAAAATTCCATCCTTACGGGGTCACGATTCCCGCTGGTTCCAGCCATTCCGGCCAGTCCCGGGCGGAACCACGCCTCATACTTGATTCTGGCACCAGCTGGCTGATGGAGGCCACCAAAATCAGAAATTGTGTATCAGGTCGAAGTTCTCAGTTCTCACGTAACACAAAAATCATAGCATCGTAACTACCGAAACATTAAAATCGTAGGTTCTATTTATCGAAGTCGTAACCAAGACCGTTAATCAAAATCTTTATAAAGCCATATAAACTGAAGAATAGTCGCCATCTCGACAACACCGCGCTATTGCTATACTCACCGTTACGGTCGGAGCTCGTGCAGCACCATCTGTCCGCCCACCAGGAGGAAGCCGCCACGCCGCGCGCAATCTGAAGAGGCCGACGGCCGCCGCCGCCTGTCGTCGCCAATTAATACGCCGCCCCTGACCAAGATCCGATTCTCCGGGCACGGTGGACGCGACGCGATCCGGCCGCTTCAATCTGCCAGCAACAAGAGTCTACACTATCCGCCGGCTACCAGCGCTTACTTGCTCAGTTTTTCCTGAAGTGGAATGGTAGATAGAGTCGTCGTGACGGAATGCATCCGATTTGTGAAGAAAATTCAGATCTATCACAATCACAAGACTAAAAAAGACAACGACACAGTAGTCAAGTCAACGAGTAGATAAGGACAGTCCAAAATGATAGAAACTGCACCTACTCCAGTCCAAAATGAGTCAAAGGTGGGGCCCACATCCGACGTGGCACCGGCTGTAAAAAGCCAGAATGCAAATCAGGCTTGGGCCTTGTATAGATATTAAAATTGGTCTCTAAACTTTGCATAGTAAGTGTTTCGTCATACTGTAGCAATTTTGTTTTTATTTGGTAATAATTGTCCAAACATTGATTAATTAGGTTTAAAATGTTCGTCTCGTAAAGTACAACAAAACTGTGCAATTAGTTTTTTATTTCATCTATATTTAGTACTCCATATATGTGCCGGTATTTTGATGTGACGGAGAATAGGAATTCTACACAGTAAATTTTGGATCCAAAATTGGGCATCTAAACAAGGCCTTGGGGTCATTTACACGGTCTGATAAACGAGGGAGCGTATTTATCTAGTTTTTAAGATGAGGAAGACAAATCGGATTTTCATAAAAAATAAGGGAGGTAAAGTGGATTTTTTCTCTAAGGTTTGACCCAGTTTTACATGAGCTACGATGCCGCATCATATGGGTCGGACAAGGATGAAAGACAGTCAAACATTTCACATAGAAGCAAAGCCCAAAACATATGAAATGAGGACATAGGTTGGGCCCATACGACTTGATCTAAGAGCATGCCCAATGTGCATGGGCAATATTAGCATTAAGGGTAAGGACCACTTCTATGAGCAACAACTATGGTCATACTTCATAATGGCGTACTAATAAGGTGGGTCCAGATGATTCTCCTACCCTCCCATCTCTATTCTTATAGATTCAATTGTTGTTTATTCGCTTATGGATGGCCACAAGCTTGCGGTGCATCTTAGCTTGAGGTGTTTGTCCACAATATATATATATATATGGGGCATTTCTGCAATAGCAATAAATGCTTAACCTTTTTGTAATTTTTTTGACAAGGACCTTTTGCAACATTATGCCTGCCCTAAGGGTGAAAAGGGTATTAAGGCCTTGTTTAGTTTTAGAATTTGCCCCCAAATTCTATTATGTAAAAAGAAGATTCCCTGTCATATCAAAATAACAGCACATACAAGGAGTACTAAATGTAGATGAATCAAAAACTAATTACACAGTTAAGTTGTACTTTGCGAGATAAACGTTTTGAGCCTAATTAGTCAACGTTTGGACAGTTATTACCAAATACAAACGAAAATGCTACAGTACACTACAGTGTCACAACAGTGCCAAACAGTGTTCCTGCCGGCGTCAATTCTGCTGAACTAAACAAGGCCTAAGACAACTCTCAACGAGAACTTTATGGGCTCTGTTTCTAGGACTTCATGATACTTGCTTTCTCATAGAGTTTTTTGGTTCTTGTGACCAGACTATAAGTTTATAACCTGCTTCTTATCTCTCTTCTCTTTTCTCTACTCTATGTTAGCATTTAGCCGGTTTCCCTATAATACTTGCTCTAATAGGATCATCGAAGAGTTCAGTTTTTATACCCTTGACATGTATTTTTTCCAAACATTAATTTTTATGTAATTGAGCTAAATCCATTCAATGATGCTTGGATGACTGTGTCACCAAGAGTCGTCTACGGGACCGAGCGTTTTTGGCACATATGCCGGCACCGTATAACATGCACGGAGTAGCAAGAAACTGGGACTTTTTTTTTTCCTCGTGTCATTATAAAAGATCGACCCAGCCTCTATACCATTGAAAAATTAATTTCGACCTGTGTGACCAACACTATCTTTATTTTTTTCTCTATGCTATTCCGTCAATTTGAGCTACTAACGGTGTCAAACATGACCATTTTACCCTTTGATGAGTCTCATTTGTCAGCCACTGAAACCTTATTTCCTCTTTTTTTCCTTGTAAACCACGGTCTCCACCGCAACTCAAGCTCCGCCGCCGCGGCCTCGCCCGGCCGGCGCACGGGAGCAAGCTCCGCCGCCGTGGCCTCGCGCCGCCCGGCTCCCAGCTTGCCACAACTACTCTCGCGCCTCCTCCTTCCCTCCCTCCCTCGCTCCGGGCAGGTTCTGGTCGCGTTATTGGACACCGCCGGGGCCGGACCAAGCGTTGCGACTGCGGGAGACGCGTCTGTCCGCGTCACCACCGGCGGGGCGCTCACAGACGCTGAAAGCGCAGACACCGAGCGCCGCTCGCGGGGCCGGTTGAGCTCACGCACACTCATGGCCGCCTGCGCCGCGCTCGTTCGCGCACGCGCGCGCCATCGTGGTGGGCGGGGAATCCCCGACTCGAACGAGCGCTCTGCCCCACCCGCCCGTGGACAGGATCCAGCACGGGTAGGCCCTCCACATCCTCGTGCCCGACACCGAGCCGCGGCGCCGTCCCCGCCTTAGCCTTGCGTCGTCGCTGCTGCCGCATCTCAAGCCGGAGGATGCCACGGGGTGCGAGGCGGCACCCTCCTCGTTGTCCGCCTCGGCGATGGCAGTGGAGGCCGGGGTCGCCTACTTCTCCCGTGCGCGGGCGCCGTAGCGGGGCGGCTGCGCGGGTGGCGTGAGGCCGCAGCGGGCCTTCGAGGCGGCGGTGCTGTCGCATCGGGAAGTGTGGGACTCGGGGACCCGCCGTGGCGCCGCGAGGAGGTGCGCCACGGTCGACGTTGAGGCTAGCGGCGCGAATGCGTGAAGGCGCGTGGTGGCCGTGCCCCTGTTCCGCTCTGACGCGGCCGCCAGCTGTGCCCATCCAAATTCAGCAAAGTTGGTGACAGGAAGAAGATGAACATGGCCTCACATATGATTGGTATTCAGGTTTAGAGGTATTTTGGATTTTTATGAGAGAAGGGTATTATAGACATTAGCACCGGTGAGACCCACCTGTCGGGACGGTCAAAGCGTTGAAAACTCACAGAAATTGGACGGAATGACATGGAGGAAAAAACAAAGATGATGTTCGTCACACAAGCCGAAACTAACTTTTTAATGGCATTAAAGGCTGGGTCGATCTTTTATAATGACACATAGGAAAAATGCTCAGAAGAATATATAATCTCTTGTCTAGGGAACACTAAAGATCATATTTCAAAAAGGTCCCTTTTTTGAGATCGTTTGAAAAAGCCACTTGTTCTGTGTTCACACAAAATAAACAAAGGAAGCTAGATGTTCTCACCCACGGGCGACGACGAGACTGCCCGGTTGTTTCCCATGGCGCGTCGCATCACATTCACACTCACACAGCGAACTGGGTTATGTTGACGGAGCTGCCGGCGACCTGGTTGCTGTTGACGAGAGGCGACGGCCTACGGTAGTCCGGCAACCACTAGTCCACTACAGTCAGCACTCCACACAAGCTAATATCAGACTGAGCGAAAGAGAGCTCAGCTGGGAGAGGCTATGGAAAGGGCCGCCATTGCCGCCATGACTGCAGCTACCGAGGCCCTGGGACCGGTCCTAGCGAAGCTCAGAGCTTTGCTTCTGGACAGGAACAGCATCCTGGATGGCAGACGGGAGACGAGCGATATCGTTTCCATCAAATCCGAGCTCGACGCTGTGTTCCCGCTCTTCACGAGTCTGCCGGAGGCAGAGGATCCCGGTACGGCGAGCAAGGGCTGGATGGGCGAGGCGCGGGAGCTGTTCTACGACATCGAAGACGCAGTCGAGGACTACCTGCTGGATCTGGAGCGCAGCGACCAAATCACCTCCGCCTCCACTCAGCAGGCCCAAGATCTCAGTTTCCTAAATCTGTTCCGGGATCTGAGGGCGAAGCTCAAGGAAGTGAAGAGGCGGTGCAGCGAGAGGCTGGAGACACCACCTGAATCCAACAAGATGCCGACCGTCGTCGTCGACCCTCGGGCTCGCTTCCTCCACAAGGATGCGTCAGAGCTCGTGGGGATGAACGGAGAGAAAGCTAAAGTCATGGAGTTGCTGGCAGGAGAAGGTTTAGTTTCGCAGAAGCTCAGAATGGTTTGGATTGTTGGGTTTGCAGGGATGGGCAAGACTACTCTGGCCGATGTGGTGTATCAAGCCATCGGAGAGCAATTCCAGTGCCGGGCCCTTGCATCGCTCTCTCCAAACTCCAGTTTCAGTTCCAGCACCATGGATTTTCTGAATGATATCCTCAGACAAGTAACTGATGCTACTACTGTACCAACTTATGGCACTGAAGTAGTAACCGAGCAATATCTCGTCGACCATATATCAAGTGTCCTTGCTGACAAGAGGTATGCAAACTTATATTCTCTGCATTTTAAAATGTGTTCCCACAATCTACAGCTCCCAGATTGCTTCATTTTCTTGTTCAATCAAAAGGTTTCTCACTGTATCCATGACACTGTAGGCATATAACCCATCCACCCACACCCCCAACATCATTCTCTTGCCAATATTGTATCAAACACTGAAATGTCACAATAAAGCATGGACATGAAGCTCAAAAGTAAAATCTAAAAGGTACAGATAAAGTATCATACTTCAGAGGAGACCATCAGACATCAGTAGGCATCAGAATGAACAAGTTTCAGAAACTAACTAAAAAATGATTAAATTCAGAACATATAGTGGTTCCACGCTTGCTAATTTCCCTCTCAGACAAGTGTGACTGTGTGATGGAGGCAAATATTTGATCCGTAGCCTACAAAAATCTTGTGATGGAGGCAAATATTTTGATTACCTAATCTTTCACAACATTTCCCTTCAAATTGCTAAGTATCATATTAGTGAATACGATTCGGCACTAGTTTTGGGTCATTACTATCCGTAAAAATTAGCAGTCCAAACAGTCCCTAATTAGTATTGTTGACGTTCTGAGTTTGTGCAGGTACCTGGTTATAGTAGATGATATCTGGCGTTCGGAGGAATGGAATGTTATTGGAAGTGCTTTTCCAGAGAATTTTATGGGTAGTAAAATAATATTGACGACAAGCTGTGAAATGTTGCAGTGATGCAGTTATCTATGAAATTCCGGGTGTACATTATCACGATGCTATCAAGCTGATAGAAACTGCCATACTAAAAGAGATCGACTATGATACGAGGGACATACTTGCAATTAGCCTTGATGACCTATGACGTAACATCGAATACATGAGTCGTGGTATGCCACTTGCACTACATTGTTTGTCGGCAGAAGCAGCAGATAGCGTACGGCAAGAAACCTATGACGGTTGGAAAACATGGATAAAACACTACAGGATGGGTTTCTGAGTATTCGATCCTTGAAACCACTGGCTGACAGTTTGTGCCTTGTTTATGACAGTCTTCCTATTCATCTGAAGACTTGCTTGTTATACTGTAGCAGATACACTGATTTTCATTCAGAAAAGGTATTGACTGAAGCTCAAGCGATTGACAGGCATGATTTGGTCAGGAAATGGAAGGCGGAACGATTTGTATCTCAACTAGAAGCAGCAGAAACTTACTTTGAGGATCTTGTCTCAAGGAATCTGTTGTTGGCTCATCACACTGAACAAAGGTTTTATCATATACATCCCCTAATGCTACCCTTCCTTGTCTGCAAATCAAAAGAGGCTAATTTTGTCACCCGTTGGGTTGACGACCATGGTACCGCCAAACGGATCCGTAGATTGGTTATCCATCAATCTTATTCAGTATATGGTTCAGAGATATTCATACCTTATTCTTTTATGCAAAGATGGCATGCATCTTTGTCTCATGCCCGTTCCCTGGTTATCTGTTTTCACCAAAGCCAACACGGTCCAGTCGGTGCTGTTACCATGTTTGATGAGGAATGGGATAGAATTCCCACCTTGAAAAGCCATTTTTCTTGGTTTTGGAACTTGAAGACACTGGGACACCTGCGAGTTCTTGATCTTGAGCAAATAATCAACATAGAGAATGATGATCTCGTGGACATATGCCAGCTGCATTTACTCAGGTACCTGGGTCTGAAGTGTTGTAGCGGAATCACTGTGCTTCCTCGGGAGATTGGAAGGCTGCAGAATCTAGAGACCCTGGACTTAAGTAGCACAGGGGTGACTGATCTACCCATGGAAATAGAAGAACTGCAGCATTTGGAGACCCTGAATGTAAGTAACACTGGAGTCAGAGTGATACCCAGGGAGATTGGAAAAATGCATCATCTGAAGACCTTGAATTTAAGTAACACCAGGGTATTAGAACTGCCATGGGAAAGCAGTATTTTTTCAAACTCGGTCCACGTACTTGTTGGTGATAAGAATCGTCCTCAGTTGGTAAAGTTTCTTAACGGACTTCGTGCTATCTGGATAGCTTGGAAGAATAGTACCATTGCTTCATCTGCACGAGCAATGCACAGGCAAGACCTATCCATCATGCTATTTGATCATTTCGGTTCGAGCTCGGGGCTGCTACCTGTCCCGGGGCTCAAGGTGAACAGCAGACACACCAATATCCCACAGTGGATCCAAGAACACTTGATTGATGTTTCCTCCTTGGATATCAGGTTATGCAGACTGGAGGAGGAAGACATCAAGTTCCTTCATCAGATGCCCAACCTCCAGGTCCTTGCACTAAGGCTTGAAACCCTCCCAAGGGAGCCGATATCCATCACCGCGGGAGGGTTCTCAAAGCTGGAGAGTTTCTTGGTCGATTGCCGTCTGTCTCTGGTGACCTTGAAGCAAGATGCTATGCCAAAGCTAAAACATCTTGAATTCAACGCTGGCCGAGCAAGTGTCCACTCCATAGGCATCACAAACCTCCAGAGCATTCAGAAGGTTGTATTCTGGTGCTCCAAGTACTACACAAGCAACTGTTCAGGCATCGCTGCGATGCTTAATGTCGTGAGGGAAGAGGCCAAGGAGCACCCCAAACGGATCAGCCTTTGGATGAATGACAGTGAAGAGGTTTTCCCAGAGAAGGGCGCTGAAGTTTACAAAGGAAACAGTATCAATGCTGCTACTGGCAGTAGTGCAGAATGTGGGATCAAGACAACGCTTGCTGCAAGTGCTACTAAGAACATGGGAAAGGCTATTCAGGTGCTTGATTATGCTTATGCAAGCTGCAGCCGGACAACCAAGATCCAAGAGATCCAATAAGCGCAAGAGTAATTTAACTACCTTCTCCCATGACCAAGTGAACACAGGTATGTAACTTGCAACCTAGTATAATATTTTCTTTTCAAAACAATACAACAGCTGAAAACAACAATATGACATAGAAATTTACTCGGATTTTTTGCTACTGATGAAATGAACCTCTTTGATCAGTTACTAATTCTTCATATGTTTTTTGGTTGCTGTGGCAGAGTCTTGATCGTCATGCTAGCTACACCAGCACCGATCGTCATCTCTCTACATAATGGGGACCTGATCATCAACCACTTGGACGATATGCTGATCATTAACCACTTGGACGATATGGAGTCTGTTACAAGTTGTTGCTGTTGTCACAGTGCTTCCATGTTATTTTATTTTCTGTTGACGTGGTAATTTGTAGACCTTTTGATTGATAGCAGACAATTCTTATGTACGTGGTTGCAAAGTTGTCCGTCCTGTTATGGAGCATCATCCTTGTTGGTCACGTGGCGACAGCCATCCGGTCAAGTTTCAAAAAAAACAGCCATCCCGTCACGGCAGAAATGCAGGCGTCCACTATCATCTTAACACTAAGCTAAGGATCTAAAGGGAAAAAATTGCTTTTGTACACAATAATGCTGTGAATACCGAATTTCATCAGCTTGTGCGAGCTTTTTTTTTTTTTTTCTGTTTGTTAGAAAATAAACTAGTGCAACTCGACTGCGCCTTAAGGACTGTGGATTTGTCATTCGCTGCGACAATTGCTCCCTTCATTTTAAATAATAAATCATATTTACACTTGTAACAGTCCTCTTCTTCATCCATAGAAAATATACAAGAGCAGATTTGTACCCTAAAAGTCAATTTGAAAACCGTGACAAATTCATACAATCTGTAACGATTCTACATCATCATAGAGCAACACACTAGTACAGAAACAATTTTTAGCAATCCCCTTTATTTACTCTGTTCAGGGCATCAGGCATGCAGTCTGTTTTTACTGCTGAGCTAACACTGCATGTCTTCTTGAATGATCTTTTGCACTTGTTTCAGAAGAACGTCGTATCATATACAGCTTACTGGGCCGTTACTGTTCTGCGTGGTCCTAGGCTCTACTAATGCATCTGTCATAGTAGATGGAGCCCAACCGCTGGAGTACTTTTTACTTTACTCTCATGTAGGCCTGGAAGCTGGGGCATGGGCTGAATTTTTTGCACGGAACCTTTGGACGTTATGTAATCCCCTGACGATGAAGCATTCGCCGATGAACCTTTGTCAGGAACTCACCAAGCCGTGGGTTCTCTTCAGGAAAACTGCTGAGGTTCACCCCTCAAAAAAAAAAAAAAAACCCAAGGTTCATGCTGCATTCATGGTGCTTGAACCCATCATGCAAGTTAGCTTTGCCATATAATTATTTTGGTCCATGGAGGCATGAGCCAGTAGAGAAAATTTGTACTTTCAACGAGGCTTCTCTGTATATTACTAATATTATTGACATTCACAAAAATTCACGTGGTGTTCCGTGACGTGAACATTGTATCTATTTATCCAAGCATAGCTCACATTACTTGACTGCTTCATAGCACATATCATGGTATTCGTATTTTTTTCGGCGCGCGCCCCCGCTACTAGTAAACCACAATACGCGAGTACAGACTACCGGCCCACCCCAGTTGGCAACCAACGCCCGTGAAGAATATCCGCCATATGCTTGCATCGAAGCATATGTACAACCGCAGCACGGACGAGGGCCTTGCCTGTCGGCCACCGGCCGCCGGCGACCAGCCTCCGCCATACCGACGTTGCACCTCCACACAGGCACTTAATAGCGGATGGAGATGCTCCGCTTTCTTTTCACTAACAATAATAGGAAAACTAGAAAAGATGAAACACCAATATTTCAGGCAATTTCAATTCAATGCTCCTTTTTGCTGCTACTGATATCCTTATATTTTATTCATATAAAAAATACTAGAACATATGACAATATTAAACTGACTGATTTTCTCCTATTCAAAATAAAATATAAAATATAAAATAAATCTTGCCGCCATATATTTTGCTACTGGCCTGTCTAATTTGGTACTATAACCCTTTCTATTTAGTACCTCCGGCAGTTAGGTACGATTGTTTAGTACCCCATCCAATGAATGACCTATGATTTTTTCAGCCATTATACTTGGATTGTGGCCGGGTTCAGGAGCATTGCAACGTTGTTCTAGTGCTCACGCCCTCTGCCTTCTATTATCGTAAAATAATTTATTTAGAAAGTCACAAAATCCGAATCACCACTGTTAAAGTCGATGCCCTGTGTAAGTGTGATCCTTTGTGCACATATATTGATCAATTGAGATATTAGAAGAAACCAAATCAAATTTTTTGAAACGATGTGAGACTGTCAGACTTTGCATGACATACCTCCTGAACCTACCGAAAGATCACAAGCAAAGATAAAGCTATTTCAGCTCCCACAAATCAAACAAGCACAATTATTAAAGAACTAATAGTTAGCCTATTGAGACCAATTACCTCACAAATCCTCTTAGAGCATACCAGGCTTCATTCTTGAATAGCTGAATCAGAAGCCTATAGTGTCATAGTTCCCTCATAGAGTGAACCTCATGCACAACTAAATCGATCAGCCTATTTAGATGTAATTACCTCCTCTAAAGAAACATTAATATAAAGTGGTGCATGTTCCCTGGGTTGTTGAAGCAATATGGACTGTGTGCACTTTCAACCTAGGTTAGCTGTGGGAGGCAAAATTCTTTTTGGCAGCAAAAGATTGGCACTGGGAAGCCCACCAAGTGGATCATACTCCACCTTGCTAGTGGAGCTCACCAGGCTACGCTTGGTTTTTAGTGACCTGGACTGTCTTTCTGACGGGTCATGAACAGGGCAAATTATTGTAACCTTCCCATAGTTATTTCACTAATGGTATAGATTATAATTAAAAATATTATTACGAGCCTCTTTGACATTCTCTCGGGGCTTCTACTCCTTCTACTGATGCAATGCAGTGAACATTGTAGATGCATTATAGCACGAAAACCCTTTTGTCTCTCCCCCTTTTCTCTCTCACTAACACCCCCGGAGCCGGAGAAGCTGGTTTTTGTGCCTCTCCCAGCACCGGCT
>CM041636.1:17752840-17776162 GCA_023333625.1 Bothriochloa decipiens
GAGCTACTGTTGGACAGCCGGAGCCGGCAAGAGCCCGACCAAAGAGGCCCTAAAATCCATTTGGGCACCCCGAGGGCACCACTGCCGGCGACGTCATCCAAGTTTTAAATAGCAGGTTATGGAAAATAGCGGCATGTTTTCTTCAAGAGGCTATAAAGCTATAGCAGAGCCATGGCACATAGCGGTTTATAAGAAAAAACCATGAAAACACTAATAACTGATGAAAGAGAAAGGCAAACATGATATTTCATAAACACAATTGTGTCTCTAAGATTCTACAAGTCTAGATAACATTACCAAATATCAATATGACATTACAGCATGGTTCATGAAAGTTTAGTTGTGCAAAATACCAAATTAGTAGCAAATAAAATATAAAATAGTGGTAAATAGAGATGCTATAGTGGAAATACACATCTTAGTGGAGAGCTTCTCCAGCAGTTATAGCGGCGTTGTAGCCACTATTTTAAACAGGGGTGTCATCCTTCACAACCACAAGTCCCTCATCAACAAGGCTGTCAAGGAATGAGCAAGTCTATGGGTGACTCGGTGGCGCTGCCATGTCATAATCCTGGTAATCCTGAGACGATTGCACTCTCACTATGGTTGCTGATCCTACATTGTAATCTGTGAGATTCTCGGCTACAGTACCTAAACCTCTTTGCGCTTCGCTCTTGTTGCGTTGTTTGTCTGGTCATATATGTTCTGCTGGGATCAGGTTCATTTCTTGGTTGGGCAGTTTTGGCTGTGCTCGTTTTTTGCAGGAATGGAAGGGTTTTGCTGGTGTTGTTGTTGTTCTTTTGTTCTTTTTGCTCATCACACAACTTATCATTGGGCAACTACTGTGCTTCTTGGGCCTCGGTTCTTCAAATGCATCCAACTGCCTTTTGCTCTAGAAAAAAAAGATAGAGCCCAGCTGCTTTCTGCTCAAAAAAAAAAAAGATAAAGCCCAACTGCTAGAGTATTTTGTGTTTTACTCACCTGTGGCATGAGAAAGGAACACCTTGATCTGGGACTGGGGCATGGGCTGAATTTTTGCACAGATCAAGGTGTTTTGTATACAGCTGTTAGAGTATTTCGCCGTAGTACGGCAAGGGCAGATGGAAGTTTCGGGGAAAAACAATGTTCTGAACTTTTGGGTATCCTTTGGGACCAAGAATTGCCTAAAGGAAGGAAGGCACGCTCCCCTGCTTTCGGAGCCACCACCGGTTGATGGATTCCATCCTATCCTAACAAGACAAGCAATCTAGCATTGCGTAGCATAGAGTCGTCCTAGAACCTTTTGGTTCATCCTGTCACGTGTCAACGCTACTCCAGGCACAGACTCAAAAAAAAAAAACGCTACTCCAGGCACACCTTGGCACGCACTGCATCGTGCCATGGGAACTGGGAACTTTCAGCGTCACGATCCGGCACGTGGTGCTCCATGGCCACATCGAGAAAGAGGATCATCATGGCCTGTTTTATGACAGGCAAATCCTAGCACTGGTAAAAACTAGTCCGAAAGCTAGCATTGTGAGTTTGTAGCGTCAGGAGATAAAGAGCTAGCTAGTATCTTCCTTCGTTCTCCCGGCCGGCCGGCAAAGCCCTCACACGTGATTTGTTTGGGAGTTGAGCAAGATTGGGGAAAACATAGTGGAAAGTGTAAGATGGCAGGAGCATAATTGCTGCTGCTGTGTGGGGTTTGTATTGGGAGATAGCGAGATAGAGATGGATCCATCGAGATCGATCGATCGCACACAACACAATCCATGTGAGGCTGCGCCCCCATGCTGCTGCTGCTGCTAGCTTGCTGGGGCAGGCAGGAAGGCACCTCACACACCTCCAATCGGGTCATTGTTCAGTGTCTCACGGTTGGATGAGATGAACAATGCCTTTCCCCTTCTCTCAAGTCACTGTCATATGCTGGCCCAAAAGAGACATAAGTAGTAGGCAGTAGTATCCTGTATCCCGATCTTACACTCTTCCTAAAACATATTTTTCATTCTTTCATGGATAGGGTATTTAGGGTGTGGGGCCCACTGTCTAATGCATGGCTGTTACATGGTGAATCCAAAAGGTGTTAGTGGTGCATAAACGCAAAAGGGGTGAATGAAACCAACACGAAAACACTAGAAATTCCTCACGAAACAGAAAAAGGAACACATCATCTCTGCCATCTTTTGAACCGGCTGTGCCATTCTCAGAAAAAGGAACACAAAATATATAGAACATGGCGTTAGATTTTGCTCCTTCACCACCGAATGTGTGAACAAAGTTGGGAATTTTCTAGTTTCCATCAACTAGATCATCAATTAGCTATTGTGTGCATGCAAAACATGTCACCTATGGAGTGAATATGTCATGTAACATTGAACCTCAACTTGGGGCGACCAAGAAAATAGGATAGGGCATTGGACGGTTGGTCCTTGAACACTAAATGTGTAAACACAAATCGGAACTTGGATGTTGGATGAGATGAATAATGCTTTTTCCCTTCTCTCGAGTCACTGTCATGCTGGGCCAAAAGAGACATATATAGGCAGTAGTATCATGATCTCAGTATCTCACACCGTTGTCAAAACATTCTTTTTCATTTTTTCTTGGATAGGGTAATACAGGGTGAATCCAAAAGGTGTGAGTGGAACCGTTACTACTGAGGTTAGACCTTCCAGTGAATTATTGGCTGGTGCATGACTGAAACGTAAAAGGGATCCATGAAACCAACACAAAAAGACTAAAATTCCTTGCGAAACAGATGAAGAACGTATCATCTGCCATCTTTGAATCGGCTGTGCCATTTTCTGTATGGAGTGATGGTGTGCTTTGCTTGTTGTTGGTAAAATACATCAATGCTAAAATGATTGTTTTTTAATGTAAACTAGCAGATCTGCCATTTACTAAAAAAGTAGGGGAAGGTACTAAAATGATTATGAAGCCTTGCTTGCTCCGCTTGATGTGTCCACTATGTCATTGTCATTTATTCCATCCTGGTTCATGCTGAGCTTCGTTCATGAAACCTCATGCAAATGAAGTGCCACAGGCATGCGAGAAGCAAGACACTCCTACTTACTTTTAATGGTAGACCAAACAAGCAGGACTATGTTTATATATTGCAATCTGGATGTGGATATATATAAACTGCATAGTAAGAGCTTTAGTTCGGTGATGCTTCAGTGCAGATATTGATGAATTGAGATATTAGAAGAAACCAAATCAAATTTTCTTATACATTCGATGTCATTGAACCTCTCTAAGCTACACATTATGCCAACTCCAATTTGGTGTTTTGCTTGCCCGCTTACTCATGTGGTTATTTCTAGTCAGCAAAAACAGGATACACTGCTCATGGCGTCGTCATCTGTGGAAGGTAGTTTGTTGCTTGTCTTTTCGAGCATGGTACCTTACAATCCTCCAAGTGTTAGGAAAATATTCGTCTCGGGCTCAGGCGGCTCGACTTCCTTGATGCCCCACCGGCATGGATTTACATCCATGTGAAGGTTGGGTACCAATTTAGCAGCGGAACAACAAAATCATTTAGAGGTCTTTCCAAAGCCCGCATCGTCCTACCGATAGAAGATAATTATAGAGATTTGATATACACGGCGGCCACAAGAATCTGTGACAGGTGCCTTTAGGGGAAATTCAACAATGCGTAAAGATGTGGCACCAAAAAGCCCACTATAACGTAACCATAACTGAGCACAGGGCTGGGATTGGAAGAGGGGTTAGGGTTGGAAGGATTGGGGAAAAGCAAGAACAGCAAGGGGATTGGGATGCGGACAAAAGCCTGAGAGACGGTTACTTGTTCTATTCTTCGATAGTTCAATCAGTTTGTTACAGGGGTATTCATACCCGTTCGGCGCGTAGGCCAGAAGCGGCACGCAGGCCAGCAAACGTGGAGTCGAAGTAAACTACTAACGCGAAATGAATTCGGCCTAGTTAACAAATCGGCCCATCAAGGAGCTTCTCACCCCACGACTTCAGCTTTAGCCTTTCGCCCCCTTTTCTCCTTGTTCTTGCTACGACACCTGACAATGCCCTCTTCTTCAAATCCAGCTTGTCCCCAAGCTGGAGCTTGTGGACACCGACGTCGAAGATCATACGCCTCCTCCCACAAAGTAGAATTTGAAGGACCCCCAGCCCAGATCACAAGTAATTCAGTATGAACTGTGTTACCTCGATGAACAGACCTGGACTGCAGAATTTTTTCTGGAATCAATTGCACGGCATGTACCACAACTTCTGCTTCATCAGCCTCGATCACTGGTGGTAACTGGTCAGAGATAAGCACTGATGGTGGCACATGCTTTTTAAGCTAAGAAACATGGACTACTGGATGTACTTTGGCTGAAGCAGGAAGATCCAGTTAATATGCCACAGCTCCCACTTTCTGCAGAATGTTAAATGGCCCAAAATACCTGTAAGCCAGTTTCTGGTTAAACCTTGTTGCAACAAAGGTTTGAATGTGAGGCTGAAGCTTCAAATACACGCTGTCACCAATAGCAAACTCTCTTTCAGATCTATGCATATCAACATATTTCTTCATTCTTTGACTTGCTCTTTCAAGTTGGTGCTGTATAACTTGATTCAGTAACTGACGTTCATTGAGCCAAGCCTCTAAATCAGCTGGGTGACAAGCATCAGTATTTGAGATACCAAAGTGCCATGGTGGATGGCCATAAAGCACTTCAAATGGAGACCTTCCTAAGGCTATATGATATGCAGTATTGTACCAATATTTAGTTAATGGCAACCATTTACTCCACTTGCGAGGACACGACTAAACAGTACATCTCAGATATGCTTCCAAGCATTGATTAAGCCTTTTAGTTTGGCTATCTGATTGTGGGTGATAAGATGACCCCATATGCAGCTGAGTATGAGACAAAGTAAACAGATGTTGCCACAATGCACTTGTAAAAATTCTGTCCCCATCAAAGATGATCACCTTAGGAAGGCCATGCAATTTGTAAATGTTAGCCATGAATAACTTAGCTACATCCAGGGCTATGAAAGGGTGGGCCAGAGGAAGGAAATGACCATATTTGGTAAATTTTTCAATGACTACCAAAATAGTATTGAATCTAGCTAACTGTGGCAAGCCCTCCACAAAATCCATGGAAATAACAGACCAAGCTTGGTCAGGCATAGGTAAGGGGGACAACAAACCTAGAAGTCTGACTCTCTCAGTTTTAGCTTGTTGACATACTTCACATTCTTGCACATACTTCCTGATAGTGGCTTTCATCTTTGGCCAGGCAAATAGAGACTTGATCCTGTGATAAGTGGCCTGAAACCCAGAATGGCCTTCCACCCCACTGCTATGAAGGGACTGGACTACATGTTGTTGGGCCACTGTATTGTTCCCAATCCAGACCCTCCCTTTGTAACGAATGACACCTTCCTACAGAGAATAATCTTGAACACTATCAGGAGAGATAGCTAATTGCTGCAATAGCTTAACTACATCAGGATCATCCTCATAGCCTTGCTGTAGATTTAATAACCAACTAGGAGTGCACCCAGTCAAAGCAGCAATAGGAGAAGGTGACTGATGAAACATCTTTAATTTTCCATGAAGGGAATATACACAAAATGAAGGATATAATGATAGCCCAGGAGCTCCAAGCATCAACTTATCCAATATCAGTTGATTACAAGCCATACATCGATTAAAAGAATACAATAGAGGGGTTTACATAATTTATTACATCGCCACATGGCGGAATCATCAGAGTATCTAGCATCCAGAATAGCTGCGGAAGTAGAGGGATATTGCGGAAGCATCGTCTTTCACCATCTTGAGCGTAGGCACGAGACCATCTAATCCTTTCGTCCTTCAGGGGCGTCGGCAAACCATCATCCAAACCTAGATCCAAATTTTTAGTATGTTTCGTACTGGCCACATCTCCCACCCTATGTTTGCTTTTGCTATGTAGTATTTGGTGGGATGCAAAGGATATAATCAAAGAGGCCTAATATATGGCTGTAGTTTCCTATGCAAGTAGTGACCAATATTATATAATATAGTTCATCAAGTTTTAACCCATCTCATCCGCATATCCATCCCATCCCAACACCATCACACACATCTCACACTCTCGCACTCAGTCGACAGTCCAACTCCCTCTTGGAGCCTATCTCAGTGGCTCACAGCCAGAAGGGTAACACCAGGGGAGAATAGAAGGACTCATCTCACTACTCCTGAGAAGCGTAGGTCGAGGGAAAGGCCATACCGAGGCCGCGGACTATATATAGATTCAAAACTCTGCAGAGTATGTACTCCCGTAACCACAAGATCACCATCCTCGGCGGTGCGCTCCGCCTAGGCTGATTCCGGCTACTTCCTAACCGGTGCGATGCCACCCTACCACTCAGTACTGGGACACCCCGAAATACCACCAGAACACCGATTGGTACCCCGGCACACTGAGTCTGTGAGGCGTAGTTATTCGGGCCACCAAGGTAACTTTGCGGCTTTAAGGAGGGTGTAGGACCTAATGCCCGTACCTCCCGACACTACCTGCTAACAACCTAGTAGTAGTGGCACCGTCCTAGCTAGTCAGACATTCGTCCCCCGCCCATACAGGGGTGAGCGGTGAGCACGTAGGTTCCAAGGTTCCGGCTCTCAAGAGATATTAGGTCCTAGGGGATCAGACAGGATTATCTTCTTATAGGGACTACAGCAGTCCGTGCTACAATAGCACCTCATACCAGGGGCTTCACTCCATGAAGGCTCTCACCCCCAGGATCACCATTTACCTCATAATGTATCCGCCACAGATACCTCATATAGGGATGCCCAGAACACACCCCCCGACAAGACTCACCCTCATGGCTCATCGTAGAATCCTGTCTGATCGACTCAACCCTCACCACACACCCAAGACACATGTAGCACTCTCCCCGAGTAAAGTGGCACCACGTGCCTTAACCATATACCATACCATACTCTCCACCACGCATCACATCACAGATATAAGCGTAGTAGAAATAAAGCATCATAAGTAAATAAGCATGTGTCTGGCCTATCAGCGGGTGTGTGGGGGTAAGGTTGTGACAAGGTAAAGGCTCATCAAGCAATTCTACTATGCAACCTATCATCATGTGAAATTTTTAAATAAGCACTAGCAAACTAGATATTATGCCATGCGTAATAGGATTCTACGAGGTTGGGTGGGGTGTGGCACCTGAATAGCTGTCACTCAAGTCCTTGGCGTGCTCCGAGTCCTCCTCTTCGGGAAACTCCTTCGTAGGATCTAAAATCGAGACATAATGATCGCGGGAGCGACCCCTATAGATTAACACAAAGAACCAAATGAAATCCAGTAACTCCAAATGCAATAATACATAATCCTATGACGTAGAGCTCATTTTTATGAAAATTTGAACACTTGGTTTATATTTTTCGGAGTTCGTATGAATAAGTTATGAATTTTACAATATTAAATCATATTCTGAAAAAGAAAAAGGACCGGATTAACCAGAGGCTAACACGTGGCACAACTCGGGGCTGACACGTGGCGCGACGGTCAACAGCAAGGACGCAGGGGATGATGTCATGCTGACATCAACACGGACACGTGGGTCCGGCGACTGGAAGGCAAGGGTGACGTCACGCTGACGTTAGCGTGGGTCCGGCGGCTCAGTCGCTGACTGGTGGGGCCCACTGTTCTGTGTAACACCTCTGGTGTTATATTAACTAAAACCTGCCATGTCATCATATGCACTGCAAAACATTCATGGTTAGGTCAACCTTGATGTGCATTAACTAAAACAAGTTTACATTTCATAGGTTGATTGTGTTTCTAGAATGTGTTGTCACATGAAATAATAAAACCCTACTTTCGAATGTCATCTCAAATACTTAGTTTATATTCTATGTACTTGAGGTGTAAACCATGTTTACACTAGTGCCAAGCATAGTGTATAAATCTAAGTCCAACCCTAAAAATGATTTTCATATTTGAAGTTGAATTTGGATTTCAAGGCTTATTCCCAAGCCTTGCAATTCAAATTTAAATTTAAATTGGCAAGCTATAAAAGGTTTTGCAAAAGTCAACTTGGTCAACCAAGGGTGTCATTGGGTCATTGACCTAAAAATATCCTTTGATGATGTATGTGATCATTAATAACCAACCAATTAAATTAGAAACTAAATCGAGTTTGAATTCGGTTTCAAAAACCCTTTATTTCAAAACCTAGTTTTATCCCCTTTTCTATAATTCAAAATCTAAAATGAATTTGGGGATACTCTAAAAATATAGTTTGTAGATCTTGAAAAGAGCTACAAAGTTGGTATTCAAAGTTTTTCAAGTTTCCAAAAAGAATTTCAAATAAATTTGAAAATACAGTTTTCTAGCATTTGTCCCCTTTTGATTTTAAAACCATAATTCAAAAATTATGCATAATTTGGGAAACTTTGTATATGAAAAGGTTTGGTTTGACAAGTTTAATATTTCATAGTTTTGAGGATTTTCAAGTTTTATTGAAAAATCAAAAGTAATTTCAAATATTTGTTTCTAGGGTTTTATTCCCTTTTTGAATTTGAATTCATATTTCAAAATCCAAATAGAATTTGAGGATGCTAGTTAAATGAAAAGTGTAGCTCTTGAAAAGTTATGCAAATGATATTTTTGGAGATTTTCATATTCTTATATAAATTTTGGAGTAATTTATAATTTCAAACGAGTGGAAATTCTGTAATTTTCTTGAACAGCACCGAGACCTATCGACGGCCGCCATCGCCGGCTTCTCAAGCCGCGCCGCTGTCCACCGCCGCATATGTCTTAGCCGCCAACTCGCCCTCGACACCCGAAACTTCGCCGCCATCGTGTCGTCCGTCCGTGCGTCACCATTGGCCTATAAATAGGTCGACCGTCGTCTCTTTTCTTCTTCTTTTCTCTTCTGCCGCCGCCGCCGACGATCTTGCTCCGCCGCCCAAATTCGCCACCGTCGCTCCATCTTTGCCCGCTTCATCTTGCCTGAAGCTCCGCCTTGACTTTATGCTTCTTCTGAGCCAGTTCGTGCTCGCTCTCCCCGCCTGAGCCGCCCGCACGACGTCGTCTTCCTCGCGACCGGTCGTCGAGCCGCCGCGAGCTTCCTCGCCGTCCACCGCCGCCAAGGTGGAAAATATTTTACCTTTAACTCTCTCATTATGTTCTCCGTGCTTCGCTGCCCCTTATGTGCATCTTGGTCGGTCTGATGGTGGCAGAAAACGCCGGAACGCTGTCCTTGCCACCGGAGCGCCGCCGCCGCCATCAGCGCCGCCGTCCACAGCTCGAATCAGCCACTCCGAGCTTTCATTAGCGTGCGCACTAGACCCGTGGTGAGCTCCTGCACCTGTCCATGCTCTCAATTTTACCTCCCTTGCGCCATAGGGTCCGGCCGCCGTGGCTCGCCGCCGGCATGGCTTGCCAGCGCCGTCGCGCGCGTGGCCGTTTGAGTTAAGGGCCAGGAATAGCTTCATTTTCTGGCCCAACGTCTTCGCATCGATGTCCTGCACCTGCCTGTGCCCTTGCCGTCACCGGAAATTGCTCTGGTGAGCCCTGCCGCCGCCCCCGAGCTCTACCGCGCCGCCATGGCCGCCGGCGTGGGTGCCGCCGTCGCTCCGCCGCCACGTTAACTAGCCCAAGTTGCTCGCCGTATCGAGATGAGCCTGTAGGACCAAACCTCGTCGCCAGAGACCTCGCTGTCGGCAAGCAATCGCCGGTCAAAATAGTCGCCGACGTCGGTCAGCGCGGTGACACTGTGCTTATTTCCTTTTCTTTTTCTAGAAAATGATTTAAATGCTATTTTTTTAGAAAATCATAGTAATTCAAATATAGCTCCAAAAATTCTAAATATTTTTGTGTGTGTTCTTTATGATGTCATCTACCTAGGAAAAATATGAAATGCTAAATTTGAGTACTTTTTGTATAAGTTAAAATTAGCCCTTTTAATTAAAAAATGGACCTTCAATGATTTTTAATAAATAAAATAATTGGCTTTTAATTTTGAAATTTGTTTTACCATCTAATTAGATCAAGATATTTTCAAAATAAAATTTTGAGCTTAATTAGACAACTTTAGTTTTTATGCCTTTATTTTATGCTTTTAAATAATTAATTAACCCCTTTAATTAAGGTTA
The DNA here is from genome assembly GCA_023333625.1 of Bothriochloa decipiens. NCBI lineage: Eukaryota > Viridiplantae > Streptophyta > Magnoliopsida > Poales > Poaceae > Bothriochloa > Bothriochloa decipiens. The sequence goes on from CM041636.1 coordinate 17,762,952, forward strand.
ATCATTATAGGAATTGTTTGACTTTGGGATTGATTGATGACCTTGGGTCATTAACCCTAATGACCTTTGGAACTTTAATTAATTGTTTGCGCTTACCTAGATTATGTCATTAGGGCTTAATTAACGTTATTTCATGTGTTAAATAACTTTCGTAAATAATGTAGTCAACCCTAATGAACTTAGTAAGTATGTTTTGGTTGGCTTGCAACTTTATCGTGAGGAAAGTTGTACTCAAACCATTAATCTGATCATGTATCCATCGAGCATCATGTTTACTATTCAATCATGTTGAAGCATATCATTGTATCGTATAGTTTCCGATAACGGAGAGTTTAACGTTGTCACCCCAGATCCGAAGGAAGAGTAGACTCAGGAGTTGGGAGTTGATCCAGAGCCCGAGACCATCTACCCCGAATATCAAGGCAAGCTCCGGATGCATTCAAACCCTATTCTATTTTATAAAAGTTTTACCGCTCCATTTATGATATGTTGCATTAAGTAATAGGAGTTGAGTGAAAACCCACCAACTGCATTACCTGTCTTACTTCCATATTCCTTGTTACCTGTTCTAAAAGATGCATAGTAATGCTTAGCCCTTCTTAATTAATTAAGTGTTCAAAAGTAAAAGAATGAAAAAGATGAGATTGGTTTTATCTGTTGGAATCATGCTTTTAGTTAATAAATCGAGTCTAGACGGCTAACTTGCATTGGGAACGGAGTCCCTCTGTAGTGTTTCCGTCTGTTGATGCCCTAGGTCCCATGTCGATGGTGAACTGGTGATATCGAGAAATTAGAAAATCCACATGCATGAAGTGATATACTGATGATTAGAGCCAGGTATATTATGGAGTGACTTATAGTGGGCCAGAGTCCCCACATATGTCATAGTGTGTTATATTGTGGGTTTAAGTTCCCATGTATATCGGTACACTGGGTCGAAGTGCTCATGTGTATCATGTGGTGATATATGGCTGCGGTTGTTATCCCGGTATATCAGGTTCACCTGCTATGCTTAGGAGTTAGAGTCTCCTGCATATCAGTAACCTAGGTCCCAGCTGGGTATGAAAATGGATTCGAATCGCCGTTGCTTCTCAGAGAAGGAGACTCGATCGGTGTTCATCATCGTAGTAACAACTTGAATGATGATTAAGGTTAAAGAAGAAAGTTGGTTGGTAATTTTGATCTTAAGCAAGACAATTTTTCTTTCTTTCAAGCTTTTCTGTAAAATTTCTTATCTCCTGCAAGCCTCACCTTGTCCCTCTAGCCTGCATTTCCTGAGTCTTCACCCCTCTTTTTCGTCGATTCAGTCTTGTTGAGTACTTTTGTACTCAGGGTTTGTTGAACCCTTATTGCAGGTGAGCCTCATGGGCAGGAATGCTTCGCATCCTGCTGCATGACAGTCGTCGAGGAAAGTGATGACGAATAGGATATCTCGCTCTTGGGCATAGCATATAATTAAGGTTGATGTAATAAGTTATACTGTTATTCCACTGCTATATGGTTTGTAATAATCCAACTTATGGTTTGTAAATGGTTTGTAAATTTATGTTATTGTAATCCTTTCGCTCTTTTACTCCGATGTATATTATTTGTATAAAACTGTTGTAATACTGCAATGTCTCTTTGTAATAATTGATCCTGCTCGGAGAATCGTGGATGATTCGGGATTTACCCGACAGACCTTTTAAGTTTTATAGAACACATTCATGGTTATTTGGAGTCTGTTTAGACAATAATCATGCGTGTGGGCCATAGGATTTAGGAGGTTCTATCACATTCTGGTCACTGACAGGTGGGACCAGGTCAACGGTCAACATTGACCGGTCAACAGTCAACGCGTATCGGGCCTCAAATGGGCCCTGGTGGGCCTGGACAGGGCCGAATCTGGGCCGGGTTGGGTAGGCCCGGCTCGGACATGTGTCGGCCTAGGGACTGGCCGCGTGGCAGGCTGGATCTCTGGTGGGCTGAGTCTACGGCTTGGCGGTCCACAGACTTGGTTCATGGTGAACAGAAGACAGCGGAGCTAGGTGGCGGTCTCTGGTAGGTCCAGCTGGTCCACGTGGACGCTGTGGGCTCAGTCCACACAGGGTAGGGGAAAAATCCTCTTCTCCTTCACGCTCGCGCACAGCGGCTTTGGTAGCGCGGTCATCGGCGGTGAGCGGCGTGGCGAACCTCGGCCAGCTGGGCGGGCTTGGCGGCTGGCTGGGGCTCTGCAAGGAGGTGGCGAAGGTAGTGACGGTGTCGCGGCGAGCTTGCGGAGGCTAGGCCGGCCGGTGTGCGCATCACGGCGGCACGAGGCAGCACGACCATGGCGTCGGGCGGCTACAGTGCGCGGGAGGCGGCTTTGGCGTGCACTACAATTTGCTAGGGCGAGGCATGGGTGGCTGCAAGGGCCAAGCGGGCTCGTGATGCCTTGACTCGCCAGCGCATGCGCTACGGCGGCGGCGGACGGCGAGGTTGCGACAGCGGGGCTCTGTGGCGCGCTACGACGCGAAGAGGATGGCCTTGGCGTGCGCATCCGGTAGGCTAGGCCAAGACGAACAAGGCAGGTCATCAATTTGGGAGAAGCGGCCTCCTAGCGGGCAGGCGACGGCGAAGCGCTCGGGGGCGGCGGACGGCATCGGTGGCAAAATTCTCCAACGAGGCTGCACCTTCTCCATCATCTTCCCTTCCCTTCTCGACTGGAGCAGCGGGCATGCGCAGAGGCACGGCGGAGGCATAGTGGGCATGCGCGGTGACGATTTTCCACGGCGGCGGGTGACGGCCATGAGCTTGCGGCGGCCTAGGCTGCAAAGTTGCGTGGCCCCACTGTGGCCATTGCCGTGCTCTGAAAAGTTGCCAAAGCAATGTTCTAGAACAAGGCGAGCTCGGTGGTGAAGCTAATGAAGGGAAAGAGAAAGAGGAGAGCGGGAACATGGTTGGTGCTCGGGCGCCAGCCATGGCATGACGGAGTGAGCTCACCTTCGCGTGGCGTCGATTCGGGACAGTCCGGTGCAGCTGCGTCAGCTTGGTGGAGAGGAAGAAGCACAGGGGTGACGACATAGGCGCACAGGAGCTCCGGGTCCTCCTCCTCCGATGGCTCATGCAGCAACGATGGCGGCGCTCGCGGTGCTCAGCTCTGGCTCCGGCGGTGGCACTCCTTTCTGCCTCCTTTCTTCTTTCTGGCTTGGCAGCGAGCGAGCGAGGCGACCAAAAGGCTGTGCGGTGGGGGTAAACCCTAGCAGCGCCGGGGTCCTTCTTATATAGCCGGCGTGGCGGCCATGGACCACGGCGGATGGCCGGGATGCGGTGAGACGCATCGAGTGGCCAGGCGAGCTCCGAGTTAGGGTTAGGGCAACCCTGGGGACGCACGGGCGGACAGATGGCATCCGGCGGACGCCAGCGTGGGACGAACGGCGGGGCGCGCTGCTGCCATTTTTGGCGCGGCCGACGGGACGTCTGGGAAGCCATTTGTGGAAGCTGGCAGGCGGGGACCGCCTGTCGGCAAGAGCGAGGCGTGGGCGCTGGCGGCCTCTTGCTTTGCCGCGGGGACGCGGGTAAGGATGGCGGGCGAGCGGCAGTGGCTTGCTGGGCTAGTTCGGCCGTGAGCCGGCCGCACGGGGCAGCGACAGGCGGCCTGGGCCGTTGCTAGGCCGCAGTGCAGACAGGTGCAAGCGCGGAGGCAAGCCGGCCTGACTGGGCCATATGGCCAGTTGGGCTGCTTTTCCTCTTTTCCATCTTCTCCTTTTGCTTATTCCTTTTCTAATTCTTTTCTATTTGTTTCCAAGCCATGCCATGATTAGTTAGCCAAAGGGTTAGTGCTAATGAGTTATTGTCATGGCACGAGGGCTTGATGGGTCCCATAGAGTCTCATGGTGGTGTGGGGTCCATGTCCATGGTTAGTATACGTAAGTTGGTACGCATATATGCACATGTTGATATAAAGTTTTGTTGATTTTATTAGCAATACATAAAATCAATAAGAGGCAAATCATGCTCTTGTAATTAATATGCAAATGTTCCCACTAACATTAGGTGCTACTTGTGCAACTATTGGGGGTTTCCTACATGACACTAACCAAACATTGGTTATTTTAGAAAAAAATTTGTTGGTTGTGATTTTTGGTGTTTGGGATTTTTAGGGTTGTTACAACTGATATCTTGAAAGAGCATCAGCTGCCACATTAGTGGAACCTTGTTTATATTGGATGGAAAATTGAAGATCCATTAATTTCAATAGAGCCTTATGTTGCAGTTTTGTATGAACCCTTTGTTCTGTAAAAAACAGTAAGCTTCTGTGGTCTGTCTTGATGACAAATGGCTGATGCTGCAGATAAGGCCGCCACTTCTCAACTTCTAATACTATTGCCATGCATTCTTTTTCGTATGTGGAAAGGCCCTTATTCTTGGCACACACTGGTTTGATTAAATAAGCCACAGGATGACCATCCTGCATCAAAACTGCTCCAAATCCTGTATCTGATGCATCAGTCTCCAGCACAATTACTTTGGTAAAAATCTGGTATAGCTAGGACAGGAGCTTGAATCAAAGCTTATTTAAGGATAGAAAATGCTTCCTGTGCATTTGGACTCCATACAAAGGGAACACCTTTCTTCAACATATCAGTTAATGGTCTGCTCAGCATGGCATAATGTTTTATGAATTTCCTGTAATACCCAGTCAACCCAAGGAATCCTCTCAGCTCTTTGACATTCCTTAGTGAGGGCCATTGTTGTACAGCCTTGATCTTGGCTGGCTCAGTTGCTACTCCCTCGGTAGAGATACAATGCCCTGGATACTCAATTTTCTGTTGCACGAAAGAACACTTACTGAGCTTCAAAAAAAATTTATGCTCCCTGATAATCTCAAACACTTGAGTCAGTAGAGTATAATGTTCCTCCAAGGTCTTGAATATATGAGAATGTCATCCATAAAGATGAGAACCCCTTTTCTCAGCAAAGATGCAAATATGGTATTCATGACTCCTTGAAATATGGCAGGTGCATTAGTCAAACCAAATGGCATCACCAAAAATTCATACAAGCCATTATGCACCTTGAATGCAGTTTTATGAGTATCAGTCTGTAATGCAAATCTGATGATATCCTGATCTGAAGTCCAGCTTGGAAAACCATTGTGCTCCATGCAATTCATCAATGAGTTCATCAACTATAGGTAGAGGATGTTTGTTCTTTACTGTAATAGCATTGAGATGTCTATAGTCCACACAGAACCTCCATGTACCATCCTTCTTCTTGACTAAGAGGACAGGAGAAGCATAAGGACTCGAACTTGGTTTGATGATTTCATTTTTCAGCATATCAGACACCTGCTTCTCAATTTCAAACTTCTGAGTGGGTGCATATCTGTATGGCCTAACATTCACAGGTTGAGCCCCAGGGACCAGAGTTATCTGATGATAACAAGGTCTTTTAGGAGGTAATGTTGTTGGCTCTTTGAAAATGTCCTGATACTGATCCAACAACTCTTGCATTCTCTGAGGAATATCTGGTGGTATCCCTTCAGCTGAGGACACACTGAATATGTTGCTAGAAGATGGAGCCTTAACTGATTCCCTTCCATGACTAGCCACAATTTGCACACAATGTGTTATAGCTTTCCTTCTGATCAAACCCTTGAGTTTACCAGAGCTGATAGCTGAACACTTAGTGACCTCAGGCCTAACTCCTCTTAATGTGATGCTAGAGCCATTGTGCATGAACCTCATAATCTTCTTAGTCCAATAGACCCACATAGGGCTGCACTGCTCTAACCAATCTTCCCCAAGTATCATATCATAACACTTGAGAGGCAATACTCCCACCTCAGTATGAAATGTATGTCCCCAGTTCTGCCAAATTAGATTTGGAATATGTTGGGAACAAGTCATTGGGGAACCATCAGCAGTAGCATACTAAGTAAGTGCACACCCTTGTAACTGTTCCATCAAGTGATCAGCAACAAAGGAACTAGCAAAGGATCCCACACTGCTTGAATCAACTAGGATAAGCACCTGCAATTTACCAATAGTGCCACTCAACCTCATTGTCTTTCTTTTGACTAGCAATGGCTGAGCAGAATCTCTTATGGCCATAACTCCCTCAGTTTCTGCTGTTTCATCATCCTGTGGATTCTCAGAATCACTTCTTTCTCAAGAGCATCAATCAATTCCTAGACCACATGTATAGAAATTTGCTGAGGGCACTTGTGACCTTGCCCCCATTTCTCCCCACACTTGAAGCACAACCCATTGTCTCTTCTATACTGTTTTAGAGAACCCCACTTCTTAGTTGTTGGCTTTGATTTTGGCTTCTCCAACTCTCCCTGTTTCAGCTTCTCTGCACTATCCCTGATATTGAACTGCTTTGTAGGCCTGAAACTGAACTTCTTCTTAGCATGTTCCAATTCTTCTTCCTGCATCAGGGCCAGAGTACTAGCAGTGGCTACATCCTTAGGAAGATGCAGAGCAATAGCTGATCTGATTTCTTCTTTCAATCCTCCCAAAAATCTGGTGACTAGATAGGTGTCATCATAAGTTGGGTTGTATAAGAGGATGGCATGAGCAAGCTCCTCAAACCTCTTATGGTACTCAGCAACCAAATTATGTTGTTTAAGGGCATCAAACTACTTCAACAGAAGAGGATACTGATCTCTATCGAATTTAGCAAACACCAATTCCACCAGCTTGGACCACTCCACAATCCTCCCTCGGCACTCCAAAGTCTGCAACCATGTTGAAGCTGGGCCTGTGAAATGAAGCCTTGCAAATCTGGTCTTCATGGAAGGATGGACTGCATAGACTTCAAAGTACACCTCGCACTGGTCCTTCCACCACCTCGGATTCTCGCCACAAAATTTTGGAAAATCGAGCTTAGGATGTGGTGGAGAATGATGAAATGAATTGGCAAACTCATGATGTTCAACTGCGGCAAGGGGTGGTGGATGGAAATTGAACATACCCTGAGGAATTGGCGGCGGGAAGGTACCCAGGAGACTCCAGGTCCCCCCGCCGAGCTCGTCATGGCCGTTGGCCCGCTCCCCACTCGCCGCAGATGGGCGCGATGAGGAATTCGGAGCCACGTTCAGTCGGGCACGGTATGTGCCGCCTGAACCATGGGCGGTGTCGCGGCTACAGGGTACAACGTGGCCACCGATGTACCCGCCCCCGGTGAGGGCTGACGCTCCAACCGATCCAAGCATGCGTTGGCGAGGCCGATGTCGATGGAGGTCGACGAGGCCTTCTGCAGCAAAGTGTCGAGCGTCCTCGTCGCATCCACTAACCACGTCTCGACGCCAGTGAACTTGTCCAACAGCTGGTCCATCAACTACTCGAAGGACTCGAACTACTTAGTCATCTTCTCAACCTTCTCATCAATGCCGTCGATGGAGCTCGCCATGTCACGCTGGAACTACGAGATCCACGGCACTAGGTCGCTGATTCACGGTGGACGGAAAAAAATTTCCGCTCGCAGACCGAGCTCCGAGTACCAATTGTAACGTAACCGATAACTGAGCACAGGGCTCGGATTGGAAGAGGGGTTAGGGTTGGAAGGATTGGGGAAAAGCAAGAACAGCAAGGGGATTGGGATGCGGACGAACGCCTGAGAGGCGGTTACTTGTTCTGTTCTTCGATAGTTCAATCAGTTTGTTACAGGGGTATTCATACCCGTTCGGCGCGTAGGCTAGAAGCGGCACGCAAGCCAGCAAACGTGGAGTCGAAGTAAACTACTAACGCGAAATGAATTCGGCCCAGTTAACAAACCGGCCCATCAAGGAGCTTCTCACCCCCACGACTTCAGCTTTAGCCTTTCGCGCCCTTTTCTCCTTGTTTTCGCTACGGCACCTGACACCCACCTTGGTGGATTACACTCCAACCTTTGCTCATGCAACTCAAACATCATCCTAACGGAGTTTATGAATAGGGCAAATCACTGAAACTACTTACTCAGTTTATGCTTTTAGTGACTCAAACATCATCCTAACAGGGTTCATGAATAGGGTAAATCACTTAAACTACTTCCCCGGTTTCGACAGTCTATATAGCTCTTCCATTTCCCAGGGTTTATTAAGACTTAATAAATAGTGGGTTTAAAAACCAGATTAAAATACTAAATCTTGTATTGCTTTGGCTGTGCCGTAGAGATGGTGCCTGGCCACCACTATAATATACTTGTGCAAATACTAAATGTTGCCGATGCACTCATGGCTTCCTGAAAAGGCCACAAGAAATCTCGATAGACTGCAATGTTTCCAAGTGGTGGGTCTGTGCGCGTGTGGGTTAGGGGTGGGGCGGTGGGATGGCTTGAGGTAACAAAAATAACAAATCATGCCATTCTGTAATTCCGGAAGTTGGCAGAAAATCAAGATTCAGTCCACGTTTCTCCTGTGTCATCACGCTTTCTTCCTTCACCCATCGAATCATCTATTTCAGGTGGGTTGTATCCTCTACCCCCGGTGACTTTAAAAAATGTCTATTTGTCCAGCTATAGACCCACTTTTGTAATTCCCTGACGATGTAGCATTTTGCCGCAGTACGTCAAGGGCAGATGGAAATTCTGGGGAAAAGAAATGTACTGAACTTTTGGGTAACCTCCGGACGTAGTATTGGAATATTTCCCAGAGGCAGGGCACGCTCCGTCCCTGCTTTTGGAACACCACCGGAGGATGGATTCCATGCCTAACATGCCAAACAATCTAAGCATTGGGTCTCCTGAAACCTTTTTGGTTCATCTCACGTGCCAACGCCCTTGGCACGCACTGCATCGTGCCATGGGTACTTTCAGCGTCACGATCCGGCACGTGCCGTTCCACGGTCACATCGAGAAAGAGGATCATGGCCTGTTTTGTGACAGACAAAAAATCCTAGGACGACTAGCAAACACTACTACGCTTTCATCTGACTTGATACAAATACTGCGCCTTCCCTTGTGTTTCCCAACACAAAAGATCGGAGTCGGTACTGTAGCACGCAAAAAACTACTCCAAAAACTAGCATTGTGAGTTTGTAGCGTCTGGAAATAAAGAGCTAGCTTAGCTTCCTTCTCCCGGCCCACAAAACTCTCACATGTGCTTTGTTGTGGCGTTCGGCAAGGTTAGGAAAAATACAGTGGGAAGTGTAAGATGGCGGAGGAGCATAATTGATGCTGCTGTGTGGGGTTTGCATTGTAGGATGTGTGGAAGAGGGCGAGATAGAGATGGATCGATCGCACACAACACAATCCATGTGAGGCTGCCCCATGCTGCTGCTGCTGATGCTTGCTGGGGCAGGCAGTCACCTCTCATCGGCTCATTGTTCAGTACGTGTCTCACGGTTGGATGAGATGAAATAATGCCTTTGCCCTTCTCTCAAGTCACTGTCATGTTGGCCCAAAGAGACACATATAGGCAGTAGTATTCTGCTCTTACACTCTTCTCAAAACCATTCAAAATAGTGGATTTCTCCTAGTGTTTTTAGTTGGTAATAAAATACCACCACTAGTTATCGCATATGAGAATATCACTAGAAGGCATTTAGTAGGAAAAGTTCATATACCAAATTTTAAATGTCAAAACATTAGGAGAAGTCCACCTTACTAGGATAAATCTATAATTCTGGTTGTGTTTGCTTTTATGAACGAAGCAGAAAAAAGAACACATCATCTGCCATCTTTGAGCTGGCTGTGCCCTTCTGTTATGGAGTGATGGCATGCATTGCTTGCTGGTTGGTAAAATACAATCAATGATAAAATTATTAATTTTTAGTATGGTGAAAAGTAGTAGGACTTCGTTTATTGAAAAAAACAGGGGAAGATGCTAAAATCGTTATGAAGCCTTGCTTGCTCCGCATGTTGTGTCATCGTCATGTGTTCCGTGCCGGTTCATGCTAAGCTTTGTGTCAGGTTTCAGGAAAGCTCATGCAAATGAAGTGCCACGGGCATACAAGAAGCAAGGCACTCCTACGGTAGACCAAACGAGGACTATGTGTATATATCTGGCTGCGGATATATAACACTGTTGTAGTGATCAGTAAGAGCTTAAATTCTATGATCTTTAGCGTGCATATTACTCAATTGAGATATTAGAAGAAACCAAATTAACATTGTTCATAAGTTGGATATCATTGAATCCTGTGTGTGAGTGGAACCGCAATGGGGTGTACATGAAACCAACACGAAAAGACCAGATATTCCTTGCGGTTGAGAAAAGGTGTAGATTATTTGACATTTTTTTATTTGTAAACCGTCAGTAGCATTTTGTGTTACGAGTGATGGCAGCGGATGTTGTGTCTGAAGTAGCATTTTGTGTTATGAAGTGATGGCAGCGGATTGTTGTGTCAGAAATAGCATTTTGTGTTATGAAGTGATGGCAACGGATTATTGTTGTGTTGGTAAAATACACATCAATGCTAAATCAATGCTAATATGATTATTATTACCTTGTTACATGCTAAATCAATGCTAATATGATTATTACTTGTACCTTGTTTCATCTTTCTTTATTTTTTAAGTAAACATTTATTTGAGGAATATATCTTAGAGGGTACTTTAGTAACTGAGGTTGTGTGCAGGAATACGCCTTCGATGAACGGATCGGAATGCAAATAATCCAATAATATAAATCACGATCGTTGGCAACCAACGCCAGTAAAGAACTGAAGAAATCCGCCATGCCTGCATGGAAGCATATGTACAAACGCCTGTGTTGTACTGCACTGTGTTGCGAGTCAACGACTTCCTCTTTATTACTACTTAGGGAAATAGGGAATGGAGATGCTCCGCTTTCTTTTCACTAATAATAGGAAACCTGGAAAAGATAAAACACCAATATTGCAGGCAATTTCAATGCCCCTTTTTGCTGCTACTGATATGCCTTATATTTTATTTACATAAAAATTACTAAAACATATGACAATGCTAAAATGGCTGATTTTCTCTTATTCAAAATAAAATATAAAATGAAAAATAGATCTTGCCGCCACATATGTTGGTACTAGTCCAACCTAATTTGGTACTAGCCTCATCCATTTGTTACCTCCGGGTAGTTTCAGTTGTGTACCTTCTATTTTTTCACTGTCAGATCTCATCCAATTCATGACCTATGTTTTTTCTAACCATTATACAATTTCTCTTTTTTCTAATGTAAGGAGAAGTGCTAAAATGGTTATGAAGCCTTGCTTGTTCTCACGTTCAAAAAAAAAAAGCCATAGTTGCTCCGCCTGTTATGTCCAGTAAGTATGCCATCGTCATGTGTTCCACCCTGGTTCACACTGAGCTTCATGTGAGGTTTTAGGAAATTAAACTTCATGCAAATGAAGTGCGCAGGCATGCAAGAAGCAACGCACTCCTAGCTACTTACTTTGATGGTATAGACCAAACGAGGACTTTTTGTTTATATTTTAGCCTGACTATTGACACAAAATATTGCTGTAGTGACTAGTGAGAGCTTTAGTTCTGTGATCCTTTGGGAGCAGATATTGAACAATTGAGATATTAGAAGAAACTAAATCAAACTAGTTCATAAATGAGATATCATCAAACCCCCCTCTAAGGTGGGCATTTTTTTTATGCCACTAAAGTTCTGTTGCATCTGTTTGCCTATTTCTTCACCTAAGATTTGGGGACTGAAACATTTCTCAAGGACCACCACGTCAACCTATTTGCGTTGAAGCCAAATCTCGTATTATTTGTGGCTAGGGACAGAGATGGTGCCTAGCCGCCACAACAACATACTCTAGGGCTCAAAACTGTGCAAATACTAAATGATGCCGATGCACTCAAGAAGATAGGCTTCCTGAAGGTTGACTCACTCAAGAACATAGGCATCCTGAAGAGGCCACAAGAAATCTCGATAGACTACTATATGTTTCCTGAGATAGCCTCTATCTAAATATAATACTACGTGTTGTGCACCATATATATAGTTACAATATAGTAGTCGAAATTAGCAATCATGCCAAGCACAACATTCTATATGTACTTTTTTTCTTGTTTTTTCCTTTCTAGAAGACTATATCCTAACTCAGCTAAGAAAAAAGGAGTATATATGTATCCATCATGTCAAGCATATTGTTCTATATCTACTTTTTTTTCCTCTCCAAGATTGTGTGTACTCTTTCTTGTTCTCACTCCTCACCCTTGTGTAAAACTAATTAAAAAAATATTACATAATTACCCAAGTCATAGTGCTCAAATTTTAGTTTATGTTATCATGTCATTTATTCTGTAACACCCTAAAATGTCATTCCTTCAAATAGGATTAATATGGTTTAATCATACAATTAGGAACATTGGGAAATTAAAAAAGTATTTAAATTATTATTGCTTTACTACAGGTGATTGTATATTAAAACACCATTATTTTATCAGTCTATCATGTTTTGCATGACATATTTGATAAAACTGAGGCCGGTGGGTGGTTTTGTGCACCACCATGTAGCCGGCAATTGTCGGCTAGACGATGTGTAGTGACTTTGTGGCTGTCGGCATCCAGCTACGGGATTATAGGGCACCCACCTTGTCGAGGTAATTGATTTACTAAACACAAGAAAAAACAACGCGGAGCTCAATAAGAGGATGGTCATTTTCATGCGCTACAAAAATTGTCTGGGGCAGAAGCGGAGGAAGATAGTCATCATTATAATATTTCACTCCATTCATTGTTCCTGTTTTTAGTTGAGCAATGGATGAGTATCTCTATATTGTTATTTTATTTTATATAAAGATATAGAGAATGACTCAATCAATCATAGAATGATTTCGTGAATGAGGGTCGTCCATCAAACTAAGACAATCAACCTTAGCAGGTACTTTGTATATTTTTTTAGTTTTATTATGTGACCTAATAATGTGTTAACTGTCCACCCAGCCGCGCGCAAGTGCCGTCCTATATGTCTAAAGAACAAAAGGTTGCTGCTGAATTAGTTTGTTGCATAGTCTTGGACGTTGTTGAAGTAGGCAGAGGCCACGTTACCTGCTTTCAGAGCCACAACCCAAGGATTCGATCCATCCTACAATCTAGCACTGGGATCTGAAACAGTTCATCGTGCCGTGGAAACTTTCAGTGTCAGTGTGTCACAATTTGGCACATGCTGTTATGCTATTGCTAGCTAGTGAATCACGCATTATGTTGCGTAAATTTACTAAGTTATAAAAACACGGTATAATATCCAATTTACTCTAAAGACAACACTGCGTATCTAAAGGAAGAAGCATTGGCGGATTCAGGGGGGGCTGGGGGGGCTCCCCCCCCCCCC
>CM041636.1:17776262-17829656 GCA_023333625.1 Bothriochloa decipiens
CCCCCCCCCCCCCCCCCCCCCCATTGGTCAAAAAAATGCATGGAGCAAGTGTTCTTTTTTATCTATTTTTAGTAAATAATTAATACAATTTCAATGTTATTTGTCTATTAGTACATATTTAATATATTTTTATTTTTTTATCAATAATTAGTACATATAGTTAGTGTAATTTTTAGCCTTGTATCTTATCAAGAAATTTTTTTTAGCCTTGTAGTATTGTTTAGCCCCCCTCTTAGTCTGTTTCTGGATCCGCTACTGGGAAGAAGCAGCTACTTTCTCCCTCCAACTGCAAGGACAACTCATAGTAACATGCACTTTGTAAGGGCGCCTTGGCTCATATGAACAGAGCAAGAGCCAAGAGGTACGGTATTAGAGAATCAGCAACACGTCCATGTGCTAAAATGATTATGAAGTCTTGCTTGCTCTCACGTTCAAAAAAAAAATGTGCTCCACCTGTTGTGTCCTGTATGTGATTGTCATGTGTTCCATCCTGGTTCACGCTGAGCTTCATGAAACCTCATGCAAATGAAGTGCCACAGGAATGCATGAAAAGGTAGTCCTACTTACATTGATAGTAGGCCAAACGAGCACTATGTATATATATTGCAGTCTGGCTGTGGATATATAAAACTGCTGTAGTGACTAGTGAGAGCTTAGAAGAAACCAAATCAAATTAATTCATAAATTGAATATCATCGAACCCCTCCAGAGTGGCCATTATGCCATGGACGTTCCAAATTCTCAGCACCAGCAACGACAATGGAGGGACCTGGTTTGCAGTGACGCGCGCGCCATGGATCCCGAGCCATTTGTGCAGCTCTCAGTCGGGCAGCTCGGTCTGAAGCTCCCCGGCGGGAACGCCAGCAAGGCGGCCAGCTGCCCAGCGACTGCGAGATCGGTTGGGCGGGTTCCCGGTGCAGACCGCTCCGGTGCCGCTGATCCACTCCCCGGTGTTCAACCTCAACCCGTTCACCAACGCGGTGACTCAATTCCGGTGGTCCTCATTCCCTATTCTATGTGTGTATGTACTAGTAGAATACAGAAGTTATATGATGTAGCTCCACTGCACCAAACGAAAAGGCTCCATTGTTGTTGTAGTTTCGGTGCAGTTCCTTCAGTTATTTCTCGTCGCCTAAGGAAAAACATGATACACTGCCCATATTGTCGCATATCTTTCATCTAGATGATCAGTCGATGGAAGACCTGCCCCGACTCATGTGAGCGACTCTCATGGGCTGCAACAAAAATTAAGGTTAGTCGTGGGAGTGCACTCTTTTTGGCAGCAAATATGATGTGACACCGGGAAGCCCACCTTGCAGGCAATGGCGGATCCAGGATGGGATCAAGAGGGGGGCTAAGTAACAGAAATTTTGGCTGACAATGAAGATCTAAGCAGCGATTTACACACGAAGTGGGCAATTGCTAGGACTAAGAATAGGCAACTAATATAGAGTGAGCAAAATATACATGAAATGCATGGTGGCATGCAGATTTACACATGGCAAGGGGCTAATTAAGGGTGATTTAGAGCTATTTCTATATTAATCCTATGGAGATTTGAGGCTCACGGGGGACGCCCCCCCAATCCGCCAATGCTTGCAGGTGGACCATACTCCACCTTGCTGGTGGAGGTCACCAGAATACAGTTGCTTTTAGTGACTCATACATCTTCTTGACGGCGTTCATGCAAATCATCATAACTACCTCAGTCATTTCACTAACTGTATAGATCTTCCATTTCCTAGGGATTACGAAGACCTAGTAGATATAGTGGGTATAATTAAAGCACTTATTAAAATCTCTCTAAGCATAGTTGCGGCCATAAGAGCGCTCACAATAGTGTCAGTATATAACCCGTCAACAACACCTGTCAACGATGCAAATATGAGTAATGCCTTTGTCCTCCTCTCAAATCACTGTCATATGCTAGCTGGCCCAAAAGAGACATAGTAATTAGTAGTATCTTGCTCTTACACTCTTATCAATACATTTTGTTTTCATTCCTTGATGGATAGGGGTGTGGAACCCATTGTCTAATATATGGTT
Organism: Bothriochloa decipiens; assembly: GCA_023333625.1. Classification (NCBI taxonomy): domain Eukaryota; kingdom Viridiplantae; phylum Streptophyta; class Magnoliopsida; order Poales; family Poaceae; genus Bothriochloa; species Bothriochloa decipiens. Next base: position 17,778,309 of record CM041636.1, read on the forward strand.
GTTACTTTGTTAGAAGGTGTAGAATCCAATGTGTGAGTGGAACCGTTAGAACTGAGGTTAGACCTTCCAGTGAATTGGCTGGTGCATAAATAGCAATGGGGTACAAGATAAACTATCACGAAAAGATTAGAAATTCTTCACGAAGGAGAAAAAGAGTACATTATCTACAATTTTCATTTTTGAAACAGAATAGGCGCCCACAATACCGAAGTAATTGGTTTACTGAACACAAAAAAACAAAGTGGAACTCAAGAAGATTGTGGATATTGTTCATGAACTATGAATCTTATAGCGTGAAAGTGAGGGGATAATGATCAATGATCATATTTCGCTATGTCAATTGTTTTCATTTTCAGTTGATCAATGGATGCGTTATCTCTATTTCTTATCTTTTATACAAAGATATAGATATTAACTTGATCATAAAATGATTTTGCGAATTAGGGTCGTCCATCAAACTAAGGCAATCTTAACTAACAACTACTCTGTAATAGTGTTTTTTTAGTTTATTATGTGTGTTAGCTGGCAACCCAGCCGCATGCACAAGTGGGGTCTTATGTCAAAAGGTTGGTGCTGAATTAGCTTCTTTTCTTGCATATAGTCTTTTTTTTGTGAATCTTTTCTTGCATATAGTCTTTTTTGTGAATCTTTTCTTGCATAGTCTTGGTACCAAGTATTGGAGAAGGCAGTCTTGTTACCTGCTTTCAGAGCCACAACCAAACGATTCGATCCATCCTATACTGCCTGGCACTGGGGTCCCGTCACCGTACGTGTTAACACCACGCAGTTCTGCAGCATTTCATCAACGTGTCGTGGAAACTTTCAGTGTCACGATTTGGCACATACTGTTCCACCACCATTGGAGCAGTTAGGATAGCTAGTGAATCGCGAATTCCGTCGCATAAAGAGTTACTGGTAAGTCAATTTACCTGGTGTAAATGTCATGGTCAGTTTACTCGAGGGACAAGCAACTCTCTGCAAGGACGACTTACAAGTCACATGTGCTTTGTTAGGACGCATCATTTGCTTCTCAGCAAGGCTCATGAACAGAGCAAGCTAGGTACGGTAGAGAGATCAGCAACACGTCCATGTGCTTGTGCTAGCTTAGCCCGATCCCATCCATGTTGCTGGGGCAGACGCCTTCGCTGATCGTATCTGATGCATGGTTTCAGACTCATCATACATATATATTCTCCGTACATGCATACAGCTAAACCAGTGGATGCAAGCACCAATAATACCCCGGCCTTCTCTCAAGTCACTGTCATGCTGCCCCAAAAGGAGGCAGCCACGCACCCCTTTATGCTCTCTTGTCACTTGTCTTCGTTCGCTTGCGAGCCCTTGGACATGATATTGCCCAGAGAGGCAGAGAGTACTGATTGTTCTTCGTCAGCTGATCCCAGATCCGTGGCATCATCCCGGTCAGTTTTTCAGTGGGCGAATTGTGGCCCGTGCATGAAACTGAAACTCAATCGGTGCGTTACCGGCATCTTTATAGGGGTTGTCTTTTGATTAGCAAACTGGTTTGTGGCGCAGAAAAGTTCTTTCTAAGTGCACCTTAAAGCTTAACGATAGTACACTTTTCAGTATTCACCAGCTTAACTGCAGCTTAAAGGTCAGAAAAGATCAGAGAGGTAGTAGTAAGTATTCAGCATTCACCAGTTTTTACGCGAGCACGGGCACTGGCTACTGGCCAGGTACAGGCAAACAAAGGATTCAGAGACGTCAAGAGTGTTGGCGTTAGAACCTAACATCGACCACCGCCGACCATCTAAGGAAGATGTCGACCAGTGGTACTGACCAGCAGCGTTGGCCACCGACCAGATTCCAGACGAGCAGCTCCTGCTCGACCCACCCTCGACACCTCCCGAGGCCTTCGAGTGGAGAAGAGCTGAGCTCTGTCTTTTCACACACTCGCACACCCACAAGCACTAGCGTTGGCCAGCTGCCTGGATGAGATGTGAGGGACAAGAGCTTCATTGAGCACAGCAAACACACACACTCTACTCACGGTTTCAGTTCCTGAAACCTGAGTCTCCCAGAATGGTTTGGCCTATTGAACTAGCTCTTCCATCGCCATGGATTGAATATCTATACAAGCCGATGTCCCAGCCAGTCGGTGGATACACCAACTACCTACCTCTACAGTACAAGGTTTTAATTAGCCCCAACTACTCCTAGACATAACTAGACCAGCCCACTACCTGCTGACGTATCTCTACTTTTACAGGGCATGGCCTAATGCCATACTGCTATAGTGGGAGAGATAGACAGCACCGCTGACCTTTTACCTGCCCCTCAACCCACTATACAGTGAGATCGTCGAGATAGAGCAGATTAAGTCTAACAAAGAGGACAGCAGCAGTTGTCTACCGCCAAAACAGATTCTTGCAACTGCCAATATTTTCGAGAGAGAAATCGCGGGAACCACGGTGACGAGGGCATCTGTCAACACACAGTGAGGTGAGGACACTGAGGTGGATTGGCAAGGGAGAGATTGCCGACAGATAGTCCACTGACAGCTGAGCCGTGGTTACTCCAATGTATAGTACTCAGTACATTCAGCATTCGAGTACTCGTACTCCTCCGTAGCAGTAGCTCGTACTCCTACACAGCTCCCTATGATGGCCGATGACCTCAGTCTCTCACACAACCCCACGATTGCTAGCACATCAGTGCTGGTACTGCAGATCATCATGCGTTGTGCTTTGGTCCACGGTTTAGTCTCCAAGAGAACCAGTACATACAGGTTTTATTCTGATGATGTCTTGCAGTACCAGTATCAGGGTGCTTGTAACACAGAAAACAAAGCTCGGTGGTACTGGAGGAGTAACTTGTTTACTGCTAAGCAGAGCGGTTAATTAGCCCTGTAATGCTACTCATTTACAGCTACTTGGTGATCTATCTGCCTTGGAATTCAGAGTTTTCACAGACAATCTATGGTGAACCAGACCAAAAAAAACTGTCTGTTCCTGCACTGCACGTCTGCACTGCACTGCGCACAAGGATATCGGTTGGTTGGTTCAGTGCCCATGTTGTCTCTGTCTTCTCATGGCTGTGCCTGCCTTGGAGATGAGGCCCAAAGCCAAAAGTGACTCACATGACTTACTTTGGTTACATGTCCCAACGTTCTTGGCAATTTTTACATCTAATAAGCATATTCTAATTCACCCTACTACTCGGAGTTGAGGTGCTTGTACGTTCGAAGAAAACCCTGTTGCTTAAATGCCCTGGGAGGGAGTTCAGTAAAGAAACTGGTTTGTCACTAGCTACTATCTTGCATCTTCTGTTATCCATCACATTTCTTCAGTAAAGAAAAGGGACAAGGGATGGGCTGCAGCTGGCGCCGCTTTGACTGGATTCTTCAAGTCCATCACATTTCGAGTGTATAATACATTAGACAGTAATGGCAGGTTTAAAATTTGCATTATCCTCGTCAATCAAGGGAATCCAACCTCGATTGGGCATACCCAGTTTCAGGTTTGAACAGTAATATACTATCCCAATTGCTTATTCACTCTGTCCTGGTTATAAACCCACAGCATTAGGTCAGATTACATCAGCACCGTGGTCACTTAACGTTGGTTGGTTCCCAATTACCAATGCCTCAAATCACCCAAACTAGCACTGTTCAAATCCATCCATCAATCACCCTTTTTACTACCATTCCTTGCTGCTTCCCATGAGGAAGAACACATTATCTATATGTGTTATGTAGACCAATCCTGCAGCTGCAGCCATGGACCACACCACCACTAGCTACTAGCTGATGTCCTGCACTGCATCTGATCTAGAGTGTGTGTGTGTGTGTGTGTGTGTGTGGACCAACAACTGGTCATCAAGAAATAAATATAATCTTGCCACTATACTAACAGCAGGGTGGGGTTTGTGATTTGCTATGCATATCATCACCATCATGGGCAAGTACTGAGCAAGTGAGCATTGTCTCGAGGACATATGCAAGCGGGGATGCAGATGCAGCAGCCCCCATGTGATGTGGGAGCCCCTCCTCTGTTGCTGCACTGCATGTTTGTGCAATGCTCATGGCGCCTGTCTCTGTGAACAGCAAGCATTGGCCACGCTTGCAAAACAGCTAATCCTGGACCAAATGCGCCTGCTAGAGATTTTGACTGGGGTTTCCCTTCTCAAAGACAAATGAGCAAAATAGGCATGTAGATGAACATTACCCTGGCGATTTTGTTCGCTCCATGCTTCCCGGCCGGATAAGATATCCGTTTTATTTGGATGGTTCTAAACTGAACTGACTGAATAATCCAAGGTCTTCAGATTAACCAGATGATTGCAACTGAATGGAACGCAGCAGTGAAGTACCTACCACCACAGCTGTTGCATCAGCATTGGTGTGACACCGAAACCATGAGCCTTAACATCAGGGAACCGTACTAGCAGAAGACACGTGTACTACCACATATCGACTGGTGCCATGTCTCCTATGCCAATTGCAAGGTGGTAACTGAATGGGCTCAATCAGGAGCAGAGTTTCTGCAGGTGCAGGCTGGTAGTACTCCTACTATATGGACCTCTCTCTCCACATCATCTCAACAAGTGTCACCCTCAGACCTCTGCAGCTGTGTGTGTGTATAAGCAAGGACCATGAATTTCAATATTTCATTCACCTCTGGCCCTCTGTTAAGGTCCATCTCTCGCTGCTCACTTGTTCTACCACCACAAGACCAAAGACCACAGGCGCTCTGCTAAGCTCCATCTCTCGCTGCTCACTTGTTCTACCACCACAAGACCAAGACCACAGCAAACAGCAGATGCCACAGTGCAGAAAGATTCCCCGCTGACTCCTTCATTAACTAAGAGGTGTTTGGATTGGGCTACTAAATTTTAGTAGCTATTAAAAGGTTTAGTCTTTTTTAGCAACTTAGAAATTGCTAAAAGCTACTAGAGAGGACTAAAGCATTTTTAGTCCAATTTAGTAGAGGTGTTTGGTTAAAAGCTACTAAATAGGACTAATAAGTTTAGAGTTGTTAAAAGGGATTAGAGAGGACTAAAACACTTTTAGTCTAATTTAATAGAGATGTTTGATTAAAAGCTACTAAATAGGACTAAATAAGACTAAACTTTAGAAGCTAGTAGATAAACCAAACAGTGCCTAACCGCTGATGGGCAATGTCTGATGCAGCCACATGCCCTCACTGGATTCCTTTGTTTGTGCAGCAGGGATTCCATTGGAAAAGATACTCATCACTGGAGCTGACAGAGAGCCCCATATGCTGTGCCATGGCAGCATGACCATTGCAAGTGTTGGTAGTGGCAAGGTGGGGCCCTTCAAGAGAGGCGTGTGATGTCATCACGAGCCTCTCTGAAATGAGTGACTGAATAGCAATGTGCTCCTTATGGCTGCTTCCCATTGGACATCATACAGGGACAGGCAGAGCTGCTCATGTGGTCCAAAATCCTGCTTTTTTGTTAAATGATATAATACTACATATAATAAGTGGGGGCAGATTAGCTTTTATAACACACAAGCTAATGATTATTACTCTGGTTCTTGTGATTCAGTGAGTGTCCTTGCTGTTTGGCAGTAACTCTTGTCTGTTTATATTACAGGGGTAGTAACTTCTAACATGTACATACAAAATTACTTCAAGGTGATAAATGTTATCATGCGCTGGCGTTAAAAATTATTACCCTAGTATGTGTAGCTCACGACTTTCTACCAAAAAAAAGTTCAGGAAATCTACAGTTCTAACTACGCAATCACCTTTTTAACACTAGCACGTCAGCCTACTGCATCCTGCAGAGAAACTTTTCATGTGCAATAATTCCTGCAGTAGTGGTTAATCCTAGTGTCCAAAACCTAGCCACTGATTGAGCATTTGATGATATTTCATTATTCCTGTCGCAGCTACCAGCAGAAACATAAACATTCACTTGCATTAGCTATTGCAATAGCATACTATATCTACTGCAGCTAATTCAATTTGTTATACCATAAACGTGGTGTGTTGCTTCTTTGCTGTAAAAAAACTGTTTTTGTAAAAAAAAAAATCAAGGAGCTAGCATTCGTTAAAGGAAGGAAACGTATAAAGGAAGGAATGTTGTGCCAATATATTTAGTTGGCATCGTCAATAATTAGAATCAATATTCTGTCAGCGCATCTCTAGCTAGATTATCAGTAGGCTATAGGGCTATACTGCGAGGAGTTAGATCTCCATTGGCATTATATTGGCATTGGCTGCGAGGAGAGCAATCATGCTCCACTCGCTGAAGAACATGGCACATGCTCATCTCACTGGTAGCCAACAGTTAAAAGATGCCTTTTAGATCATAGTACAGCAGCCCTAGCTAATTCCCAGATGGCTGATGCAATGGAAGCAGAATGGAACAGGATGGGGAAAACACAGCGACAGCTGCAATAGGAAGGAGCCCGTGAAAATATACTCCTACACTCTACTACTGGAAGTCTACTTGCTTCCTGAGAGTAAACAAAGAAATACTCCTATACTGGGCATTTGTTTCCAAAATTCTCTAGGCATGGTCCTAGAGCAAGCCCCAGAGCAAGTGTAGCCCATCTCATGGAGTCACGGTAGTATGAGCCCAGTGGACTCATGAAAAGCTGCATGTTCCCATGACGGTAAAAAGAAATGAGGAAAAGATGTCAGTAGCAGTATTCTGTTAGCTGTGTCACATAGGTGTGAGTAGCCTACCCTCTGACTGTGACTGAGTGTTGGCCAAGGAGGAGGAATCATGTAAGCCCATGTTCCTTCTGTTCACCATGATTGAAGCACACCTCCCAATTACAGGCAAAGAATATCACCAAAGCGGCTCTTGGGCCGGTGGTTAACTGATACGGTTACTAAGGGGGGATGGGATTATATATATTGCTAGGCTATATACTATATCTAAACCGCTCCTCGTTGTGATCTCCAATGAAAAAGCTTGTTTTTTCAGGGAGGGCACATGGATGAGGCATGTCGAGGAGTTGTAGCTACAGAGGGCCATCTCTTGTAATAATCACGTAGAAATTTGTCCAATGTTCCTGGTTATAAACAGTGAAGAGATATTTGCTGCCGCCTAGTATGGCTTTCATTCTTAAGTTTTAGTGCCTGTGTGTGCGCCCCATGCTTAACTTGACGGCGTAAGCAATAATCTTCAATCTTTTCTCCATTTCTCTTTAAAATAATCCTATACATATAAAAAAGGAAAACTATATACAAGTATATCCAACAATGTGAGTTTCAACTATTTTGTACAGGGGCAATAATTGGACGAAAACCTTCCTTCTCTGTTTCCTGAATTCCTTCTGTGTAGTACTAACTTTCACTTCAACTCCTCCGGCCTCCTTTCTTTATTGTTTTCTGGTTCTAATAAAACTGCTGCCTGCTGTGCTGTGCTGTGCAGCGTGGCGAGTGCATCCATGCAATCGAGGTGAATGCATCCACAGCGTTTTGCTCTGTTGCGTAGTATCATAAAGCAAGGCACAAGTGCAATGAACTGTGTTGCACGGTATGATTAAGCACTGACAAGATCCAAACCTTACTAAACTACTCACTCATGGACTCTCACTATTTGTCTGTAGCTGGTCTAAGGAGAGAGAAAGTGTTGCAAAGAAGAGTAACGAATGTGGCAGAGCAAAAAGTGAGAGTGAGAACATGGGAGCCTGGGAAAAGGGAAATACTATGCTGATACTATGCGCGCTCTCTCTCTCTCTCTTCCTTCTCTCTCTGCACATAGCAACATCATCACTACATAGGCGTACAGCAGTGACTGGCATTCACATTCACGCCACTGACGCACCTAGGAAACCGTGAGAGCACGTACAGTGACTCGACTCGTGTTAACACCTTGTCGCCCTGTTCGCTTCGTCGTTTCTGCCTGGCTGGTTCTGGCTGCTGCTGATTTTTTGTGAGAGAAAAATACTGTTGAATGGCTGTTGAATGGCTGGCTGATTTGGCTGATAAGTTCAAACGAACAGGCCGTGTAACGGCGCCACAACAGCAATTTGCAGGTGTCGTCCATGGCATTTCAATGGACGCCCAGTGCTCCGTTGGACGACGGCCAGCGGGCTAGGATGAGATCCTCCAACAACGACGGCCAGGATGAGATCCTCCAACAACGACGGCCAGGATGAGATCCTCCAACAACGACGCATGTGTGCATGTGACCATGTCATGACCGCGGCTTGATCTTGATGCATGGGAGCGGTGCTTGGCAGGGTGCGTGTGAGAGAGATCGAGATCGATGAGATCTGATCGAGGTATATAGAGGCCATGGCGCGCGGCTTTACAAAAGCTAGCTGCTAGGGCTCTTACTTTGTCCTGTGGCTCCTCGTGCACACACACACAGCATGATCCGTGGCTTTTTAGCGAGCAAGACGTACAGCATGCATGGATGATGCATGGAAAAGATTGGAGGTGATGCAGTACGAGTGGAAAGGCGAGGAAGACGACAAGGTGGTTGTACACCTTTTTTTTTTTGGGTGTGTGTGTGTAAGGGGTACACGTGGGTGAGGACGTACGTCACTCATCATTAGTCACGGTGGCTTAATTCTTTTGTTTTGGATGAAATACGGTGGCTTAATTTGCTGCGGTACTGTTCAGGTGAGATGAGTTAGACATGGTCGTGAAAACCTAGATGGGGCTCATTGCCTCCTTAATTAGAAATATATGGTGAATTTGGGATAGTTCGTGTAAACTTCTTATGAATAAAACGCAATGATAATAGCATTCATTCCTTTCGGTAATATTAGCTACTTGTGAACTTTTGCCGTGGTGAAATTCGTCCGCACCCCCCAAGGCTAGCTCAAAGAAACTGTAAGAGTATCTATATCCTTCCTTGTTGATAGAAACAGAAATTTTAGTGAAAAAACAGAAATTTTAGTGAAAAAAATATTCTTCCATAGCTTATTTAATCGGATTGCTTAATATGACACTCCATTTCGGGTTTCCCGCTATTCAAATTAAGGTAGAGAGCAGGATTGACTCTCTAGAGTGCGTAAGATATTATCTTACCGAAGGGTAGAGTGATGATTTATTGTATTTTAGCCCCCATATGAAATTATCAAACGCATTTGTGTGTTCCGGATTGCGTGCAAAGTCTGGCCAAGCAGATTACAACCATTATATAATTAAAGGTTTAATAATGAATTGAATGATGATGCTTCTCTCGAAGAGGTTGGATATGTCACCGATTGATCCATCCGGAACGAGCCAATTAAGCATGGCCACCAAATGCATCACTGCTACAGAATTGAACTTCCGTGACGTTACACTTTGGCACTCCGTGGCGGACGTAAAATTTGCCCGTTGCAGTAAATCCCATGATTTATCGCAGCGGACAATTTTTATTTACCGTGACGGACAAATGTGCTTGTCACGGTAAATCCATTTACCGCAGCGGGCATCATAAAATGTCCGCTGCAAAAAATTCATATTTTTCGCAGCGGACATATTAAGATGCCCGCTGCGGTAAATATAATTTACCGTGGCGGGCGTTCTATGTTTTCCGCCATAGGAAATATCGCGGCCCAACAAGCCCAGTCCAAGCCCGATAGCTTGTCTTCGTATATATACAGATGAACTTCAGTGAAACACTCATCCTAACCCTAACTCCGCCGTCGGCCTCCACCCTCACGAGCTCCAGGCGCCGGCTCACTTTTTCCTCTCCCTCCCTCTCACTTTCTCCACTCTCACTCTCATGAGCTCCAGGCGCCGGCTCTCCTCCTCCCTCTTCCTCCCTCTCCCTCCCAGATCCGGGCGGCGGCGGGGCGGTGAGGCGCTCCAGGTGGCGGCGCGCGGGGCCAAGCGGCCCGTCGGAGTGCGAGGCCGACTTCGTGGGTCTGCGGCTCTAGGCGGCGGCGTGGCGTCGGGCGTCCGCGCGCGGGGCCAGGCGGCGCGGTGGCGCTCGAGGCCGACTTTTTTGGGTCCGCGTCTCTAGGCGGCGGCACGAGCTCCAGGCGGCGTGGCCTTGGGCGGTGGCGCGCGAGGGCGGAACCAGGCGCAAGGCACGACGCCAGGCCATGAAGGTATGTCTCTCTCCCTCTCTCTTTCATCTCCCTCACCCATCCAGTCCTCACTCCCTCCTCCCTCTCAGATCCGACGATAGCGCGAAGATCGGCGAGGTCGGCGGTGGTGGTGAAGATCCACGCGGGTCCACGGCGGCAGGTCGTCCCACCGGCGGACCATCTCTTCGGCCGGCGCCCGTGGGGGCGTGGATCCGGCCGCCACCTCGTCAATAACCGTGGATCCTAGCGACCAAGTCGTCCACAGCGGCGGATCCGGCACCCGCGTCGGTCTCCGGTGGCCGGCGGAGCTTCCTCGGGCGGATCCGGCCTCGGTGCCCATAGACCGGCAAATCCTGCTCCTCTCGGTGACGCGCGGGCACCTGCTCCTCTTGGCGGCGCGGTGGCGAGTCTGCCGGCGGCGCGGCGGCGAGTCTACTCCGGGGCCGCGCGGATCGACTTCGACTTGCTCCTCGCGGCAGCGGCGGCAGGCAGCGCGGGTGGCCAGCCACAACCCCGGTGGCGCTAGGGTTTCGGCGACGACGGCGCTATCCAGGCCCAGATCCAAGCCCATATGGGCTTTTTCTCTTTTTTTATTTTTTCATAATTATTTACCGCAGCGGACATCCTTAGGTGCCCGCTGCGGTAAATCAATTAACCACAGCGGGCACTGGCGTCCGCTGTGGTGGAGTCCCGATTTTCTGTGACCTTCCATTCGTGGCGTTCGCGTTTGCCCGCTGCGAGAAATCCAAAGTGCCCGCTGCGGTTAATATTTGTGCAGTAGTGCATGTGCAATACTGGTGATCCAGATACACATATGGAAATTTCAAGCTTGGACCGGATGATTGTGACAACAGTGTCGCCGTCCGTGTTCGTTTGCCGACTCAACTCGTACCTCGTCGCTATCGCTAGCATATAGCAATGGTCCAGAAAGAAGTGAAGGCAAGTAGCACGACGTGTCGACGTGGCTGCATGGGTACATGTCTATACAGGCATGGATCGGAGGCCGTGGCAGGCCATGCATAGCATGCACGAGAAGGCGCGCTAGCTGGGGCACACGATATATATATTCTTGCACACACTAATTTGCAGAGGTACGTGACATGACAATGACTTGAAGCCAAGCGTGGCCATCAAAAGGGCTTTTGCAAAACTGGTGATCGAGATAGATATGGAAGTTCCAAAGCTTGGAATGGACGATTGTGACACCACACTGTTGCCAACCCATCCAAGCTTAGTTGTCTGTACCTCGCTAGTCGCTACAATAGCTAGCTGCATTGCATGTACCAACGGGCCGAGCCGAAAGAAGAGGTGGAAATAATGTACTATACATACGACGTGCTTGGATGGATGCATTGCATGGAGGGCCCGCCAGCCATGGAACAAGCACGAGAGAGAAGGCTTTTGGGCACCTATCAGATTTCACATCACCACATGCAAAATGAAAAAGAAGCTAGATCTCTGGGTCCATATGGCATCTTTTCTAGCTTTCCCTTGGCTGGTTTCGCTCCTCCTTGTGTACACTTTGGAGGTGAAAGCTGGCCTTCTCATTGGGAAATGAGAGCTAGCTAGGAATCTTGCGTGAAACATGCAAGGCGGTGGGGGCTTGCCAGCTAGTATATATGAAGCAAATTGTTGTTCTCATATTTCCATTTAGCCGAATCACATACAGAGAGTGTTTTGTCATTGCTCTGGGTCTAGCTTGGACACCACCATAAGCTGGAACCACCGGAGCAAACACACCAAAATGCAGCCACAGCCAGACGACCGTGAAGATAGTTCCGACTCCTTGTCTGTTATCTCCAAAGCACTTTTCCACCTCTGCCGTTTAATTAGTGTGGCTCCGGCTCTGGCTTAGACAGAGTGGAGCTACACAATCCCCTAGTTCATCAACTGTGGGCTTCCTATAATAAAATTGCCAAATTAAACAAAAGATCTTTTGCTTGTTTGATTAAAGAAAAAAGTGGCACTAATAAGCCAAACAATTAAGTTCCAATTAATGAATATAAACAATGGTCAAATAAACTTGACCAATGTAATAATTAATTAATGTTTTAGACCTCAGCAATGTTGGATATATGAATACGACGCCACGTACAGATCTGAATCAAAGCACTATATATGTGTATCTCACACCACATCACATACTACATAATAATAATAATACATTATTGACCTTGTCTCGTTGCTACTGCCACAGTGCTTTCTACATACGTCGTCGTCATGCTTCTCAGAATATGCTCCTATATATATTCTTGATTTGTTTAGTTTAACTTGAGTTGAAGTGCTGGGGTCCAAATAAAGGTATGTCGGTTCCAAGTGCCAAAGAATGGGCGGGAACAAGAACAATGCGGCGGAGATCGGATCGGATCGAGAATCAGGAAGCAGGGATGGACGGAGTAGAGATTATTACAGCATACATATGGCGCCAAGGCGGCACGAATGATTTGAAAAGCCGGGAGACCGGCCGGTGGACCACACCCTGGCACGCCCATCCGCCGCCACGGAGCCATGGGCGCGCGCGGCGGGCGCGGGAAAATAGTCTTGGATCCAGTCTCGCCTTATTATCCCAGTTCAAGCGGATAAGCTGCTGGATCGGAGTCGGATGGGAGCATGGGGAAGAGGATAGACCGAATCTCTTGCTTGCGTCAGCTGGCCGGGTCCATTGTCGTCGTCGTCCATCCCGGCCGATCGAATGATGACCGTGTTTGAATGCGCCGCCGGCGGGGTAGGGGCCGGCAGCCAGGACGACGACACGACTCGATGGGGTAAGGGTATTCTTTCCACTCGATCGCGTGCATGCATGGTCCCGATCGTCCGCAAGCGGTTCGGTGCATGGAGACCACCATTTGTACCGAGGAGCGAGGAGCTGGCCATTTGCTGCGAACATGCATGGACGCACGGGGCCACGCCCACTGGCATGGCCGACGCCCGGCTGCCGGAACGGACAGACTGTAACTTGCAGGAGGCAGGCAAAGCAGCTGGGGACGGCGGGGAGTGAGAAAGACGACGGCTGCGGTGCGGCGGCGCTTGAGTTGCGTGGGGCGCACTACCAGATCCACCGGCTTTGCCGACTACCCGATGCAGTCGGCAAAGCCTTTGCCGACTGCATTCCATATGGGCAGTCGGCAAAGGGTAGTCGGCTAACCCTGGCTCGGCAAAAAAATCTTTGTCGACTGCCACGTGGAAGGCAGTCGGCAAAGACTTTGTCAACCACCAAACAAGGAGTCGGCAAAGATTTTGTGGAAAAAAAAAGAAAGGGCAGCAAAGCCCATCTGCACGGCCCGCCGAACTAATCAACGCGGGCCGCCGCGACGCCGTCCCGCCGCCGAGACCGCCGCTGGGGGAAGGCCTCGCCTCGCGCCGCCGCGGGGGTGGGGCCGCCGCGACCCGCGCCGCCGGGGGCCGCCGTATCCCGCGACGCGCGCCGCCGGGGGAGGGCCTCGCCGCGCACCGCAGTGACCCGCACCGCCGGGGGCCACGCCGCAGGAGAAGGGCCGCGCTGCAGTGGCAGGGCCGCGTCGCATGGGAGGGGCCGCGCTACATAGGCGGGGCCGCGAGCCAAGGGAGGGGCCGCCTCCCACGCCGAGCCGCACCGCCTCGACCCGCCGGCGCTGGGCGGCCGGGGCGTCGGGGAGGGGCCGCGCCGTCTCAACCCGCCGGTGCTGGGCGGCCGCGCCGCTGGGACCGCGCCTCGACCCGCCGGCGCTGGGCGACCGGGGCGCCGGGGAGGGGCCGCGCCGATGGGACGGTACCGCACCGCCGGGGAGGAGCCCTGCAAGAGAGATAGGAGGGGGGAGAGAGGCTGGCGCCCTGCAGCGAGAGAGAGAAAGGAGGGGGGAGAGAGGCTGGCGGCTGGGAGTGAGAGTGGGAGTGGGGTGGGGGGTAGGGTTAGCTTTACTTATATATGGGATGTGGGGAGTGGGTTGCTGGGCCTATTGGACCAGAGACTTTACCCAGTGGCCCAGGAAGGGCACTCGGCAAAGCCCTTTTTTATTTTTTATTTTTATTTTTGGTTTATAATCTTTCAAATTCAAATGCATGAGAAGATGAACTCTTTTGAATTGAAACTTTTTCTGTTGTCCTAGTATATTGTTTACAAGCACATGTTCAAATTTAAGACTTTTTAATAATATTTTACTATATTTTATTTATTTATTTTATTTACTTGATTTTTTCTAGATAATCCAAATTTGAACTGCTGGTGTATAAAATAATAAAACGTAGCCACTTAAAAAATTATATTCGTATTGGAGAGTGTATATTAAGACTGTATCCAGGAACTCACCCAAAATTTTAAATGCCTTGTTCACGAAACATGACCATGCAGTTGTAGGAGAAGTGTTTTTTAATTATATAAAATGCAAACGAAGTCCGAAAATCATGAAACTTGGCGAGGTGTCATTTTATCGCATGAAGAGCCTCTGATAAAAAATTTAGAATGTTTCGAGTAAGTTGTGATGTCGGATGTTTAAAACCCAGACATCTCCACATGTGACCACTGTGATCACATGTGGAGATGTTTAGGTTTTAGTCATCCGACGTCATTACTTGCTTGAAACAATCTCAATTTTTTACCACAGCCTCCACATACGATGGGATTACACCTCGCCAAGTTTCGTGAGTTTCGGACTTCGTTTGCATTTTATATAATTAAAAAACACTTCTTCTGTAAGTGGATGGTCATGTTTCGTGAACAAGGAGTTAAAAAATTTGGGTGAGTTCCTGGATACGGCCTCAAAATACAGTCTCTAACATGAATATAATTTTTTGAATGGCTAGATTTTATTATTTCATGCACCTGCAGTTCAAATTTATTTTTTCGAGAAAAATACAAATAAATAAAATTAATTTAAGAAATATAGCAAAAAGTTATAAAAAAGTTTTAAATTCGAAAATATGATTCAATAAAATTTAGAACGACCATAGAAAAAGTTTGAAATCAAGATTAAAAAAATCAAATCTTTACCGAGTGCCTCAGTTGGCAGTCGGCAAAGGCCTTTTTACCGAGTGTCAGGCTGTGGCAGTCGGCAAAAGAGGCCCTCTTTGCCGACTGCCTAAGTCTAGCAGTCGACAAAGAGAGCCTTTACCGACTACCTGAGGTTTGTCAGTCGGTAAAGACCAGACCGTCGGCAAAGGCAGATTTTTCGGTAGTGGGAGCGACATCCGACGTGGCCACGGCGCGGGGACGAGGTCACGAGGACGCCGTCACGTGGGCATACGTGGAGCGGGCCGCCAGCATCCCACGTGGGCACTACTTGCAGTTCCCTCCCCACGGTATTTTTCTCTCCTTTTCTTAAAACTTTTTTGAAGTAATTCTCCTTATCTTAAACTCGTTTTCGTTTTTGTTTGTGACCGCAGCGGTGGTGCTGACTAGCTACTCCAGTGAGCAGGGCTGGCCCTCAGTGCCTTGGTTTCTCGTTACAATCGTACTTCCCAAAAAGAATAAAAGAAAATGAGCAAACCGACTGGAATTTAATCAAATACTTACTCCGTTTTAAAATTTAAATCATTATCATAAGACACATTTAGCAAAGGTAGTGTGTCTGGTAGTGGTAGAAAAGACAAAACAACTTGCAATTTAGAATAGGGTTTCATCTCAAATTATAGGTCATTCTAAAAATATTAGAGTCAAAAAATATTAGAGTCAAAGCATATAAAGTTTGACCAGATTTATATGACATTACAATAACTTCTATGATACCAACTAAGTACCATTATTCTTGGTTACCTATATTTTCAATGTATACATATTTAATGTTATTAATCTTTTTTATAGTTTTCTCTATAATTTTGGTTAAACTTAAAATGTTTTGACACTCTAACATTCTTAAAATACCTTATAGGTAGAAATGGGTGCGTTATTGATGTGAAAGCAGGGGAATGGAGGGAGTAGTAATTATTTATAATATCATGGAATTTGTTTATATAGTAAGGATAATCCTGTTTGAAGGATATAAACATCGATAGATAGTCCCTTCGGTCAGGCCTATAAGAGGCATCTTGTGACATGAGTTTATATGATTACACTAGCTATACCCTTGAAAGACTTATTTTTGCTATTCAATATAGGGGGTTGGTCAAGGTGTCAAGTG
Organism: Bothriochloa decipiens; assembly: GCA_023333625.1. Taxonomy (NCBI): domain Eukaryota; kingdom Viridiplantae; phylum Streptophyta; class Magnoliopsida; order Poales; family Poaceae; genus Bothriochloa; species Bothriochloa decipiens. The sequence goes on from CM041636.1 coordinate 17,794,377, forward strand.
GCCTTATTATTGCTATTCATTCTATGTTGAGTACTGACTACTATACGTCTATACTGCAATGAAGAGCAATGAAGAGTACAGAGAGTACCCGGTCGGGTACATACGGTCTTGTTCCCACACGCAGAGGCTGTTTCTCTCGTCATGGTCCCGATCGAGACGCGGTTCGGTCCGGTGCATGGAAAACATGCATGCATATATGCACGCACGCACGAGACGCGATGGGCGAGGGCATCGCCTCGCCGGCGGGCTGTGCCTGGCGGAGGTGGCGGCGGCGGCGCTTGACGGCCGGCGGCCTGGTTGTTTCGGCTCAACCGCGCGCGCGCAAACGACGACAAGCATGGCCACGGGCCACGGCCGGCGCCGCCGGGAGTCCGGCCGGGTCCGGGACGTACGAGGCCGTCACGTGGGCATACGTACGTGCAGGCGTGCAGCGTATAGTAGCGGGCCGCCAGCCATCCCACATTCCCACGTGAGCACGCAGCACGCAGTTGCCCCGGTCCCCAAGTCTTTACCCTTTCTTTAGCGAAACTCATTTCCATTTTGGTAGGGTTTTTTTTTTCTTTTTGTCTATGATGAGGAGCGGTGCTGCGGCAACGGTACTCTCCAACCCACAAACTATAGATTAGTTAATAACTGTTAAGAAATCTTCAACTAGAGGATTAATGGCCTCATACCAGATGAGCCTTGAAGGCTACACTACATATTCTAAAGGCTACATCTATATAAAGAAACCATGTGTACATCTATATTGACTAATGAAGAGATCGCTCCTCTCATATACTTGTCTTCCGTGTGTTCTTGTTCTTGGGATTGGGCAAGGGAGATGGGATCTATCTATAACTTCTATGCGTCTCTTTCTTAGATCGGAAACGGAAAAACGGATCTGGCAATCCGTGAATAGGCCGATTCTCAACACGTTATTAGCAGCTCTTCCAACTGGATGGGCCGTTCCTAACCTGTTTGCAATCGAATCAAGATCTATTTGATTCTTGCTAATAACATTGATTTTTTCGCATGTTCGGCGTCATCCTGATTCGGCAATATGTACGCAACACTTGCGTCCGTCCATGCATGGCGTTGGGCATCGCCGTCGTCGTCAGGTGTCCGTGAGCAGCCGTGTATCCGTGGATCCGATCTATCCGATCTTGGCCAATGGAACCTTTGGTTTCCCATGGACCCATCACATCATGTGCTCATTAATTAGCCTTGCGGATGGCTAATTTATTGTTGAAGATTAATTTGTTTTTTATTATGCTAATTACAAACTGATCTCATTGTTTCTGGTCCGTCGTGGATTGGGCGCGGCCACGAGCTCACGCTGCAGCGCATGCCGGTCGTGGGCACGCCGCATACATGTACCATCTGCCACGACGCATGGATGTTTGTATGCATCTGGTGTGTGTTCGTATGAAAGAACAAAGGTCACACCGTAGCCAATCCTGGTCGAATTTCTTGATGGCTTAAGTTGTCAGATACGGTTTGTCTTCGATTTTTCTATTAATCATTATCTACCGTATTTAATCCCGTAGAGCAATATTAGATTGTTTCCTGGAGGACAAGGCAAGTGGATGTGTTGCTTTATTTGCACTGGATCGATTTGTGACTAATCATAAATTTGTTTATGATTCATGTCCGATGCACGGGGGAATTGCTCCCGATCTTGGAGGCCACCGTCGCAGTACGTCACCAATCATCGCGTGCATGGAGGTGATTTGGCAACAAGCTCGCCGAGAAACGGTTGGACGACAACCTCGCGATCTCGCCCTCTGACTGTCGCTACATAGGCAGGTCCTTGGCCTTGCCTATATGCCCTACGCGGCACGAATTTTTCACGACGACAAATGGGCTACGGTTTGTCATCGTTGAATCTCTTTATCATTACTAGTCTACTAGCTAATTTATATATTATGAATCCTGAAGATTTTAATATTTATATAGTAGATCTTTCTGGTATATGGCTAGGCTACAGTGTATATATATACATGACACTGCATGTGTTCCTTTGTGGTCATCACGGTAATAAACGTATGCTAGCCTGTTGCATCTTTTCATATATACTACAAGCGCACTTGTGGCACTACCACACGTTTGCTTGCTGCATCATGTGGTCTAGCTAGTATCATCACGTACTATGTTATATTTTGTCAATAGCATGCTAGTCTAAGTTGTAAATAATCAGCATGCAAAGACCGTCACCACAAACACCCTTGATGTGGGTGCGCCCATGCACAGCTGCCAGAACTTCCTAAAAGTTTTTATTTTTGGCACATTTGACATTGACCTCCCCGTGTGTGCACCTCAGGCATAAATTTCGCGCCAGTAGCGCCTGGTTGCTTTCGAAGCAGCACAATATCATGCATGGTGGAGCCTTTAGTCAATGGCAAGATGCAAAGGTAGCTACAGCATGTCACCTAGGATGTCTATGTGCTTGCCAAATGACATATGGAGGATGTCATTAGATAAATCCCTGAAGTGAAAGTAATATGGCAGTGGTGACTTTATTTATTCGGCCTTTTTTTTTGGCGCCTAGGTCCAGCAGCACCTTATAATAGTTTATGCCTCATGTTGTTTTTGGCATAAATTAGTTTGATTTGATGACTTCCACTATATAATCTAGAAACTTTATGATCTTCCATATGTTTTTGAATAAAATGGTTTGGACCTCATGGAAGTTTTATATTGGCTTTATATTTTCCTTGCATTGTTTGAACGTGAATATTATATGGGATAGTAATCCTGAAGCATTACTAAGGCCAATATAAATAATGTGGAAAACTTGTATGCTTGGAAAATCCTGGAAAATAAATAAAACATGTGCGGCTATTTATAAGACCATTGTTTTTCTTTCTAGCGCTCTCTCTAATGCTTTGGTTTATTTACCTAAAGTAACCTAAAGAAAAACTATTGCATTATACTTGTTGGTATATCATACACTTGTATTTGGAATTCATTTAGAACTTCCCTTGAGGGGGAGATAATACCTTGTCTAGGTATTTTTTTAAAATATTATAATATAAGCTTACAACAGTACTCAGGTCAACACAAGATCAGAAGTCGATGTGTTTTCTTTCTGTCTCTGTTCTGCAGAACAAGCATGAAGTGTCATCCTAATCGAGGATTATTTCACCTCGACAACATGAAGTTGCTATAAGAATATGAACCAGATTAATATTCTGAGGTTTTTCCTAGTTAGTGTGAAAGCAGAATACTTCTTCCCGATGAAGAACATCGTTTATCCTTTCCTGATGAAGCCCTGAAGTGCATATCAGAACTCAGAATTAGAGGTATCCACCGTCACTGAAATGATAGTGGGCATCATTGTGGGAAATCATTGCGTTGTCTACATGTAAAGTAAGCCGAATATTATGGGTAAAGTGACTACTCTGTGCAAAATATACTGGCTGGTGGCCCTGTATATGCCACACCTCATCTGCTTAATTAAGTTCTACCTGCCAACCGCCAGAAGATGGAAAGCGGGCTACAAATATATGAATCCCACGTCGCAATAGAGCTTGAAGCTAATTTTGATATTAACCAACCATGTGTTACAATAGTTATCCTAGACTCTTAAAGGTCATATGGATGTTGAAAACTATGTATGTTCCTTATATGTATCTTTTACCTATGACTATTGCATTATGATTTGAGGGTATATCCTAGAAGGATATTGGTCATTATTGCTCTTGCCAAGCAACCTTTTTTTTGGTTTAAGTCAATGGCTTTGCAACTAAAATAATACTTGAAATCCTTGGTCTCATTTGTTCTGTCTAAAAGCTTTTCTTCATGCTGAACAATGAATCGATCTGAGCCATGATTTAATATGTTGCAATAAATATAATGACTCAGTTTCACTATATGGTATGAGTAACTGAGTCAAATTTGGGCAATAAAAAGAGCTGGACTATGAAATAACTCTACATGCAAAATCTGCTTGGCAACCATGGCTAAGTGTCAAATTCTTGCTATCATACACCAAGCAAACACGCCTAAAAGCACAAGGCTACCATTAATTGTCTTCTCATGCATATGACTAAGAAGGTCAAAATATGTAGTGGACAGTTTGATTGTTAATTATACAATCATGGTTGAGCATTAGTCCTTGAAGGATTTTTATGGCTAAATTATGGTTTACGTGAGTAACTGCTAGTGTTAATTCTTGAAGATTGCATATGCGTTTGTTAAAAGCAAGAACTTGCAGAGAAATAGTTAAATAATTAACCAAAAGTTGACTCAACAAGAAGTTGAGGATATATACTCCTCCTGTAGAAGGAAATAGATGTAGTATTCATGCAACTGTATTAATAAAGTCCAAGCTCATTGCATATAAAGGTAGTAACCCCCTGATAAAGTGTAATATTTCCCAAATAAATCACCACTAAAACATACATATACACCACTAGAAGTTGGTAAATGAGGAATTTAAGTATGCTATTAAATACCTCGGCATTAGGGGGAGATGAATGCCCATTTTATGGAATGCCTTGATATTTACGAATCAAAACGCACAAACTTAAACTAAACTAGTTGTTTAGTTATACTCCTCTATTGTATAGCATGGAGTTATGCCTTATAACTGTATTGATGAGGAGCAACCAAATTGGTTTAATATAAATGAATGCTTCTACTCGAAGTAGACGTGGATATACCCAGATTAATTTTATATCCACGTGAGTTATTGTCATTTGGATCAAATTATGCAAGGACGCCTGCAAATAAGATCTAGTGGCCTAAGTCACAAGCATGTGCTCATGAAGCAAGCTCACATTATATGTGATAAAACTCCTCTCATACTCATATAGAGTATCACCCTGCCAGTGAGTTAACTCACGATGATGTTCATCCTGGAGATGAAAATCCTAGCAATGTGCGCATATTAAAGCTAAAAAAGCGTAACAATAATGGATCTATCATTTTGGGAAATAATGAAGGTCGTTATTAAGTCAGAAAAATATGTCGACACTTGTTTACCTCTATAATTGCTGGTTGAGTCTCTTTTGTGAGAACCCGGATCCGGAACAAAGTCCATGGCAAGAGTGCTTGAAGCTCTCATATCGGGTCAAATAAAATAGGCAATTGAGGTTGAGCCAAAAATCGCTAAGTGAATATCTTGAATCTGATGTTCATATAATTATGGGTCATCGTTGGAATAATAAGTGGTGAAAAGTGATGGTTCAATAGGTCTGAATAGAGACCAGTTCTGACATAAGTTTTATAAATATGTTCCGCTATAAAATGAATCTGGCTATTGGCATGAATTAAATATGCAGTTATGGGATTCTGAAAATCCATGAAGAGCAACATTGAAATCTCATACCAATATTTGTTATTTGGAGGAATGATCTCTCTATAAATACAACTACTCCCTGAAGGACTTTTCCTTGAAGGAATATAAACTTATATCTAAGTGCACCATATAATTGAATTTCTTGAAAGGAAGACCCATATATGACCCAAGAGTGAGAATAAAAAGATGAACTAAAATGAATACAAGTATACCATATAAGCACATGTGCATTCCATGAGCTTTCACTATAGGTTTATATACTTGTGATAGAATGTATTCTCCACCTGAAGGTTTGAAATTTGAAGTATCCTCTAAAAAGCGATACAACATATGTGGTGCTGCTAGCAATATGCCCCATTGCACTAGTGTTGTAGACTTTGTGTGTCTTACTATGTGTTAATGATTCTCGAAGAATTTGTAGTCAATCCCAGGAGTCATGACTATTATGAATAGAGAAAAATATAATGCTATAATAAAGAGTAATGATTATTGGTCACATCTCTTGTGTTTCATTACAATTTTACATTGCATAAATATGCATCCTAATGTATGCATGAAGAATATAATAAATTTCTTTTAGCATATTCTCTATATCTCAATGTTTTTGAAGAAATAGCGAGATAATATCACGAAGACTAACTGTTATCGAAATCTTGTAATCTCACCCACACTATCGATGTGTATGTTTTATTTCCAAATAGTGGTTAACGCCATGGGAATGAATGACTTCAATTGATGTCGTCGTCAGGGGGAGTATTTACAAGATATTGATTGTCATTCATAAGACTTTAAGGGTCTCAAATAATACCTAGAAGGTGTTATTTTCTAATGCTTCCGGAAGTAAGATAAGGTTAAGATATGAAATAATACTTGTAATGTATGTGATATACTTGTTAAATCTCTATGTGCATATGCTTCCTGTAGAAAGCGTTTTTGCCATTATAGGACAATTATGTAAGGTTCAGGGGGAGAATTTCCCTATATTATTAGCTCTTAATCAGAATTCTAGAGAATTCATAATGGCATAGTCTAGAAGATTAGAATTTATCCTGAAGACATATGTTGTACTCTTTTTTTCTTAATGAGTTTTTTAGAAGTTTCTCATGTAAGGTTATTAATGAGGCAACAATGTGCAAATGTATTAAACGAGAATAATGTAATCTTTCTCCTTTTTTCCATTGGGGTTTTGGAGTTTTAATGAGGCATGTATTTGTCATGGTATTCGCCCAAGGGGGAGTGTTAAGAAATCCTCAACTAGAGAATTAATGGGCTCATACCAGATGGGCCTTGAAGGTTACCCTATATGTCCTGAAGGCTACATCTATATAAAGGAACCATGTGTACACCTATATTGACTAATGAAGAGATCGCTCTCCTCATATACTTGTCTTCCGTGTGTTCTTGTTCTTGGGATTGGGCAAGGGAGACGGGATCTATCTACAACTTCTACGCGTCTCTTTCTTAGATCGGAAACAGGAAAACGGATCTGGCAATCCGTGAATAGGCCGATTCTCAACAATAACAAAGAGTGAAAGAAATGGTTTCTACTCCTTCTGTTTAAAAAAATGAAATTATCACATTTTGATAAGTCAAATTGTTTTTAGTTTTGACTAAATTATATGAAAATGTATTAACAATAAGACAAAATAAATACCATTAGATTATTAGTTATAGAATGTATTAATAAATTCATTTGGAGATGAAAATGCAAATACTGTGTACCATAAACTTAGTCAAAGACACCGTAGTTATTTCACGATTGAGCTAGCTAGGTTGATTGGCATGTTTCTCATGGTTGCATTCTTCTATGGACATGAGGAGAGTATATAGAGAACCATGTCTACACAAGAATCAAGGTACCAGTAGATGTGATTGACAGATGATATGACACAAAAAAACATTTGATCGGACATTTAGTTTTATAAAGATAAAGAAGCTATGAACTGCGAATGTCAGTTTCTATGTATAGTTAGTGGTTTCGGAGGAGGACTGTTGTGTGATAACCCTATCACCCAGTGGTCCTTGTAATCGTTTTTTGTTTTATTTTGCTTTAATTGCCTAATAAAAATCCGACACAACTCTTGCTTGCTGCCTTTCTAAAAAAATTCTATGTATAGTGTCTAGTTGACTTTGACAGCAAAACGATCCCATAGCTTTTAGGATGGAACTGCTCTGAACAAGGTCATCTGTCTAGATTTATCGTTAGACTAGAATCAACGGAGATATCATATTATAAGAGTTCCATAAGTATTAAATAAGTAGTCAAGTTAACAAATGTGCTAATATGAAGTACTCCTACTTCTTTGGTGGCATTGGAGGACCCCTAGTCCCATTTGACACTAGTTTTTTTTTTTTACGTAGAATCAATACTGCCTTCTCGAATATAAATAAATTTATGCGTGGATATACGAGTAAGCCAAATCCAAATCGTAGGTGTCGTGATCCATAGTACTAGCACTTTGGGTGCTCTGGTCGTATCTGACACCTTGGTCCCACGCCACTTACGCCGAGTCAACAATAGCAGACTCAACATAGCAAGTGGTGACAACAATGGTGGCTGCCGCGCCGCAGTCTTTTGTCCTTTTCGCTGAACCTGGGGAATCACGTACCGTAGGCGTGCCATGCATGCAACAAATTAATGGTTCGATTTGGCCTATAGTACGCACCAGTGGTGTGCACCGACGCAGCAGTGCAGTCACGCCCGCGGCCTCGTACGACGCTCCTCCCTTGACCAAATCTTTGACCCTGCTCTCTGGCTGCAGCTTCTGCGGGCCTGGTCGAATCGATCGCCATGGACTTAAACGCCGCTCTGCCGAAAGCTGCAGCTTCTGCTGGCCTGGAATCGATCTCGATCGTGTCGTACTCGTCGTACCCGGGGCGGTGGATGCGCATCGGCTCGTCCGTCCGTGATCATACGGACGCATGCGCGTGGCCGGTTTTCGTCGTCTGGCAGGTCAGTCCGAAGTTGTAGTAGTGGTGATTGGACTTGGCGAGCCAGATCATCTAGGCCTGAGTGAACCTAGGAAGCCTACCACTTGGAGGGAGTACGGAGTAGTAGGAAGCCTACCACTTGGAGCGAGAGCCGACGTTGGTAGTGGGTGTGGGTCTTTTACCCACGTTGGTAGTAGGGTCCTTTTTTGTCATGGCACGAAGAAAGTTGGTCAGTTGGCCTGGATCAAGAAAGTTACTGTGTTACGATAGATACGGCGCGGCGAGGCCGCCGTTGCCGTTCTGATCTCCTCACGCGGCCACGCCGGCCTGCTTGCGGGGCCAGTGCTGCCTCGATCGACCCGGATCACGTCACCGTCCATCAACGACGCGCCCTGCCGTCACCCATGCGTCCGGCCGAATATCAGGCAGGCTGGCAGGGCGACTGCACTGGCGAGCGCCTTAGCTTCGTCAACGGAGCCCTGACGCTCGACCGCAGGACGACGGCAAAGGAAGGGACACGGACGTGCGGTGCGGTGCCTTGCATGCGCGCATCCCCGGCGGATCCGCCTACACGGACCGGTATGCTCCGGCCTCGTCGTGCATCTTTGATCCGTCTCTCGTCACAGGCACCGCATATATTCCTATTCGTTCCTATGCTCGCCGAACACAACCGGCGGTCAATCAGTCCTCACGGCCGGTGGCGGTGGGGACCTCGCTACCGGTTCGTGTCCGACGACCGGAAGGCGGTTCGGTTTGTGCATCCGGCATACCCTCGTGTGTGTCTAGTCCAGTCTTGCCTCCAAAACAGTTCGTTAGTTATACCGATGGAGCGAGGGATTTGGGATCGATCGGGCCTTGCACGTAGGTACTAGTGTTATCGTGTTGTCCAGTCTAGCCCACACATATATAGGAACTGTATACATATGGCTCGATCGGGTGGATGTTGGGGGGTTACACACATATGCATATATTGCCGCGTGCTGCATGTGTCACCTCCCTTGTAGTAATGCATATATCGTGGCCAAAAGATCTGAGCTGGAATTCAGTTCCACCATATATCACCCGAACCACCGCTCCATCGGATCGATCGACCACCATGTGCAATTATAACGAACCTTATGACTAATCTAGTGGAGAACCGTGCTTACTTTCTCAATGATGATCGCAGCCGTAAACAAGTAACCCCTTGCCTATATATAACCATCTTGACACACCAACCAAGATACGGTAAGATCGTTGTTATATACTACCCGACTACCGTTACCACCTAAACAAAACTTGTTTTTAAGGGTAGCCTAACGATCGAAGCGGCTAAACCTAGCCTAGGCCCTAGCTAGCTAGACGATGATCGTAGCCTTCGATCTCGAGCAGTGCTAACAATAATCCTCCACGCGCGCCATTTTATTGTCAAATCAAACCCACCAAACCTGGCGCCTTGACTACCCACCAATCTGAGCATGCATGTTATTAGGATCGGAGCATATAATGTAGTGCCAGCTTGTGCTTAAATTACCACTCATGGATGTGGTTGGACCGGAACCCCCCTACACAGCTTCAGAGTCCGCGCTCCACGAAGCACAAGCACAACCCATCACACGTTGCCAAAAAGGGTACACCTAACCTTCAAGCACAAGGGACTGATTGCCTGGCACCACTTGCTGCCGCGTCTCAGTTATCTATAGTAATATTTTTCACTTTTCCCCCTACTATTTGTTTGTACACTACTCAAGCAAAGCACAAGTACTACTGTAAGTTTTATTTCAGATAGTACCGGAATATATAAATCTACCAGTCTCCAGGACACCGAGAATACTGCTGCACTGGGTCCAAACAGGGTCTTGTCGTAAAAAGAATCCAAACAGGGTCTATATAATTTCGGATAATTCAGTTTTTCAGCTAAATATCTTTTACGCCGTTACAAGACATAGGGCCTGCTTGATTCATAGCCAATCTTTACCAAACCAAAATATGGGCAAGTTCTCAAGATTTGGCATATAATTGGTTAGTTGCCAAAGTTTTGGCAAAAATTTTCAAAATTTTTGGTAAGAAAACAACTTTTCTCTCTTGTTGGAAGCAAACCAAACACCAGTCTTTATTTTCTTACCAAATATTAGCTTACCCTAGTTTTGGTGTGCACATATTTTGGCTTGCCATCAAATTGGCTTGGCAAAAATTGACACTGAACCAAGCAGGCATATAATACGTTTATATTTCAACACTGAGGACATCCCATTTTCATTCATGCAAACGGAAATACATTATTTAGAGTTTAATCAAGAAGCAAAGTATAAAAACAGCACAGTTATTAAGGGGCACAACCCTCACAAAGTTTAAATTTGCTAACCGCAAAAACTACTCCAGAACGAGCACTAACTAGACGTAGGCCTCGTTCAGTTTCCTTCAAGTTATAACTTTTTCACTCTTTCTCCGTCACGTCAATCTAGGAACATATGCATAGAGCGGTAAATATAGGTAAAAAAGATAATTAATTGCAGTTCGGTTGTAAATCATGAGATGAATCCTTTTAACCTAGTTAGACTATGATTAGATAATATTTGTAAAATACAGCGGTATATAATTTTATAACTTTTGTAATTTTGCCTCCAACTAAACAAACACGTACAGTAGAGTACTACACTGGGAGGGGACCCCACAGCCGTCCTGCCTCTCTGTTCCTCTGTCTCTACGTAAGCGCGGCGTCGTCACAAAGATCCGGTGGGGAGCGGCCTCTGGCGTCTGGCCTGTTGTGTGTAAAATAAGGTTAAAATTGGCGCTGAAATTCATGTAGCGAAATTTCTGTAGCATTTCGTTTGTATTTGGTAAGAATTGTTCAAACTTTGACTAACTAGGCTTACTCATAAAGTACAACAAAACTATGTAAATAGTTTTTGATTTCATCTACATCTAGTACTCCTCGATATTTTAATGTGACGAGGAATAAAAAATCTACGTAGCAAATTTGGTGGCCAAATTCTCGAATCTAAACGAGGCCCAAGGCCTAAAGGAAGGCGAGTGGAGTGAGACGAGATGCGCAGCGCATGCATGTCATGCCAGGTAGGAGTGGCAGTGGGGAACGCATGCGTGGCGTGCGTCAGCGGATTGTTGCCCAGATTGCCACACCTCACGCCGCCCATGGCTCCGCCTCCGCACTGACCCCATTGACCGAGCCCCTGCCGCGGTCAGAGACCCGGCGTGGCGTGCAGCCAGCGGCCTTTGCAGACGGATCTGTTCATGACCACCCCGGCTCGTGCCATACTATGTCCCGTGTGCAGACGGATCGTGTAACGCCGCGACACGGCCTTGGAACGACGTGGATAGCAAACAGGATAAGCTGCGACGTCCAAAACATGTTGGCACTACTACCACGGTTATCCTCTAGGCAAACGATTTTGCTAACCTGCCTAGAGCTACAGGTGAGACGTGGCGTGGTTGGATAACGCACGCACGCAGGCAGGCGGCGGCCCCCGCGTCGGCGCCAGGGCAGTGTCCGTCGTGCTCATGCATGTGAAGTGGCCGCACCCCGTCGAGGCGAAAAGCGACGCGGCAAGGCAAGGCCACGCAAACGCAAGCGCAAGCGCACCGGATGGGCGCCGGCGCCATACTACAAATTTGCATTGGCGCACCGCTTATACATACATACTTGGGGAAGATTTTAAGACCTCGTGCTTACCGGCCAGCCCCACTCCTATTCCTATTCCTATATTAGTACGTACGAGTAGGAGTGTGTATTTACGGGTGCTATATATTCATACCCGCGCCGCATGCAGAGCAGAACAGAACAGAACAGAGCAGCGCGTGCCATGCAGAGATGCAGTCACGCTGACGCCGGCCGCCCGCGCCCGGCCTGCATCACCGTCAGTTCCTGCCGCGCCATCGGCGGTAAAAGGGAAATGGGACGGACGGTAGGAGACGGTAGCGCCAGCGACCGCCGCGCGGTGGCCTTTTGGTTGGGTGGGTCCGTGGGGTGGGTGCGCTCCCGTGGGCTGGCGTGCGCGCCGGCGCCGCGCGCGTGAGGCAAAGCGGGCGGGCCGGCGGATGGGAGATTCGTCGCGTCCGCATCACGACTGTGGCTTCGCCGCCTTTTCGGGTCAAAACCCCCGGCAGCATGTCCGCGCGCGGTCGCGGGAGGGCTCGCCGGCTCGGCTCCAAGGACCAAGGCACGCGACGGCACGGCGTTGGGCGGGGCGGTCAGGCACGGAGGGCACTAGGGCATGGACGCGCCTCCGAGTGCGCGCCGACCTCTCGCCAGGGTTGGCTGGCTGGTGGCTGGACAGGTTGGTCGTCGCCGCCGTCCCGAGGCAGCATATATGTGCGGCCGTGTGGGACTGTGAGATCTTTGGTTCGTCGATCTCTGACGGTGGGCTCGGGCGCAGCGACCGGCTCGATCGGCATCGACGGTTGGGAGTTGGAGGTTGGGAGCTCGGCTCGGTCGTCGGCTACGAACGAGGGAACAGACAGAGAAGCTGTTACCTCGACCGTGCATGATGCTAGCTACTACCAACTGTTCACGCTCATTGATTTGTTCTAGTATTCCGTTTCGGGACTGCGTAACACACGGGATGGCTCGTACGTCCGGCACCGTACCGCCTGTGCATACGACCGAGTTGGCACAACTGAAACCGCGGACTCAGAACGTTTCAGTTTGGGACCAGTGGCGTGCGCAGACGACTAGAGGCCGGTAATACTAATTAGATTATGGCACCGGTAAGAAGTTAGACAGCTGGATAGAGGCTGGCCAAAGATTATCCTTGCCGACTTTGAGGTCGTTGCCCATCTAACAAGGTATATTCTCACACAAATACTTCACCTACTAGAAAACATTAGTAGATGTGTCCTTTATGGACCGGATATAGTGGCTGTTTTACCTCAGTAGGAAATGTATCCCACGGCCTCCACAACACGGATTACTCCCTCCGTCCAGAAATAAAACACTCATTAGCCCCTCTAGTCAATGGGTAGTTTATTTTCGGACGGTGGGAGTACGTTTTAAATTGAATCGTTCCATCATTTTCTTGTTTGAGCGTGTTTTTCGATCATCTTCAACTCTCCAATAACATTATTTCACCTATAACTCATCTAATCATATATAGATAGCCATATTAGGTTTGTTCTATTGATTGAGAAAAATATTACGCTTGTTCTAATTGTAATTAATCATCAATATGTGGAAATTCTTATATCTTTAAACCATAAGGTTAGCATTAGTAGAAAGTATTACCTAGGCAAAATATACTTCCATAATATCCAAATATCTTGTCATTTTGAGATAATCTACTTTTAGACCTATTTTTAACAAGTCAGTCTTGGAACACGAATAATGATGAGTGAGTTTTACAACATCAATATCCCCACCTTACTTACACATTTTCAAACACCAATTCTATATAGACTGCATCGGCGATTCACATACCATGTATCCACACTCGTCGAGTAGTGGATACCTGTGAACATGGATCCCAATGCCATCACTACCGATAGAGTGATCGAGCATATACAACATCGTCTTCATTTTATATGCCAAACAAACTGGTACGTGACAACGTGAACTATTATTATTATTTTTTTTGTCTCAAAACTTCTTCTGCCTACGTACACTTCAAGCAAAGCGTCCCAAGTACGTTACCCCTATATGGCTCACACATCCGCGGCAAACACGCAAACCGATACTATCATCATTTCATTTTCCTAACACGGCAAGATTATCGCCAAAGGCATATGCCACATGCCCCATCACGCTAACACACCCAAAGCTTAGCTGTAAAAAGCCGAATAAGCCAGTGAGCCTGTGCACGCACGCACGACGGCAGCACGAGCTCTACTGACACGCCTTTAAACAAGCCACCGAAAAAAAAAAAACACAACCAAAAGGCCAAAAAGTGCATGACATCGGGGCCCACGCGTCATCCTCAGCACGGCCAGCTAATGACGCCCCGGCTCCCTAGGCGCCAACGTCTCGCCTCGCCTCCCCGCCCGCTCGTACCCCGACGCGTCGACACGAAACGGACAGTGGCAACTCCGAACTTTATGCAGCAGCGCGGGGGCAGTACCGTCATTTGGAGCTCCCCCCACGCCACCGCTTTAAATTGATCCCAAAAGCGGGAGCCGAACAGAGCGAGGCAACCAGACGGCCACGGCCGCAGGCAGAGGAGGCGAGAGAGTGGCAGGCGGAGCGGAGGAGGAAGAAGATGGTGGCGATGGGCGTGGACGAGGACGAAGAGCGGCGGCTGGACGAGCGGCCCATGCACCAGGGCTGCATGGCCGGGTTCCTCCACCTGTTCGACCGCCCACAGATCCTCTCCGGCCGCCGCCTCCACAGCTCGCAGCGCCGCCTCACGTCCTTCTCCTCCAGTGTACGCCCGGCCTTGCCCTTCTTCTGATGCCGCAGCTCGACAGCGTCTGTAAACCTTGGTCGTGACCGCCGTGCTGTGTTGTGTGTTGCAGGGCTCGGCGACGCCGTCGGAGCGGTCGATGCCGCTGGAGCGGGCGACGCCGGCGCCGTCGTCGCCGGACATGACGCCACCGGCCGCGCCGCGCCCGTCGCTGCAGCTCCCGCCGCTGGACATCAAGGACGGAGGATCCGGCGGTGGTGGGTTCGGCGCCGCGCCGTCGTGGAGGCTGCCGCGGCTCTCGCTGGACAGCCGCGCGGTGGTCGACGCCAGGGGCAAGCTGCGGCCGCGCGAGATCCGGACGTCGGCCGCCGCCGGTGGCGCGCCGCCGTCCCCGTCCGCGGGGGGAGGTGACGAGCGCCGGTCGCCCAGCGTCGTCGCGCGGCTCATGGGCCTCGACGCGCTCCCGCACGGCCACCAGGCGGCGGGCGGCGAGTGCGGCGGCGGGCAACACGGCGGAGCGGCGAGTCCGGCCGCGCTCCGGCGGTCCGCATCCGAGCGCGTGCAGCCGCGGGACCCGGCGCAGTTCCGCTTCGTCGACCCGTCCTTCTTCGAGAGGCCGGCGGCGGCGTCACCTCTTCCGCCGCACCGGCCATCACCAGCGTCTTCCCCGGCGGCCGCCGAGGAGGCGGCAATGCGGCGGGCGCCGGATCCGTCCGCCCCGCGCGCGTTCCAGCGCCGCAGCTGCTTCGACGCGCACGAGGTGTTCCCGGAGCCCGCGAAGCGCGCGGAAGCGGCGTCCGGCCTCGGCGGCGCCGCCTCCCACGGCGAGATCGCGCTCTACGGCGAGATCGAGCGGCGCCTCCGCAAGCGCGGCATCGCGGAGCCCGCCAGGGATCTCGAGACGCTCAAGCAGATACTGGAGGCGCTGCAGCTCAAAGGGCTCCTCCACCACAGCGCTCCGCCGCCGCCTGCGCAGGCACGCACACCTCCGCCGCCCATCGTCGTCATGCGCCCGTCCAGTCGCGCGCCGCCGCCGCAGATGTCCCCACCGTCTCGGCTGACTCCCGCGCGGCGGCTTCGCGTGGACGTCGACCGCGCGCGCCGCCCCCGCTCGCCGGACCTGGTGGCGTCCCCCGCTCGTAGCCCGGCCTCCCCGGCTCGGCGCGGCTCGCTCTCCCCACAGCGGCGCGTCTCGCCGGCGCAGTCTCCGAAGCAGCAGCAGAGTCCTTTGAGGAAGCCAAGCGGGTTCGACTCCGCCGCAGCCCGCTCCCGCATTGCCCGCCGCGCGGCGCACAACGCCGCGGCGCTGTCCCCCGACGACGAGGCCTCGACGACGTTCTCCGACGGCGGCAGCAGCAGCTCCTTGAGCGCCTCCTCCCGCTGGGACTTGGAGCCGGTAAGCCTCCTGCGCCTTCACCACCACTCCTGATCTCGTAACATTTTCACGGTGTTACCGAAGGTCTTACCTTCTCCGGGACCGTTGCAGCAGCCGGACCCCAGGACGGACCGTGGCCTGCTGGAGCGGTGCGGGAAGCTGCTGAGCAGCATCCAGGCGTTCACCGGCGGCGACGCGGCGGGTTCGGACCAGCAGCCGAGCCCCGTGTCCGTGCTGGACGCGGCGGCCTTCCTCGCCGACGAGGACTCGCCGTCGTCGTCGTCGGGGTCGAAACGCGCCCTCGACTTCCGCACCACCAGCAGCGTCGGGCGCCCAAAGCCGGCGGCCGCGGTGTCCGACCCAGAGGAGGATGACGGGTGGGCCCCGTCGTCATGGCCCGTGGACCCGGACGCCAGCAGCCGCGACCCGGACTTCGCGTACGTGGCCGAGCTCGTCCGGCTGCTCGGTGGCGCCCGCGGAGCGCGGCGGGACCCGGCCGAGGCGTATAAGGTCGCGGAGCAGCGCAGGCGCCCGCGCGACCCCGACACGTGGCACCGCCGGAGGCTGCTGTGTGGCGCGGTGGCGGAGGCCCTGGAGCGGCAGCGCGCGGCGTGCCCCTGGGAGCCCGCGGCGTGGCTCCGCGGCGCCGAGGTGGTGGCGCACGTCTGGGCCGAGGTCCGGCGCGCCGGCGAGCCCGTGGCCGCGGACGCGGAGGCCGCGGACCTGAACGACGTCACGTGCAGCGCGATCCGGCGCGACCTCGCCGCGGACCGGTGGTGCGGTTCAGAGTCGCGGCAGAAGCAGCAGCAGCGGCACGGCGCGGAGGTGGCCGACGCGGTGCTGCAGATCGAGCGGCTGGTGTTCAAGGACCTGGTCGCCGACACCATCCGCGAGCTCGCCGACGCGGACCGGCCCCTGCCGCGGCGGAAGCTGGTGTTCTGATCATGCAGAGCAGAGGAGATGGATTAGTGAAGCTCGATGGAGGGAGATTAATAACGGAGTTTAAACTTTTTGGGGTTGCGTCTCTTCTTGTACTGATGAGAATTAGCGAGTGATGTAAAATTACGACTGCTAGCTCTACTGTTTTCACCACTTGATCATGTTAATTTCCGCTGCTAATTGAGTAATTACTAGCAGTACTGTTTAGTTTGTAGTGCTAGTGGTGTCTTGTAACGTCGATGACGACGATGATGATATAATTATGGAGAGCGGCTCCAACGAAGGCCGTCCGGGCTGTGCAGATTCTGAATCGGGGAAAGAAAACAGAGCTGACTGAATCGGTAGCGCCCTGAAAGTGCAATGGCTGGCTCTGGCTACAATTGTCCACTACTCGATGTAGGTAGGACTAGCACACCACATCATACGAAAAATCGTATGACGGAGTAATCGGGGTATCTACCGCCGGTGAAAACTGAAGAAACGGCTGGATCCTGCGACTCTGCTGACCCACACACCATTCACGAGCCATCATCGACGCCAGGCGCAGCCGTGAGTGCAGCCAGCCAGGCGAGCAACGGCAAATAGCGGCCGGCGTGACCAGCGCCCCCGTCCTCCCGTGTTCTGTCCCGTCCGGTGAGCCCGGAGGAGGAACGTGACGGCGGCGGTGTGGCCCAGGAGGCCGGAACCCAGCCAGGGCCCATGCCTGGCCGCTGGAGCAGCCCGGCCCACGCCTCTGCGCCTCGTGCTCCCTCGCGGGGCAGCAGCTGGGGGCCCAACCGCCGGGCTGGACCGATCGATTGATGGATCCATAGGAATGCATGGCTCGTGCTGCACGCATCAGGTGTGTGCATCCATCGCGTCACGTTCACGTCACGCGGACGGCGTAGCATGCAACGGCAACGGATCGATAAGGTCATATCATCATCGTCGTCGCCAACTCCGACGGGCCGGTGCGATCGGCATGTCATCTCTGCCGCCGTTTCGTCCCCTAGCAAGCTGGGGAAGCGGCTGTCGCGCCGGTGATGCATGCACGGAATCCGATCCGACGGCGATCAGGGGTGTCAACCCTCACGGCATCATGGTCATGGGTACTGATGCAAAACAAAGATGGGGGACCTGGCCAAGCTTTTCTAGGCAGGGGATGAGGATTGAGGTCGAGGACCATAAGACCATTTGTTCCTTGTCCGTGTTGCTTGTCTGTGGCGGCACTCACGAGACGGACGGTCTGATCCGATGAGCACGACGACGACGCGTACCTGCAGATGAATCCTGATCGAACGAACGGGTGGGTGCAGACGGCGACCTGTGGACTCGTGCACCGCGCCTGGCTGCACCTGCGTCCTTTTGAAGCCCACCCAAAAAGAACCAGCATAGTGCACTCGCAGCCCAGCCCAAATAAACCTTCAGGCCTTGTCGGTTGTCTAGGCCATATCTGTGGGCTGTTCATTTGGGTGGGTGAACGAATAAATTTATTTTTAAAAAAAATAACAAAACTAGTCTCCGTTTTTAAAAAATTGCAGGAATAGGCCACCAGTCGTCCGTTGGAAGGACGAAGATGGGCCTTGTCGCCCGGCTGGCGGGTCCCACGTCGCCCATCGGCTGGGCGACGTGACCCATGTCGCCCGACCAGTGGGCGACTTGACCGTGGACGTGGCATGGCGGGCCCCACGTCGCCCGGCCGATGGGCGACGTGGCCCATGTCGCCCCACCAGTGGGCGACTTGGCCCATGTCGCCCGGCCAGTGGGCGACGTGGCGCTGCTATATATAACACGGCCGGCCGCTGCCGGCTGATAGAAGAGAACAGGAGAGGAGAGGAGAGGAGAGAAGAAGAGAAGAGAAGAGAAGAGAAGAGAAGAAGAAGAAGAAGAAGAAGAAGAGGAGGAGGAGGAAGAGAAAAATTTTCGGTAAGTAAAAAAATAATTTTATATATAATTATTTAATATGTGTTATATTAATTGTTAGATAATGTAATGAGTAGTTAAGCGATTAATATTATATTTCAGTAGTATTACTTATATTCTTATTTGATATATATTGTTAAATTAAATAGTTATAGTTGAAATAATATTAGTAATATATTAGTGAAAAGCTATTTTAGCTGAAATTTTAAGATTACACAGATGTCGGAGAAGTTAGGATTTCAAATTTATTATGGAGAAGGAAAAATTATTCAAGGTGTACACGGGGTTGATCTGTCAGGATTTGCCTCAGTAACTAGATGGGTGTCTAGGGCAAATGAGAGAACAATTAGTGGTGTGCAGAATTGGTTGATGCGAATATTTGGGCTTGACAGCAACCAACATGACGTTAAGGTCATGGGTATCGTTAGTCGTGCTTGAGAGGCCACTTTTTGGGAGTTAGTACCGCTTAATGCAACATCAACATGGAGAAAATACGTCAACAAAGTTGTAGAACGTGGGTGGCCTCTAGTCCTTCTTGCTCAGGCATATACGAAGGAGGTTCATGAGGTACACGGTGTAGAAGAAGGAGGTCCGAGCCATGACAATCACAATGATAATGAGGAAGATAATGAAGAGGGTGGTCATCACCTGTCATCTATGGTACCGACGGGTGAAGCGGACGAAGGAGAACGCATAGAGCATATAGTTTAAGAGATGGCGATGGAAGATATAGAGAATGAGAATATATCTGAAACTGACTCATCTGAAGATGAGAATGAAATTCCTGTCCCACTGGAGTGAAAGAGTAACAGTTCCAAGAATTTGATGATCAACGAAGGAAATTCTGTGCCGTGGGAATATCATGAGAATGAACTAGTAGAGGGAGCTATGTACAAAGGCAAAGATGAAGTGATGAGTGCCGTGAAGTACTGGTCTCTGTCAATGAAGCGGTCTTTTGTAGTTGTTAAGTCCAACAAGAAAGTATATGACGTTAAATGTGTGTTTTCGGACTGTCCACTTAGGATACATGCTTATGAGCAAAAATAGAGTACAATTTGGAAGTGCTCTATAGTAACAGAACATACATGTGAGTTACAAGAATTAGAGAAGTCCAATACTGCTCTTACATCGAGCTTCATTGCAGAGTACATGTATAATCGAATTGTTGATAATTTAAGGTATGAGCCGAAATCTATAGTGACTACTATAGAGGAAGATTTTAAATACACCATCAGCTATTCGAAGGCGTGGCGAGCGAAACAGAAGGTCATTGAGAAGAGATTCGGTTCGTACGAAGCATCTTATGAGAACCTACCAAGATTGTTAGAAACCATCAGACAAAGAAATATTGGTACATATTATGATATCATGGATGTGTCTGATCCAAAAGAGGCCGGAAAGTTAATACTTCGTCGAGCCTTTTTTACACTAGGTCAATGTATAATGGCATTTCGTCATTACAGACCTATTTTATGCATGGATGGTACATTTCTAACAGGAAAGTATAAAGGTCAGATTCTAACTGCTATTGGTGTTGATGGGAATAATCAAGTACTACCAGTTGCTTTTGCTTTTGTGGAAAGTAAGAACACAAATAGTTGGTATTGGTTTCTGGAGCGTGTGAAGTTAGCAGTGGTGCAAGGGCGACCTAATGTTTGTGTCATACATGACCGACATGCCGGTTTGTTGAAGGCGATAACGGATATGCAATATGATTCAGTGGAGCGTGATCTTCCTCCTCGATGGTCGGACATACAATCAAGATGGTGCATGAGGCACTTGGGTGCAAATTTTTTCAGCCATTTCAAAAATAAACACCTTATGAATATGTTTAAGAGGTTGTGCAATCAGAACCAATAAAGAAAATTCAATGCAATGTGGACACGTCTTGATGAATTAACAACAAAGCAAACAGAAGAGTTAACGACTCGTACGAATCAAGACCCGAATGATATGTCTGTTCCTCTTTCAGGCCTTCCAACGGATGCCTTGAGGAACGTGGTTCAGAGGTCGGGGTCATCAATCAGGTGCTTCTCAGATTGGATTGAGTACGAGCCAAAGGAGAAGTGGTCATTATTATATGCCACAGATGGGGCGAGGTTTGGAATAATGACAACAAATTTGGCGAAGGTGTACAATTGGGTCATTCGAGGCATGAGAGGATTACCTCTTGTAGCAATCGTAGAGGGTATTTTGCATGGAACATGCAAGTACTTCCGTGAAAGATATATGGTTGCTTTTAATGCGATGTCAGATAATACATTGATTTTTTCAACATTCATGACAAATTACATGAAAAAAAAGATGGAGAAGGCAAGCTTGCATCGTGCACGTCCTATGGGCACAGCAGAGAATCGCTTTGAAGTTCTGTGTAGGGATCGGGGCCATCGTGGTGGCAATCGAGAGAGAATTGCACAAGAGTGTGTTATTCGTTATAACTCATGCAGCTATTCGTGCATGAAACCGAAACTTCTACACAGGCCGTGCTCACATGTTATAGCAGCTTATTCACTTACTAATTTGTCCCCGAAGCCGTATGTCTCACATTATTTTACGAAGGAGGTAGTCATGACAACCTGGAATGCAGAGATTTATGGTTTCGCAATATTTGGTAGTTTTACAAACAATCCTGAAAGTAACTACCTGCGGGGGCCCGATAAGGACAAATTAAGACAGAAGCCTGGTCGTCGTAAGACACGGCGCATTAGAAATGATATGGATGACTCAGAAGTGGGAAGACTGGAACATCGGTGCACCAAGTGCAATGGCACAGGACATACTTACAAAAAGTGCACGCGTGCAACCACCACAGAGGGAGCTGCAGAAGCAGGACCTTCAGGGAATCCGCAAGACGGCCGGCGCCCTCGTGCACGTCGTGGATTCCAAAATCAAGGCGAAAATGCTCTTTAAAAATAATAGTATGTCTGCTTTTTTTGATTTAGTGTTTCATAGTATTAATTATATTTGTACATTATTTTTTTACATTATTAAGATATTTTAGGTATGGCGATGGATGAGGGACACTTGGAGTTGTTGGACGCACAGTTGGACCAGCGCCACCGGTCCTACTTGAGTGCTGTGACAGCTGCTGAGCTACCTGTTCTACGGCCTAGGGTACCTCAGGAGTTATGGCGGCTGGACGAGCGATGGATACCGAGGTATGCACAATAACACGTTCACTTATTTGTTTTACTCATATAGACGATTTGGTAATATATATTTATATATAAATGTTGTATTTGCTACAGGCTACGAGCAGCTGGTCTACTGCCTCTGTGTAGGCTTGTGCAGGCTAGTGCTGTTGAGGCCCCGGCCGATGCAGTGACACGGTTTAACTTTGACCGTTCCTTACTTGCGGCATTGGTGGACCGCTGGAGGCTTGAGACGCACACGTTCCACTTTCCTTGCGGGGAGATGACTCCCACACTCGAGGACGTCTCCTACTTACTTGGTGTCACCACTGCTGGGCAGGCCGTCAGCCGTCCAGACGTGGAGGCCACTTGGCGTGAGGACCTTCTAGTCCGTTTCGAGGGTGTTGTGCGTCGAGCAGACGCTCCAGAGTATCAAACTCTTGCTGAAAATCAGCATCACGGGCCTACGAAGACCTGGCTCTTGCAGTTTCAGGTAAATAGATAACATTATGATATAGTTCATTAACATCAAATATTCATGTGTATGTTAAATAAAATTTGAACTTCTGTTTTCTAATTCAGGCCGAGTATGTCCACCCTGCGGCGGATGAGGCCACTGTGTCGAGGCACTTGGAGGCCTATCTGTTGTGGTTGTTTGGTTGGATAATGTTCACATCGTCGCATGGGAACTCTGTCGCGAAGCACTTGATTCACTTCGCGCACGAGATAGCGGACGCACCGCTCGACGCCGTGCCGCAGTACAGTTGGGCATCCGCTATCTTGGCAGCCACGTACCGAGGTCTTTGTGATGCGTGCACAAAGACCGACCCGTCAGCTATCCTCTCTGGTTGTTCACTATTACTTCAACTCTGGTTGTACGAGCGGTTTAGTATTGGACGACCAGTCATGGATTTCTCGACTTACGGAGCAGGTTTGTACGGGGAGACGGAGGAGGACGGCCCTACGATGGGTTCGTTGTGGGTCCGGCGGCGGGTAAGTCTTCTATATCGCAGTTGAACCTGTTTCTATTTATTTTCGAATAAATTGCACCTTACTATTATTTTCTATACAGCCTACTTGGGCAAACATTCAGGTTCACAGAGCCTATCCTGAGTACATGGCGGCGTTCGACCGGATTAAGGCAGACGACGTCCGCTGGACACCTTACAGCATGGAGGAGATTGTCGTACGAGCGCCTAATGGGTTGTCGTTGTTCTGCACGAGGGATCAGGAGTACTGGATGACACGTAAGGCTGTCGTTTTCGACATCTTTGTTGAGGACTACGCTCCTCACAGAGTGATGCGGCAGTTTGGTCGTAACCAGACGTTCCCACTCCCGGTGGCCCATATTGTTCCTCTTTCTGTGCACGGGTAAGTATAAGACAATTAATTCGTTCTAATTGAGTATTTAATATATATAGAAAGATAATTAATACGTTTTGAAATCCATAGTTACGTGCGGAGGGGTCTACCGGCAGGCGTTACTTGGTCCTCCCGTATACAGCCGTGGGTCGACGAGTGGGCCAACGCACTACATGATGTGACCTACGAGCCCAGGCCGTTTTCCTTGCAGGCTTACGGGGACTACTTATGTTGGTATATTCCTCGCACACGGATCAGAGTCACGTATACACCAGCGGAGCCACGGACCCACGTCCCCAGGTTGACGGACACGTACCCTGTGCACAGAGATCAGGCGATGTCGTTGGCGGTACGATCTTTATGAACTTCAACCCACTTCGTTTAATATTTTTCTTATCGTAATTACTTCAATGTTCTTGTTTTGTTAATAGACCGACATGGCTCACCGTATCACTGTGGATGGTGGATCGCTCTTGCACCGGTTGAGGGAGGGCATTTAGATGACCAGCCACGAGCTTACCGCTGCGGTCCAGAGGATGTACGACTCTGCTGCAAACATTGTTAAGTTGACGTCGTGCCGGCCCTGCGGGCGACAGCCGGATGTCGTCCCTCGACCTTCACACGTGACACACAGGCCTGACGGACCGACGGCGCCACTACCTCCGCGGCCTACGTACCAAACAGGTGAGTAACTTATATTTTCTTCGTATGTAGTAATGCTAACTTGTTCGTTACTTATAAGTTTCATTATTCAGGTCCACCTACGTACTCTGCCGGTTGGCGTCCGGAGTTCGATATCATTGGATCATCTTTGCAGCCTGCTCACATGCCTACAGGTACGATATAGTGGTGAAATTTAATTATATTATCTAATACTGCTTTATTCGTAACATTACATTCACTCTGCATGGTCAGGTATGCACTTTGATAGTTCGCGGCATCAGTTCGATTTCGGAGGTTCCTCTTCACACGCTGTACCCATGGTTCCAGGTATGACCTACTTTTAAGAGTTCGACACGTTATATATTAGTTTTACCATCAGCGTTATCATAACGTTGGTCTTATATGTTTAGGGATGATCCGTTACGACTACGAGGGATCGGATATCTCTGAGCACGCTGACACTTTTCGTCAGCGATCCCCGTCACCCTTCGACCTTGAGAGTTACCTGCAGCAGGAGCCGGCGGACGTACTTGCGTCATCGCAGTTACGTGAAGCACCACCACAGACACAGCCCTCACAGGACGAGTACGCGACACCACCTGCTGCTGGAGGCCGTCCTGCACGTGTTACAGTTCCTCCTTCGCCGCTTACTTACTCAGCCAGCCATGTGCGAGCGGGCCGCAGAGCACCAAAGCCTGGCACGATTAGGGGTGTTGCACCTAAGCATGGACGATATTAGTTTTTGTATGATTTGCCGCCGATGTTATTTTCTATGATATTGTACTGATACTATTTTAGTTTTTAGAACTTAATTAATGTTTTACTGTTGTATTTTTTCATCTATTAAGTTTGGGCGAGCACACGACAACGGCGTTTTCGCACGCCCATTGCATGACTGCGTATTATTTTTGCTATTTCTCCGACTTCGATATTTTTTCTGAAATTTTCGAATAAATAATTATTATTTAAAAAAACCAAAATTTTTCCTAAAATTTCCAAATAAATAAATATTATTTTAAAAAAAACCCAAAAAACCAGGTCGCCCCTCGGCTGGGCGACGTGGGCTGGTCGCCCTTTGAACGGGCGACCTGGGCCTGGTCGCCCATTGGCTGGGCGAACTGGGCCTGGTCGCCCTTTGGCCGGGCGACCTGGGCCTGGTCGCCCATTGGCTGGGCGAACTGGGCCTGGTCGCCCTTTGGCCAGGCGATTCTCTCACGTCGCCCTTCCAACGGGCGACTGGTGGTCTATTCCTAAAATTTTTTGAAAACGAAGACTAGTTTTGTTATTTTTTTAAAAAATAAATTTATTAATAAAAAAAATTCCGCCGGGCTGGTTGGCTGCGCGGGAAATGGTGCGACAAGGACCATGGGCCTAGAGGCGGGAGTGACTCAAGGACTCAGCCTGGGCACAAATACACCAAAAACCGAAAACCTCACCGAACCGAACCGAAATTTCGGTTTTCGGTTTTAGCATCTGCACAGTTCGGTGATCGGCCTCGGCTTCGGTTTCAGTCTTCCAGGCTTCGGGCCACCAACTGCATATAATAAAAACAAAATAATCAATTGGTTAGCTATGCAAGTGCCTTCCAGGCTTCTATTTAAAGAGCTATATAGCAAAGACAAAGACGCCATAGCAGTTCCATTGCATCACGGCTTACCCACCATGCGTCGTTTAGCTCCCAAGTTGATGCTGCTCCTAGCCGCCGGCAGCTTCGTCCTCATGACGACGACCCATGCACTGCAGCCTTCCGACCTCGAACAAGACAACAATGGCGCGGCCTGCATACCGCACGAGAGGGACGCCCTGCTGGCCTTCAAGCAGGGCATCACCGGCGACCCGGCAGGCATCCTCGACCCGTGGCAGCAACAGCCAGACGGTGGCGAGCAGGATTGCTGTCGGTGGAGAGGCGTCCGGTGCAGCGACCGTACCTGCCATGTCCTCGAGCTTCGGCTCGGCAACACCAACTACGACATCGACCGTGACGCCACAGCCCTGGTTGGCCAGATAAGTCGTTCCTTGCTTGCTTTGGAGCATCTGCAGCACCTAGACCTAAGCTACAACAACCTCAGTGGCGGCTCAAAGGCCGGTCACATCCCGGAGTTCTTGGGATCCCTCAAGAACCTCAAGTACCTAAACCTCTCAGGCATAGGTTTCCATGGCAGCGTGCCTCCCCATATTGGAAATCTGACGCAACTTCAGTACCTTGACCTTTTCAGCAGTAGCATGGGAGATGCATACTCAACGGATGTGTCATGGCTGGCACATCTACGTTTCCTTAGATACCTTAACCTTGGCTCGGTGAACCTCACCACCATAGCTGAATGGCCCCATGTGGTTGCTATGCTTCCTTCTCTCACAGTCCTTCGTCTTCCTGGCTGCTCTCTTAGTGGAATGCTGCCTGAGCCGGTGGCGCAGCTGACAAGCTTGGTCGTTCTAGATCTCAGTCAGAACAGCTTTACAGGACCTCTACCAGAGTTTCTTGGGAACTTAACTGGTTTAAGGACACTTGACCTTAGCTCCAACAAGTTTACAGGTCCTCTCCCTGCATCTGTGAGGCACATTACCGGTTTAAGGACGCTAGACGTCTCTTACAACAACTTGACAGGATTACCTCGTGAGGTTGGTACGCTCAGTAATTTGACCAGTCTGTTTGTAAGCCACAACAACTTGGATGGTGTTATCAATGAGGAATACTTTGTAAACCTGAAGAGCCTGCAGCACATAGACTTGTCCTCTAATTTTTTCTTGAAGATCGAAATCAGTCTGAAATGGAAGCCTCCATTCGTTGGACTGCGAAGTGCCAACTTTGCAAATTTCAAAATGGGTCCAATGTTTCCTGCCTGGTTGCAGTGGCTGGTGGGCGTAGAGTATCTTGATATCTCGAGTGCCGGTATAAACGATAGGATTCCAGATTGGTTCCCTACTGCGTTTTCAAATGCTAGGTTTTTGTCCATGTCAAAGAATCAACTCAGTGGAGAATTGCCAACAAATATGGACATCATGTCATTGCTGGACGAGCTTGACCTCAGTAACAATTCATTGATTGGGCAAATACCAAAGCTTCCGCATAATCTAACCTACTTGGACATATGCATCAACTCCTTGTCAGGGTCTCTACCAGCAGATCTTGGACTCCCAAACCTCCAGGTGTTGTCTGTAGCCTCCAACAACATCACTGGCAGTGTTCCTAGATCCATCTGCAGAAGCCAAGGGTTGAGAACCTTAATCATGGCCAACAATCATCTTGAGGGAGAACTGCCTGATTGCTTTGGGAGCAGCGAGATGTTATTTCTAGATTTTAGTAACAATAATTTTTCTGGAATGTTGCCAGCATCTATGCAAAATTGTGAAATGCTGCAGGTCCTGGATTTATCTAGAAATATGTTCTCTGGAAGATTTCCTGTGTGGATTGGAAAACTAAAGAGGTTACGGTTTCTACGCCTACGTCAAAATATGTTCTCTGGCAACATTCCCATGAACCTTACTAATCTTGCATGCCTTCAATACTTGGATATAGCAGACAATGGTATCTCAGGTTCTTTGCCTAGGAACCTATCAAATTTAAAGTCATTGAAACAGAAACAACCGACAGAAATGTGTTCTGATGTTTTTCACACAAGGGTTTTTGCTGTCAATTTTTCCACATTCCTAAAAGGGCAGCAACTCTCCTATGGTTCCATTCCTAAAATCGTTGGTCTGAATATGAAGGTCGTTGACTTATCTTTCAACAACATCACTGGTGAGATTCCAGAAGAAATAGCCACCCTTGATGGGCTTCTGAATTTGAATCTGTCGAAGAACCACTTCAGTGGGAATGTTCCAAGTGAGATCGGGGCCATGCAGTCACTGGAGTCACTTGACCTCTCAGGGAACAAGCTTTCCGGTGAAATACCGGCAAGTCTGTCAACTCTGACATTCTTGAGTTACTTGGACTTGTCTTACAACAATCTTACAGGAGTAGTACCATCTGGATCACAACTTGACACACTATATGCAGAACATCCGTATATGTATACTGGCAACATCGGTCTTTGCGGACCTCCTCTCAAAAATAGCTGTTTGAGAACCAATGCATCAGAGCAAGGTCCCTTTACAAGTACTGAAGAGGGTCTTTGGCAGGGTTTCTTTTACATTGGGCTTGGATATGGCTTCTTAGCAGGCATTTGGTTGGTTACTTGTGCCCTATTGTTCATGAAGAACTGGAGAACGGCTTACTTCTGCCTCTTTGACAAGTTTTATAACAAAGCATATGTGCTTGTGGTTACTTGGTGGGCAAAGGCTGGCCAAGAAGATCTGCAGCTTAGTTAATAGTGGTGTACATGTGTAATTCTAGCTGAGGTTGTTTCTGTAAGTACAAATAAGAAGTGACACCTATATATCACGAAGATGTGGTGTTGTGTACTTGTATGACTTGTGACGCCTGAATTTTTTTGGTTCATAAATTAGAACAGAATAATTTACATTGAGCAGAGTACCCGAACACCCTTCTCTAAAACTTATGTAATAATAAATAAAAACGTGCATTATATTAAGCATTAAACAGTTCACCTAACAACGCAAGGGTTTCATAAGAAAACAAGGAGTTCATCGTTTCAAGTTTGTTGAGTGCTAGAAACTGTTGCCTATAATTAGTTGATTCCTTCAAATTGGTCAAATACTCCCCCGTTTCAAATTATAATTCCTTTGGTCTTTTACCAAATATCTGACCACTTGTCTTATTCACAATTTTACGTAAAATATTATTTTTTTGTTGTGACTTGCATTATTAATAATAAAAGTTCTTCAAGTGTGACTCAAATTTGTGTACATTTCTATATATTTTCTTTAATAAGGTGAGTGGTTAAACTTTGAGTCAAAAAAATCAAATGAATTGTAGGCAGTAATATCTAAACTCTTTGTAATAAGTGGTCTAGTCTACTTTGTTGTCAAGGGATGAAGCTAGACATTGGTTCCTTTATCTAAAAAAGGTAAGTAGGACTTTTTTTATGCCTTATTAGCCCCTTTATATGTGTTTGTTTACATTTGTATTTATGACGAAAACATCCCAATAATGTATTTTTCATTTATTTTATTTTAGTGGAAGTTAGATAGGACTGTGAACGTAAGAGCTCTATGTTTTTTTAGAAAAAATTGGAGATTTTGTTAAACTTAAAATTCTTCAATTTGTCACTGTATTAGAATTGTGCTCTTTTCGAAAAGGAGTAATCCCTTGCTTTTGTTGTCTGAAATGTCTACAACATCTCCTTGCTTTTCTTATCTTAGGTGCCTGATTTTTTTTATGGTTGTTCATGTAACGTGCGGATTTTGTCATTTGGCTATAGAAAAAAAATTGTAAATTGTCTCTTATGAATTGTTTTTTTTTTCCAGTTGCACTAGTTGTTTGTAAGCTTGTTGCCTAAAAATCTTTAAAAATTTAAGCATCTGAAATATAGCAACTCCCCATGTATACTGAATTGACCAGAGGTATTGTACTTCACCCAGAGGTATCGTCTCCGGCCTCGCCGCCAACGGCTACCTCGCGTCCCTCCTCGTCGCCCGTTACGCCCGCCTCGGCGACCCCGATGCCGCGCGCGGGGTCTTCGACGCCGCCACGTCGTCCTCCTCCCCCTCCGCGGCGCCGCCCAAGCCGCTCCTATACAACGCCATGCTCCGTGCCTACCTCTTCCTGGGCCTCCCGCGCGAGGCCACCGCGCTCGTCCGCTCCACCATGCTCGCGTCGTCCGGTTCCTCCTCCTCCTGCGCGCGGCCCGACCGCCACACGTACTACCTCGCCGCCACGGCCTGCGCGCGCGCCCGGGACCTCGAGCTCGGCCGCCGCGTCGAGGCCGACGCCGTGGCGCGCGGGCTCGCGGTGTCCGACCTCCTGATGGCCACCGCGCTCATCGGGATGCAAGCTGAGGCTGGGGACATGGGCGCCGCCCGCAGGATGTTCGATGGAATGCCGCGCCGGGATGCTGTCGCGTGGAACGCCGTGATTGGCGGGTACGCGCGCGCGGGGCGCCTCGCCGAGGCTGTGGAGATGTTTGGCGTGATGAGGTCGGCGGATGGAGTGTGGCCGACTGAGGTGACGCTCGTGAGCTTGGTTTCTGGATATGCTGGGTTCAGTTCTTGGAAGGGTCGTGGTGTGATGCATGCTGCTGTGGTTAAGTCTGGCTTCCAGCACAGCCTCTTCGTTTCCAATGCTCTCCTGGATATGTATGCGGAGTTGGGTTGTTTGGGTGAGGCACTGTTGGTGTTCCGGCAGATGGAGGTGAAGGATTCTGTGACTTGGAGTTCGATGATTGGTGGGCTTGTTCGGAATGACAAACCGGATTATGCTGTTAAGGTTTTCCACTGGATGCTCTTGAACTCGAAGGTGTTGGTCACACGGTCGATCTTGCTCAATGTGATCATGGCCTGCTCTGAGTTGGGGGACTGGAGAGAAGGAAAATGGATTGAAGAGAACTATATCATGAGTGATGGCAGTGAATTCAAGAGAAATCCCTCTCTATTAACCACACTGATATATATGTACGCAAAGTGCGGACAGTTAGGTTCATCTGAGAGTCTTCTCCATGGATCTGCACAGGTTAGAGGCGACGTGGTTGCATGGAATGCCCTGATCAAAGGCTGTGGAGAGCATGGACAAGTGGAAACGGCAATTGGGTTTGCAATACAAATGCATAGGACAGGCATTGATCCGGACGCTGTTACATTCTTGGAGGTTCTACCTATGATCTCATTGATTCCATCACTGAAAAAGGGGATGGAAGTACATGCTCACATTGTTAAAAGAGGTTTCCAGAATGAACGGGCAATCGCCAATTCACTTATTTGCATGTATGGTCGATGTGGGAGTCTTAGTCTTTCAGTTGATGCCTTTACTGAGATTATGGATAAGGATGCAATCTCCTGGGGTTCTATGATGCAGGTATATGCATGGAATGGACTTGGAGCAGACGTTGTTAAGCTTTTTGAGATGATGAAGGAAACAATAATACAACCCAACCACTACACATTAATTGCTGTGTTGACTGCATGTAAAAATACAGGTCTTGTTGAGGAGGGAATGAGCCTGCTTAAGTGCATGAAAGAGCAATATGGTCTGGAGCCAGCTACAGAGCATGTTTCTTGTGTTGTTGATATGCATCAGTCAAGCGTCCAGTACGACAGAGCATATCACCTGATCCAGAGTTCCCACTCTGAACACGCAAGAAACCCTATATTGTGGGGGGCATTACTAAGTGGTTCCCGCTATTGGGGGAATCTGGTGATTGGAGAAGCAGCAGCTAGGCATCTCTTGTCCTTGGATCCAGAAAACAGAGCTAACTATAAGATGATGGCTGATATTTATGTTTCAATTGGGAGAAGGGACAAAGCCGATGATGTCCTGAGAATGTCGATGTCAAAAGAACTGGACTTGAGACCAGGCTGTAGCTGGACTGAAGGTGGTTAAAGATTGCAATACATGCTAGAAGGTATGATTTTAGTATGATTGCATCAATAAGTGTGAGTCAACATTTGATACTCAGTTGGAATTTCTTGTACCATATAAACATTAAACATCACTTGTGTTAATATTAAACAAAACGTCCTCTAGTGCCATTTCAAACTTCAAAATTGTACCTTGTCTCACTTACGATGTGGGTCCAAGTGTGATCATGCTATGTGAAAGATTAGGAGAATTTGCAGTGCCTAACGAGTAGCTTCACAGGATTAAGAACACAAACATACATGTACCTTTTTTGTTGGGGGGGGGGGGGTGTGTTCTCGAATATGCAGGAGAGCTGTGTATCGTTTCATTAAGAAGAAGAGTTGTAAAATACAACACACAGCACCCATGCACCCTCTAACTTTCAGTTACATTCGCGCCTGTCAAAATAAAACACGATCAACTACTAACAACTAGACTATCATGCTGAATGTAGAGATGCTCTAGAGTGCTACCAAATTCAAATATAAGAACTTGTGACTTGTGAGTTAATTACAACTCTTATACTTTCTGAAATAGATGGATTATGAATATCTATGTTGGTAAGGTTTCTATCATGGTCTCATTGTTACTGCTATTTCTAAGGATCAACACTATGCAATATTGTACCATGTGCCTAAAAAAAGACAATTACTTTTGTATGTTGGTATTGTATTTGACAGTCAATCACCATCCGTTTCAAAAAAAAAAAAAAATACTGGTCACCATCTCAGTGGAGCACATTATATGTCTGCACCAATAGCTTGAGATACATGGCAATGCCATAAGCATATTCTTTTGCTTAGTTTACATTTATTGTTCCATCTAGACTACTTTTCTTATCTAGGTTAGGCCATGCAGACACTAACCATCAACTTTTTCTTGAACACCATGACTCTGAAAAAGAACTGATATATGGGGACTAAAGAAACTTCTGGAGCTAGTCCCATTAAAGGCTATGTTATTAGGGCTCAATGGAATATTTTAAACTTATAAATCAATACGATTGAAATTTTGAGGGTAATGTTGGGCCTTATGATGATTGTTCATTTTATGGGAATTGTTGATGCAATTACTTCTCCAATGGGATGATTTATAATAAATATATCATAGTCTCTTTTGATTCAGTTATAATAAAGATAAACTATAAATGGTTGGAAAATTTGCTAAATTCCATCACAGAGTGTCCTTTTGTTGGATACCTTGTGTAGTGTGTGTGTTTAACGTAAATCAGCACCCTTTCTTTTCACAAATTTACCAAGAAGATTCGATCAGGACCTGTTATGAATTTGTGGCACAATCAAGTGACTTTAATAGCTTCAAACCAAATCACGCAAAAAAGCTCCGTAGACAAAACACAGCACAGCAAAGTGTACCTGTGTCGGTAGTGGTGGTTATCCCTGTCAGGACTTGGTTGTGTTCTATGAATTTTTTATGTGGGTGTATGTTGTAAGTGCTCCAGGTTGCATAAAGTGGCATCTTCAGACAGGTAGATCCCATGTATTCTTCTTAGGTAATAATGTTAAACCTTTGTCTTTTTTGGTCAAGTCCTCATGATTTACTTACCACGGCCTCTAGAATCAATATGTGGAAGACCTCATTCTTTGTCCTAGGACCATGAACATATTTTCTGGAGATTCCACAATTTGAGAAGGTTCTGAATTTCTTAAATTTTTGTTCTAAAATATTTTTTTGAGCCTAAATTTTCGTTCTAAAGTATAATATTGAATTACCTACAGCATAGCCCATCACATACAATTTTACAATGTGTCAGAAGATTTTTTTTCAGAGTGAATATAAATTAGTTCAGTTGGAATTTTCTGTTCGTGTAAGTCCTCTAATGCCATTTCAAATTTGAAAAATCAACTTGTGTCACTGATGATGTGGGTCCAAGCCTGACAAAGGATGTCATGTCAGAGATTAGGAAGTTTGCAGTGGTGAACAAGTAGCTTGACTGAATGGAACACAAAGAGACATGTGTCAGGTTTTAATATCAACATGAAATGAGTGGTGAAATGTTAAGATGATCGTTATAGCTTAACTGACAAACAGAGGGCAGGAAGAAGCAAATTAATTAAGCATCTAGGCTATTATACTGAACCTAAGCTCCTCTGAGTGTTTTTAATTTCAATATTAACTATTAAGTGTTTGCAACTAATGAGTTAGTTAGAACTAGGAATCTTATATTTCTGAATATCTATGTTGGTTAAAAGGTCTCCATCTTGGTCTGTTTACTGTGCTTTTTTTCTAAAAATTAACACAATGGATTTTTTTAATTGTGTGCATGGAAGACAATTAATGCTGTTATACTGTTTAACATTCACTTAGTGCTTGTCACCATCTCAGTGGAGTACATTACGTGGCTCCACCAATAACTTAGGATCCATGCTATAAAACAACTTTTTTTTTTGTTTCTTGGTTTACATTTACTAATTCCATCTAGCCTACTTTTCTTATCTAGGTTAGGCCAAGTTTAAAAAGCTTTGTTGTTATTGTTGTAATTATTAGGGCAAGTAAACATTAACCAATCCATTACTTCTTGTTCTTGATCCCTATAGTACTCAAAGGAACTAGAGATAACATGGATATCTGGAGCGTCTCATTGGAGGAGGGAAAAGGGTTTAACAGTGTTTTGATTTTGGGTTCTTCGACACTTTGGATTCACCGAACAAATGTGTTTCTTCGACACTTTGGATTCACCGAACAAATGTGTTTTTGATGGTGATGGTTCCTCTCCTTCTCAGAGATGCTCAACAATACTTTGTGGAAGAGATGAGGATGTGGAGTATGGCTGGAGCACGAAAACTCCAAGTGTTGGTCGATCTTCTCTAGTGATAGGTGATGTGTCTTCCGTTTTTCTTTTCTTTTTGTTGCAACCTGCCCTTGACATCCTGTTGGGTTTAGGGGTGGTTGGTTTATACGCTTGACTTCTTTCTGGGTTAAGGGTGGTGTGTGTTTCTTTTGTTTGGGCTGTTTTTCTCTCTCTAATATATAAAGGTGTGCAGTTCTCCTATGCGTTCGAGAAAAAAAAAGTCTCATTGGAGGATATTATTAGGGCTCGCTGGCATGTTTTAAAATTTTAATTAGTAGAAGTATCATGTTTATTCCCTTAGTTCGCGCCACGGGTTGTAACAAAACCTTTTCCTCTTAATGGAATACGGGTGAATGGCCCGATCGCGAAAAAAGATATATGTCGTAAATTCTCTAGGATGTAGAAAGTGGCATATTCAGATGGTAGATCCCATGTATTATTCTCCAGTAATAACATTAAAGTTACAATACTTTTTCTCTGTTATTTAGTGAAGTCTATCATGATTTACTTACCACTTTATCTAAAATCAAGATGTGGAAACACCTGTTCTTTTTTCTAGGACCACAATCATCCTATCTGGGATATAATCCACAACTTGTGAATTTTTTGCTAAATTCCCCTTCTAACATAGCACATCGAATTGTTGACATGACAATGTAGGCTGTGTGAGACATAATTTTAACAATATACCAGGAAATATTCAGAGCTATGAATCTGTCCATACTGTTGCACCTGAAAGTATTACCTGTTTTGGTGTTTCACATTATCAAGCAGAAGTCCTGTGTGACTGCACAAAACATTGTAAGAAACTCTGATCTAAAGAAAGCATCACAATTTATTAGAGGGGAGTATCAAGTGAAATTCTGACATCGCATGGAAATCTGAGGTTTTGTTCCCAGCTGTTGGATCCTGGTCCAAAGAAAATTTTATCCCATCTGTAAGGACTCATACTAAATGTGAGAGTTACAAAACTGTCACTTGTAGGCTTTTTGTTTTCAATTTTGTTGGAGTAATCCGCACAATAACTTGATTCATAACACAGATGAGAGTTGGGCTTTTTTTTTTTTTTTTTTTTTTTTTTTTTTTTTTTTTTTTTTTTTTT
>CM041636.1:17829666-17897669 GCA_023333625.1 Bothriochloa decipiens
TTTTTTTTTTTTTTTTTTTTTTTTTTTTTTTTTTTTTTTTTTTTTTTGTGATTCAGATGAGAGTTGGTTTAAACCTGACTGATATACAACATGATCTACCTTCCAAATAAGTTTCTTCCATTAACATGAAATTTTCTGGTACAGGTAATTCCATTCTTCACACTTCTTCAATATATCTTTCTTATAACTAATGAAGGATTCACTAAAATGCTGTGATTTTCCAAAGGCATATCTTGTGTTTCCTCTTCAACCCTCTTGAAGTCTTGATCATCAACCAGTTTCCTAACAATTTAATGTATACTAGAATTGCCTTCTGCTATGTTTTCATGTAAAAAGAATCAAGCTGATGCTGCTTACTAAGGGAATAAACATGAAGGCATGGAATTTTGGGCTTTTTACTGATATTAGTCTAATAATTTACATATCCTCTTTCTGTCAAATCAAATAGAGCAATTCACTTGGCGGTTCTGCTTTGCGATGCCTGCATATAGATTAAGTAAAGGGTATGAGAACTTTAAGAGGAAATATGATTAAATCTGTACAGATATATCAATGCAGGCTTACATTTTGGCCGGAAGCAGGGCTGCTTCAGTGCTGGATCATCTTCAGGAGGTTGCTGTCCAAAGATCATCTCACAGCTCATGTCCTCAAAATCTGAACAGTGGTAATATACTAGACATAAGCACATAATATTCCATTTCCCCTGAGGGCTTGTTAGAACAGAACATAAGCTAGTATCCTCTTTATTCAGTGGATGAATCAGATATAGAGATAATTTAGTAAGGTTTAAAACACTGCTTTGTAATATTTAAGAATAGAGAAAGTAGCGAAGATAAGCCTGCAGACCATAAGCGGTGCCATTAAGCTAACGTTCATGGTTGTTACCACTTATCGGTGATAGCAACTTGATAGGACAAAAGGAGTGCCTAGCAAATTCCAACACAAATTGGTCTCCAATTATCTGGACTGATGTCATTAAATGTCAACATCTTTTGACCTTGATGCAATGATTTGTGTGGTTGAAACATTCACCAGGAATGAGTCAGCGCTCAAAATAATTGCTTGGGGGTAAGCGAGATTAATGCTCTGATCATTGAAACATGTTGGCTCTGCGATGTTAAGTACGTACTGTACTTGGTAATAAGCACTAAATTGTGGAACGGTTGGAATAGATACCATCTCACAATTTGTCTGTGTACAGTTTTCCACTAAGAGTTACAAGTAGGAGCTACACCATTTTCTCTGTACAGCTTGATTGCATGCTCTACAACCTGCAAACATGTTGGTCCCACTTCAATCTTTTCTGTCCACCAAATGGCACCTTGTGATTCCCATGCCCAAAAAGGGCATATTGTCTCAGTTCAGATGGTGTACGTGGCAGGGTCAAGAGATTTAACATATCAAGCTAACTTCTGTATTTTTCATTGTGAGAATCTTGGTAAGTTGCTTTCAGAATTAAGATTCCGTTTCAGAGCTAGTATGATGAGTTGTGTGGCTACAGGCATCTTACATGAAATGTCCATATATACAAGGACTTCACTAGCACCATTTTAATTGGAAAGATGATATTCTAAGTTCCCTTCCGTTTGGTGGCAGTCAGTTTAATGTTGAGCTATAGAATAATTAGGCTTGTGACCAAGGACGTTACAGTTAGGTTTTGGCACAATTTCTGACATTGAGATGATGTTGGCTTGAGTGACAGTCCACTAATTTCCTCCCAACTTTAGTCAGTGGCTGGAGTAGATTATTTTTCTTGGATTCTAAAACTTTGAAGTAATTTACTCATTATATGTTATTCTATCATGTAATTGTTCCATGGATAAGATCAAGTGGAACTTACTGGGAGACATGTAGACAGCTGTGCCAAGTGAATCTTGGATGAACTTCTCGCATGGGATTTTGCAAAGGTTCGTGCACATTCCGACACAGTTGGTGCTTTCCAGAAATCTGTCAGAGTAAGATAATGAAGAAAAGGTCAGGAATACTCTTGACCATTTTTTGGTATGCCTGTACCTTACTATTGGTTTTTCTAGAATTCTTTTTGGGGTAGTTGCAGTGCATGGGTAGAATTGTATATTGCACTAGCTGTACTTTTTTTTTCTTTTTTTCAATTGTATCCCTATTTTTGTAGCTAGTCTGTGGAGTATGAGTAGGATTGTGAGATCGCCACAATTACGACATGGGCAGTACATGTTGCATCTCAGCCTTAGTTCTTCCATACCTTTTCCAAGTGGTTGTACTTGAGTAAAGGTTGACGTATTGCAAAAGGTTTATGCTGAGCTAATTTACGGTTTAGATTCGTAACCTGTCAATCCCACAACAGTTAATCATGTTTAGATAGATCTTAAGAATTTGTACTAGCTACGAAGTGCTTAGACACAGAAATCGTTTGGCCAATATAAATATATGATGACACATCAGACTATATAATTTTTTTCAGTTATATTCGTACCTGTTAACTTATATGACACTAACCCAGTCTGCGTTTAACTTTTTAATTCAATGAAAGAATTTCTGGATGGTGAATTAATACCTGCATTTGGGTATGTAGACCACGTTCTTCTCTTTCCTTCCATCAACTTCGGATTCCCTGACCTTGCAATGTTCAGTGACACAATGATTACTCAGACAACTTTACGGACACTGCTGGGGCTGCATATACATGTAAGAACGCAAAAACCATATTGCAGCATGTTTCATCCATGACTGCATTTTCCTCTACTATATGCTCAGCATTAATCCTTAATAATACTCTGTTCAGGCCATAACACTGTCATTTCTGGAAAGAAACATCACATGGAGGAGACAGAGCATTTGAACAAGAAGGCAAAGTATGTGTATGCATATGTACTGTATTATACCTCACATGGTCCGACGAGCCAAGGGAAGAATATCGTGGTGAAGGCGGCAAAGTACTCCCGAGAAAGTCTCGAGGGTGGCATCATCACCTTTATCTGCATCCGCACCGGTGCAAGTGCTGTCAGTTCAAGATGAGGTAAAATGCAAACAAAATTCGCCTTATATTCAAAGAACCCCCCCTTCCCCCCTTCAAACCGTCTATAATAGGTACTTTGTTTTTCTCCTGCCATTTTGAGAGAATTTTTATCAGTTTGCAATGGTTTTGCGGGGACAATATATAAAAGAGTATACTTGCCATCGTGAGGATGTAGCTGGGGAAGGCCCGTTCGAGAGCGCTGGCCACAGTCTCCCACTGCTGATCGACCCTGAACAGCGCAGAGATTGCCAGTGCCGCCTCTATCAGGCCTTCATAGCCGTCCTTTCCGTTCTTAATCCCTGCACACATGCATCAGACAATGCATGAACCAAATGCTGGTAGGAGTAGCAATCACATGACTGTAGGGAGATTTCTTTTAACATCTTGTCAATGCTTTTTCCCGCTGTCAACGCCGTGCTGTGAGAGGACGGGAAAGAAATGAGAGGGCATGGGATCTTGTTAATTTGGTAGGGGCACGGGGCACTGTGGGGAACAGTGGAGGACACCGTGGCGAACACGGTGTTTTGCAGCTGATGTATAGGCCGGCCGTTCAGTTCGTATCCAACGGACGAGGTAAGGCAACTAGTGATGTACCACATGTGCGCCTAATCTAGACATCTAGTACTACTATACTACCTGCAAAGTCAGAGAATCTTGTATTGACTAGTGGTCTAGTGGGTTCGAAAGAATGCACATTCGCTAACACAAGTAAGTACCAGCATAAATGCTCTTGCGTTGTAACGGGAGAAAAAATCTATCGAACATTAATAGAAATCAAGGATAGAATGTTACATATCTATTTATGTTGTATTTTTCTATAAACTTTAATATATATATTTTTATAATTTTTTTCTAAAATAATGGTTTATGGTAACCATATATCGTGCGTCATGTGCCTTGCTAGTGTCCAATGGCGTATGTCAGTTGGTGTAGAAGCGGACTCGTGTTCTCTTGCGACTGATGTGGAGCCGTTATCGATGGCGTCCGGGTTCGACTACTTGATGTGGCGGCATGGTTGGTGTAGGAGCCATCGATGATGGTGACCATGATTATCCCAACGTGGAAAGACATAATGAAAATACACTTTTGATTAACGACGTGCACGTCGTGACCATCTTCGACGTGACAACCGAAATGATTTATTAAGGATGTATAGTTCAAAGACTTGTGTATATATTTATTTATTACTTATATGACATTTATAAGAAAGAAAGGGGGTAATCAAGATTTTGGTTCACAGTTTAATTAGATGTATAATGGTTGATCTATGTTCTAATAGTAATAAATTTTGTTGGTAATGAGAATTATTTACTAATTAAAGTCGAGAATTCAAAGACTCATAAAATAGTATATTTATTATTTATTTGATATTTATATATTTGTAAGAAAGAATAGGAGAGAATCCATATTTGTGATAATAGAATAAAAGAAAAGTACAACAAACAGAAGACAGTAGAAGCTAGGAAGAAAGGCACGAACAAACTAGAATATCTTTGTTGTTCAAGTTCTATCTACGGTACTACAATGAACAATTGGAATTCTGTCGGAGAATAAACAATATGCGCATATTTGCATACTTGCAACTTTTAAGCTATGATATACTCATCAGCAAGTGTAGTAGCCTAGTCGCAAAAAAATGTGTAGTAGCCTATTTTTAAGCTGTACGAGAGGAAGAATAGCAAGAGAGATACGATAAGTACGAACAAGCGTAGTAGCTAGCTAAGAATAGCACGAGAGAGGTAGCAATTAATTGCATGCATGCAGACAAGGAGGCCACGCCACGAAGCTTGCCTACGAGCACGGTCCGACACCAAGTCGGTTTTGGAGAGGTGACAGAAAAAGGGCAGATTGAAATTTTCTCAATTTAGTAGTAGGGATAAGCATAGATAGACTCGTTTGGATACATTAGTACTAAAAGTTAGCTAATAGCTATTTATTTTTTTAGCGAAAGACCGTTTAGGTTCACATGTTTATAGATAGTTGAGGGTGTATATAAACTATCAACACTTATTAGCAACTTCAAACCAACTAATAAAACTAATAGTTAACAACCCACTCGCTAATAATTAGCAAATTTATTAGCAAGTCTATTTGGATCCAGTGGTACTAATTTTGTGGCTTTTAATTATTTTTTGAGAATAATTTTAGCTTTTAATTATTGGTGTTAATGGATCCAAAGAGGCCCTATATCCATGTCATTCGCACGTCATCGAACATGATTCTAGTGGAATGAGCGCCTGAGCCCGTATAGATAACCAAAACAACATCACGATCTTTTCATGTGCATCTCTATGCAACTAATTAAACAACCATTATATATGCTCATTTATTTGGGTAAGTTTCTATGGTTAATTAATTTCTACGGAAGGAAGTCGTTTACCACCATTATATTCCCTGCCTGCTGCCTGGATATCTTATAAGCAAAAAAAACAGAAAACAAAAACCCGAAAGAAGTTGGCGAGAACACCCAAAAATTAAGGATGGATTCACAGCCGGCCACTACTAGATTCCTAGACATATGCGCGCACCTCACACCTGTGCGAATCGCGGCTTTGGACCTCTCTTTGCCGATATGCTGATGCACACTCCCGTTTAATTTTGTTGCGATATACAATTGTATTCAACGAAGCATATATAAGAAGCTTTTCTTATCTTTTCTTTTGGCTTAATAATAGCACAAAAAAAAACACACGTATAAGTCGATACAGACGTTTATGAGAGAAGAGGCTGAAAAGGTAGCCGTCAACACTTTTGTTTGTTTGTTTTTTTGAAACGATCAACACTATTAGTTAGTTCCTATAAGTCGAGGAGGATATATCTATGCTTGTTTTGGACAGAAAAAACTTAACGTCACATCGCGTGCAGTCGCTTACTTGTAATCACCATCGGTCGACACCATTGATGGCATGGTACTACTCCTATGCGCACAAGCAAGCCAAAAATTATTGGCACTACTAGCACATGAGACGAGACGACGACGACAAAGACGAATCCAAGCCCAAGAGAATTAAAAAGATACGACGACAGTTTATAACAAGAAAAAACATGTCTGTATCTGCAGGGGAAACAAGGCGCGAGATCCTACGACGTGCGAACAGCAGCTAGCTCTTGGAATAAAAGCATGGTATTGTTCGCCGAAGCTTTGTCTCGGCTTGGTGGCTCATGTCCGCCCGGCCGGAAACGAAGCAATCGCAATCATGGAACGACGAAACAAACGCCGCCATGGTTGGCTAGCTGGCTAGGTGCGCAGAAACTGCTTTCGATCATTCCAAAGGTGGCGAGAATCACGAATGAGTACACGTACCAGAAGCTTCTTGAAGTTTCCGGGACAGGTACCCGATGGCCAGCTTGTCGAACCAGTTGTCGTGGTACGTGGTGGTGGCAGGCGACGGCTCCGGTGCCGGCGGCGTTCTCTCCCTTCCGGGTGGTGGTGGTGGCGCTGCTGGTCTCGTCGGTGGCGCCGGCGCCACCACCGCCTCCTGCGGCCTCGCCATGATGCCTCTCACGGTGGCGAGGCGCTTCCTCCTCGTGTACCTCTGTTTCATCACAAACGACGGTGACGACGATGAAGATGCTGGTATTGGTGGGACGCCAACGCCATGAGCGTGAGCAAGGAGCATGCTACAAGTGGCGGCGACCTCCATGTCTCTCTCCCGTTTACTCTCCGTGCGTCCAGTGAGTGAGAGAGGCAGAGAAAGAGAGAGGAAGGAGAGATAGGGAGAGGGTGCTCGGTAATATATAGGAGTAGCTCTCTACTACTACGTCTACGGCGTTTGTTGTTTGACTTGATACATGAAACGCAAAGATATCAAGGTGCAATTTGCAAAGAGAGCCTGGGGAGGAAGAGCCCAAATAGCAGGGATGCGGCATCTTCCGTGTGGTGGGCTCGGAATCAGGGGAGGTTTTTTTTAGACAGTGGAATCAGGGGAGGTTAGCTAGCTGCAGCTGCAAGGTGCATCATCGACCATATAGGTAACACATGCCACCACCGATTTAGGCACACTGTACACGAGCTGCAGCTGCAAGTAAGTTTCTGGGCTCGAGGTGCACGTGACGTGACACGCGTTGAAACCGCCGAGCACATAATATATGCGTAATTATCCCTCCTCCTTCTTAAAACTAATTGCACTTGTAGTCTAATAATCTAATAGCAATCGAAATTTATCCCATGACAAATGTACTTTCAGGCTTTGGACTAGCCAGCACTAGTATATTTTTTTTGGCCGCTTTCTCCATTTTTAAACTTCTAAAATAACTTTTCATAGAGGCATATGTGTAATTTTTTTATAATAATAACGTTGTTGGTTCCTCAACCACGTCCTAGAAGTGTATTTAATTTAGGACGGAGGGAGTACGTGTCTAGGATCACTCTAGTCATCG
Source organism: Bothriochloa decipiens (assembly GCA_023333625.1). Taxonomy (NCBI): domain Eukaryota; kingdom Viridiplantae; phylum Streptophyta; class Magnoliopsida; order Poales; family Poaceae; genus Bothriochloa; species Bothriochloa decipiens. The sequence goes on from CM041636.1 coordinate 17,837,042, forward strand.
TATATCACAGTCGTTGGGAAAACTCTCGATGAAGCCACACGAAGTTTATTTGGTTCTTGAAATTTGAAATTGAATACGACAAGTATCACTGTGTAGTGGCGTTGATTTTAAGATTCTCTTATAAAAGGCACATTTTTTTTGGCAGATGCCTACGTGCTCCTACGTGGTTCTTCGATTATGTATGTTTGTTGTCAGTACTATGAACCGGCCGGTGACAGATTTCGTGCGACTATAATCCTTATACCTTTTGGAGGTTATACAAAAAAAAAAAACTTTGCTGCAAGTTAAGTGATTACATTGGTTTATGTTATCTGCAAAAAAAAAAATTTAATTTGCACAGCATGATGAATAATTAGTAAGATAACCGTCCAATTGCAAGCACCAAAACAAGTTTTGAGTCAGTAAGCTTCATTAGCCTACAAATGGCTCCATGCATATGATGGGGACGATAAAAGGCAGAACTGCATTCGGATGTGACTCAGCCGTATATATACAGGCAACAAACACATTCTACCTTAGCTGCTGCAGCTTTCTTTACATTTGGTGGCCTGCTGGGAGCTGCTAGCTAGATACAGCTGCAGCAAGTTCATACGTATATGTACTCCTATGTAGTATCGACAGCATGTTACAAACCATGGAGGCATGGACACATGTCTTCGAAACGAAATTGCATTCGGATGTGGCTAACAATGTCGGCATCACGATTTATTTGAACCCTGCTTGTATGGCTATCTTCACGATGCCACCAAAATAGACAGGTGGTTCGTGAAGCTACTAGCTTGGTACTCGGTTGTCATACGTTTATCACAAGGCACCGATGGCGAGAATGGATCGGACAAGACGTCTGCTAGGGGAATATTTGGGGACAACACCCTGCCATGCGTTTGGAATAACACATAGTATAACCACCAACTCATCTTGAAATAACTGATTACTCTAATACAACTAACAACTGTAACTGGTCGCAAAAGAAAAAAAAACAGCTGTACTAGGAGTAGGACATGCCTGCCGCTTGCAGGCTGCAGTGGTTCTTTTACTAGTATAAACAAGGGGTTTTACTAGTAGTAGTATAGTATAAACAAGGGAATATTATATATTGCAGTGATCTGAAGTCAGAAGTTGTAGTGCACATCAATGACCCAACCAAACTTTTTTTATAGCTTGAGCTTTTGAACCAACTTAGACCATGTATGAAACTCAAAATATATAAACCTCTATCGCGCGTGTATGACTTGTCGTGGTCGCAATTTGAGCATTGTTTTTTATTCGAGTATAGTTACAATATCTAAAGCATACATGGGACCATGAATGTGTTTTTCATGATAACTAGTACCTCCTTCCTAGAGAGGATGCAAATTCTAGGTTCAATAAGAGTCAAATCATTTTATGATGGACAAAATTTATAGAAAATCAATATTAATATCGACTAAAAATACACTATAAAATTTATTTTTACATATTATGCTAAATACGGATTTTTTAAATACGAATTTAGTTAAATTGAAGATACTTTAGACCTAGCACAATGCTAGAAGTGCATCCTTTATGTTCCAAAACTAGATAGGCTTTGAAAATCAAATACCGAAGACATGTATAGTGTTAGCAAATCTTGGATCTTGCATGAAAGAATAGTTCCAAAAAATAAAGAAAAAAAAGAGACAGAAAGGGCCCTATGTCAGAAAACAGTGGCATCCTAACACTATAGCATTTTTGTTTGTATTTGATAATTATTGTCTAATTATAAATAAATTAGGCTTAAAAATTATCTCATAATTTACGATCAAATTATGTAATTATTTATTTTTTTACTTACATTTAATACTCCATGCAAACAGCTAAAAATTAATGTGATGGAGAGAGAGTGAAAAATCTTAAAACTTTAAAAACATCTGAGACCTATCACAATCGGAAAACCGTGGCATCCTATCACGAAGGGCAGTAGTACCAATCAATAGCTCTGATGCACTAGTTCTCAGCATGTGCATCATATGCGCCGCAGCATCGCCCGTACGCTGACACGACCTTCGTCGTTCAGCTTCGGCGGCTCAAGTCCTCAGTCTGTTCATTGGTTGGGTGTGAATTCGGCGTTCCCTAGGTACAGTGTCTATCTATGCAGGTCCTTTGCCCCTCAACTCGTACACTGATGCAACAGCCAGGCGTTCACTCAAACTGTTGCTTCACGCGCAAACATCATCTTGCTCATTACTGCTTCCTCCATCCTTTTTATCTGTTGTTGTTGAAGTAAGACATACTCAACTTTAACTAAACACATATCAAAAATATTAATATTTAATATCATTGGATGGATATTTAAATCTATTTTTTATAATAAATTTATTTGACATACAAATATTGCTAATATTTTCCAAAAATTTGTTTAAAGGTAAAAGAATTTGACCGGCACGGGAGGAGTAAGTCATAACATGGAGTGTGACATCACGGTAGGAGTAAAAGTCACAACATACCTAGTGTATGGTCGCAGCAGCCAGACCATTCCGCGGTCCATGCTGCTTCTGTTGCGTGCTTGCTGACGACAAGAATAGCCCACTTGGAAGCGACCTGATCGATCAACAGATGAAGCTGACGAGGGGGCAGAGTTGACATTTGACAACCTCTCTCCAGGAGCAAATTGGGCAAAATCTTCTTCCCAGGTCAGCGGCAACTCACCTTAATGCAAGGCTTATCGCTAATTTATCATCACTGCAAGTTTGATTCCACTCATGAAGCTCACTGACTGGAGGAGTTTGCGCAAGGGTCACCGGGTCAGGTAAAATCTCATATCTGATTGTCTGATGGCATGCAAATTTGCTCCCTTTTTTTTTCCTCCAATTTTCATATATTCAGACTGGTTGGAATACAGACAAAGTTTAAGCCGTTTTCTTTTTATAAAAAAGAACATAAATAAGCATTGGGCACGGTGGCAGGAAGAAACAAACCCATCCTGCCACCTTCATCAACAAATCCATTCATGAACCACAACCAATGCTACACTGCACGTCAGCTAGCGGTCGCCTTGCCGGCGACCTTCTGCGCGATCCAGCCGAGGCCGTCGTAGAGGCCCTCGCCGGTGATGGCGCACGAGGCCTGGATGTGCCAGTCGTGGTTCTTTATGCTGTGGAGGGAAAGAGCGTCGGTGATCTCCGCGGGGGGCATGGCGTCCTTGAGGTCCTGCTTGTTGGCAAACACCAGGACCACCGCGCCCTCCAGGTCCGCGTGCTGGAGCAGCCCGAACAGCTCGTCCTTGATGATGTGGATCCGGGCGCGGTCCGTGCTATCGATCACCACGATGACGGCGTGCGTCCCTCGGTAGTATGTCGCCCATGAGGTGCGCAGGCTTTCTTGCCCTCCTAGATCCCAGACCTGGTTCATCCAAGCAGTATGTTAGCAACAAGCTGTATGTATGGCAGCTCAACTCTTATGGATACAGGTTTGGCTCTAGAAAATGCACTGCATGTGGTCAGAATACAAAACATACACAAAATGAGCTTGTTCTCATCAAGTGAAACATGTATGGGCCGTTACCAGATTTATTACATAATGTTAGTATACAAGTAACATGCCGCTATTGTTGATAAGCAACAAGAAGAAAGATCTCCTTGATCCTGCAGAACTAAAGAGCTAAAGAGGGGACCTTGACACCACAGAAGTAACATGTTAAATATTGTCACAAAAGTTCACACCACACTTGCAGCAAAATACTTTTCCAGGAGACAAGTGAGCATCGCACCATGTCCTGACTTAAGCATATTAAATAAGCAGATTCTTTGTCATTTTTCTATTAGCAACTCCCTAAACAGATATTTTTGTTTCCTTCAAGAAAGCATGAAGAAAACAAATGTAGCAATATAAATTGCAAACACTTATTCCATAAAGTGGTGCTTTTACGGTACAAGTTGCCGAATGTCTGAGCATCTGTGTTTATTATTTTCCATTTTGCAATGAAGCCGCCCAAAGAATATATTCTCCAATCAAAGGTATGATTGCAGACAGGTAATATTCTTAGCAGTGTTTGCACAGGCCAACAAAGAATTTTGATGTTTAATACCCATTTCAGTCAATGAAATTTAAAAGTTTGGAGATGGAGAGCAACCTAAAGACTCAAATCTTCTAAATCTTTACCTAGTAAATTTGATTCAGTTCAACTGATTTATATAGCACAACTATATGAGGAAGAACAATTCAATATTTCAACAGCAAAAACATGGAAAGTTTACTCAAAGATCGAGGCTGAGCCTGATGGAGTAGGCCACAACAACAATGATTAGATCCACTTGATTAGAACTGGAGGTTGAACTCACTAATGTGTTACCCAAACAAATATGTCACGACAAGATTTTGTTTATTTCATCACCGGATTGGCCAATGTGTTAGCCAAACAAAGAGAAAAAAAATACTAGCTGCCCGTTTGATCTATAACAGGATTTAGAAAACAGGGTTGGAATAATCCCCGTGATGAAACAGAGAAAGCATCAGTGTCCATAGTCTGGTGTCCATACTCACAACAACAGAATCCTAAACTGTGCAGTACTCTGCTTTTAATCGACAAGTAAAAACAGACTAAAGGGCACGAGCATCTTATTGATTCGCAAGCTAAGCAGATCTCAGGTAATGCATTCATCCTATACGATGAGGTTCTCAATTTGCCATGAACTCAAGCACAACCTCAGCTAAATGCATTCGTCTTCATCCTAGATGAAGAGGTTCTCAATTTGTCACGAACTCTCAAGCACAACCTCAGATACCTACAATGGCCCTGAATACAGCTACTGTACTAGGTAGCAGGACATCTCAAATTCTCAATCCTCCTATGAACACTGCAACGAAGGCAGCGGAAGCAACACAAAATTCCACCTTTCCTCTCTACGGCTCTCCCCGCTCAGCACAGATCTCAGGCCCGCCCGCCTAACGGAGAAGCCGCAGCGCCCGATCCGGCGGCGACCGCGGCGCAGCAAATCCAGCCTTGAAGAGGGACAGGGCGAGGAGAGGGGGAGAAAAGGTGACCTCGAAGCGGAGGTTCTTGAAGACGACCTCCTCGACGTTGCTGCCGATGGTGGGGGCGGCGGTGACGGCCTCGCCGAGGTGGAGCTTGTAGAGCGTGGTGGTCTTGCCGGCGTTGTCGAGCCCCACGACGACGAGCTTGTACTCCCGCGCCGGGAACATGAGGAACCACACGCGCGACATCCACGCGCCCATCCTCGCTCGCACGCTCCCCCTTTACTTACTTGCCGGTGAGGGAGAGGGAGCGGGGGCCAAATCTGAATCTTCCGCGCGCGCCGGGCCGCCGGCGGTTGGTGGGGTGGGTGGATTGGGTTGGGGGATCGGGCGCGCGGGGCCGGATCGATCTCGAGGAGGAGGAGCCGGAGGAGACCGGAGTCGCCGGTGAAGAGGAGGAGAAGGAAGGAAGGAAGGAATCGAGTCGTCGTCGCCTGCCGGACGAGGTTGGATGGATGGACATTCGTGCTCCGTTCGTGCCAGACTGCCAGGAAGTTTCTTCCGTGCGTCGTTGGGAGAAGGAAGAAAGCGTGTTTTGGGCCGGGCCGGTTTACGCCGACGCAAGGGGCCAGGATTAAAGTCCGTCCAGTACACATTTTTATTATTTCTCAGAAAAAAATAGTAAACATTTTGTGTAGATGGGAATGAAAGAGAGAGAGCTCTAGACTTTGCATTGAAGTTCATTCATAGGAAAAAAAAAGTGGAGTATAACAGCTCTTGATCCACGAGCTACTTATCTCCTTGCTCACTCCAAATTTGGGAATTTCAAGCAGCCTAGAGGACCTTGCAAGTTTGTGACGATCTCCATCTCCATGGCCTCTGGCTTCAGGCTTGATTGGTGGTGTGATAACCTACTATGTGTCCAATCTTATACCATACCATATCAGTGACTTTATGTCAGCGAACACTCCAATGTCCTCGTTCATGCCAAAACTAGATAGTTTGGTGTTTCACACATGGAGCAGTTTTTTCGAACTCTCTGTGATGGAGCGGGTTCACTAGTGAAAATGAAGTTATTTTAGAAAAAAATGCTAAAATAGCCTCTTTCGCTAGATAAAAAATGTGAATTGTCTATAATTCACTTCTATTTTTCTTGTCCTTCTCTCTTTTTTCTTTCTTATTTTATCTTTTATCTCTTTTAATATTTGTAACCACTATCTTAATCGCCCTCTTTGAATCATTAGCATTAACTCTATTCTGAGCCCGCTACCGCTTTCAGCTATTGCTCCCCGCCTGGGCTCAAACACTAACTACCTCGCATAGGCTTGAACGCTGCCCTCCGCCTCACCTCCTCCCTTCCACGCATGGGTGAAAGTCCCTAGTTTGGTTTTGGGTAATTGATGAAACCTAAGGACTAATCTTGTTTCTAAGTGGATGATTTAGAGAAAGGTAGTCCATGCCAAGTGGAGCTCAATGTTGAGGCATGACATGAAGTTATGCAACCTAAGCATGGTGAAGATCAAGATGGGCTTGGCTCGATGGATCGGTTGGAAGTGTGAAGGGCAAGTTGAGGCTTCGAAGCGAAGGACCGTGCGACGGTGAAGCTTGGGCATGACTTGGCGCCGATGGACCGACCAACGGTGAAGAGCAAGTAATATCAAGATCGATGGACCAAGACCGTTGCATGATGACATGGAGTGTCACGTATCATGTAAAGGCTTGGCGGTTGAAGGATCGACAAAATGGGCTCAAGGCAAAGGTATAACCTATAGGGCCATTTTGTTTTTTGCACTCAAGACACCATAGAGGGTGTGAGTGGTTTAGGATCGATAGCCGAACTATGAAGAGGGGAGATCTTCGGTAATTCGGTTCATGAGTGCCACTAGGTCCATCATTTCATGTGATTGCATTTAGGATCTAGTGCGCGATGAAAGTCCTTTGAAAATGCTTTGGAAAAATGCTAACACACATGCACATGGAGATGTCACTTGGTGGTGTTAGCACATTTGCAAAGGCGGCGGTATGATTGTAAGGATGAAAGTCCCGAGCTTGCGAGGGGGGATTCGGCGCCTTCGGGAAAATGAGAGAGATATTTTCTATTGCGCTGGATGTAAATTCGTTGGAGAAAAGAGGGCGTCGTCACGGGATTGAGAATGCTCATATTCTAAGCGTCGGACGCTGAGCGCCGGACGCTGGCCCAGCGTCCGGACGCTACACAGAGAGTGCTGGTTGAGAGACAGAGCGCCGGACGCTGCGCCGGACGCTTGCGCCGGACGCCGGCTCGGCACTGTTCAGCGTTCAACGCTCGTGAGAAATGAAGGCCGATGTTTCAGCGCGTGTGAAGCGCCGGACGCCAGGGTGTGCGTCCGGACGCTACTCAGAGAGGGTTGCGGAGCAGTTGGTGTCGCCGGACGCTGGCCGCCGGACGCCGAGGGGTACCGCCGGACGCTGACGTGTTGTGGGAGTCGACCGTTGGAGGCTGAGCGGCAGAGGCGCCGGACGCGTCCGGCGCTAGCGGCAGACGCGTCCGGCGTGTGTAATCGAGCCGCCCGAGGGGCAACGGCTAGTTTCAAAGGATGGGGTTATAAATAGAAGGTGGCCGGCCCTTGTGGAGGTCTCTTGGCTTTTCTAACACTCTTGTGCATCCTTTGAGCTAAAGCTTCTCCCTCCTACTCATCTCTCTTGCTTGATTGCTAATCTAGAGTGAGATTGAGTGATTCGAAGTGCATTGCATGAGTTGATTCATCTAGTGGCACTTGCGAGTCGTTTGGCCGGTGATTTCTTGTTACTCTTGGAGAGTACCGCTCCTAGCCGGCTTGGAGGTTGTTTGGAGGCGTTGGGAAGAGTTGGTGATTGTTCTTACCCACCTCCGGTGATTGATTTGTAAGAGGTTCTTGTGCTTTTCCTCGGCGGAGTGCCAAAAGCAACTCTAGTGGAATGCGCGTGTCATTGAGTTACCACGCTTGAGAGTGGTGTCTTGCGGTTCCCTTGCGGGGGAGTGCCTTGCGGGGCAAGTGACTTAAGGGTCACACCGAGGATCCATCTAGGTGTTGGTCGACACAACCGGTGACGTAGCTTGTCGGTGCACAAGTGAACATCGGGTGAACAAAAATAATTGTGTCATCTTCTTGTTCCCGGTGATTGGTCTTCATATTGTGATTATTGTCATATTGTATTGATTACATATCATCTTGGTGATTGGCAACATCTTCTCTCCATCGTCGGTATAAGAATCACCTCTCTACCTTGCATTACTTTCTAGCACTTATCTTGTGTAGCTTGTTTTAGAATAGTTGTTCTTGCTAGCTCTATATATATTAGAAAGTAGTGACATAGCCCTTGAGTGACATAGAGATCATACTTATACTAGATTTATCAATAGGAGGCTTGCTCACCTTGTAGGCTAGGCAAAACCGAGGTTACGCCATTTGTTATACTAATCAAGTTTTGTCTAGTGGTTTGTAGAATTTTTAATAGGCTATTCACCCCCCTCTAGCCATCTAGGACCTTACAATGGGGCTCTAATGCCACCCTCCACCTCACATCCTCACGTACGCTTAGATCTGACGCTTGAGCTTGTCTTCTCTACCACTTAGGCCTAGTATTGTACTCTGCCAGACGTCGATGGATGACGATAGCTCCGTGTTGAGGGATTGCACCGCTCCAGCTTGACATCACGCTCAGGCCAACCTCAATCTCTCCCTCCCCCATGTCAAGGGAATTTTGCTCTAGGCCCACAGATGTGGGGAGCGAAGAAAAGCCACAATTTTTAGCTTTGCATCCCACCTGCACCTTTTCTCAATAGTATTTATGGGGATTCACACGTGGAGTGAGAGCGTCTTAACGTGTTTGGTTAGCGTAGAGGTGAAGTTGCATGTAAAGCCGTTAGTGAAGCGCTACCAAACATGTCCTTAGAAGGTGCAATTTAACGTCAGTTTGGGTCAAGATTTGAATAGCATGTAAAGGGAAAGGACGGAAGTGAGAGAGTAAGTCTGTCGTTGGACACCCTCATCCGCATCTAACTAATGTGGTTTTTGTACATTTATTTTCTATTTCATTGTATTAGCATATCTGCGATTAAATTTGTCCGAATAGAAGTATACTATAGACAATCATATCTATCACACAACACGTAGAGTACCATTACTATAAATTACTAGCAACCCTGTTTACAGGATCATAAAAAAAATAACTGGCCAATAAAAACGAAAAAAAACAGCTAAGGCTCTAAAGCTCTGGGTTCACTAGTTCAAAAAAAGATGTTATTGCATTTTTTTTACTTGTTGCTTCAATCATTACTACATAGTCTACATCTGACCATATACTATGTATACTTGTACAAATTTGCACACTCAAATTCTCAAATCTAGACGTGTTTTTATTTTTGGACATATGAGTATTTAGTCTTTTTGTTTGAAAAATTGAGAGGAGTATTTATTATATTTAGAAAAATGAATAAAAGGTATAAATTATTAGGTGCCCTCCGTAGCCACTGGCCTAAACTCTCCAGACGCCGTCCGCCGTGCCTCGCCGCCGCCGCGCCGCCGAGCTCCCGAGAGGCCGAGACTTCCACCGCCGGCGTCTCTCATATACCACGAGCGCGCTACATCATCGATCCCACGACTCCTCTTCCCACAAATCCACGAAGCACCAGCTCCATGACTATGGCCGGGGGTAACACACGGTGACGGCAACCGCCGGCGGCGGCGGGCCAGCGTCACCAAACATCGTAGGCGCTTGCTCGTGTTGAGAGTCCGCCAGCAACTGCTCTAGCGCCGCTGGGCCGCTTGTCAACGGAGGGCGACAGCAGCAGCGGAACCTGGAGGCCCCAAATCCAACGCGGCAATGTCGTCAGGTGCCCGCATCTCCTCCGCCGTCTTCACCACCGCCGCTTCCTCCTCGCCGTCGCCGCGCGCTCCCCACCTCGCCCTGGCGGCCGCCACAGGGCGAGTGAGGTCAGGGAAGTTCCGCCCGGAGGAGGCACACCACCTGTTCGACGAATTGCTGCGTCAGGCCAAACCGGTGCCCGGGCGTGAGCTGAATGTGTTCCTCGCCGCGCTCGCGCGGGCACCGGCCTCTGCTGCCTGCAGAGATGGCCCTGCCCTGACCATCACACTCTTCAACCGTGCGTCTCGAGCTCATGGCCCGCGGGTCCTGTCCCCCACACTCCACACCTATGGCATCCTCATGGACTGCTGCACCCGCGCGCACCGCCCAGAGCTAACGCTGGCCTTCTTCGGCCAGCTCCTCAAGACAGGCTTGGAAGTCAATACCATCATCATCAGCAACCTTCTCAAGGGCCTTTGTGAAGCAAAGCGGACAGATGAGGCTTTGGACATCCTTCTCCACAGAACGCCTCAGTTGGGTTGTGAGCTTGACGTTATCTCGTACAACATACTTCTGAAGAGCTTCTGCAATGAAGGAAAGAGTGGCCAGGCAGTTGAATTGCTATGGATCATGGCTGAAAGGGGTGCTGTCTGCTCGCCCAATGTGGTTTCATATAGTACGGTCATCGATGGCTTCTTTAAAGAGGGTGATGCTAATAAAGCATGTGATCTATTCAATGAAATGGTGCACCGGGGCATTTTACCTAATTTAGTGACTTATAACTCCGTTGTTCATGCACTGTGTAAGGCAAGAGCAGTGGACAGGGCAGAGGCTATCCTTCAACAAATGGTTGGTAAAGGTGTCTGGCCAGATCACGTGACGTATAATAACTTGATCTATCGATATTCCTCTATGGGCCAGTGGAAGGAGGCAGCTAGGTTATTTAAAGAAATGACAAGTCTGGGCATTGTACCAAATGTTTTTACTTTCAACATGTTAATGGACTCACTTTGCAAGCATGGGAAAATCAAGGATGCTAGAGATGTTTTTGATTCAATGGCAACGAAGGGCCAAAAACCTGATATTATGTCCTATAAAATTCTACTTAATGGGTATGCTACGAAAGGATGCCTAGTTGATATGACAGATCTCTTTGATTTTGATGCTAGGAGACAGTATTGCACCTGACATCCATATTTTCAATGTGCTGATCAAGGCATATGCTAACAGTGGAATGATAGATAGGGCTACGGTTATCATCAATGAAATGAGGGAGCAAGGAGTGAAACCTGATGTTGTAACCTATTCAACAGTGATTGCTGCGCTTTGCAGAATTGGTAAGATGGATGATGCTGTGGAAAAATTTGATCGGATGATTGATCAAGGCATAGCACTGAATATATGTACTTATGGCTGCCTGATTCAAGGTTTTTGTACTCATGGTGGTTTTCTGAAAGCCAAGGGCATGGTTTTGGAAATGATGAATAAAGGTATGCATCTTGACATTGTTTTCTTTAGTTCGATAATAAACAACCTTTGCAAAGTGGGAAGGGTAATGGACGCACAAGATATTTTTGACTTCACTGTAAGTATTGGTCTGCATCCTGATGTTATGGTGTATAGTATGCTGATGGATGGGTACTGTCTAGTTGGCACGATGGAGAAAGCGTTTAGAGTATTTGATGCTATGGTGTCAGCTGGTATTGAACCAAATGATGTAGTGTACGGTACACTCGTTAATGGCTATTGTAAAATTGGAAGGATCGATGAAGGGTTGCGTCTTTTCAATGAAATGTTGCATAAGGGAATAAAACCGTCAACTGGTTTATACAGCACCATACTTCATGGGTTATTTAAGGCTGGGAGAACAGATACTGCAAAGGTGAAATTTCATGAAATGACCGAAAGTGGGATCGGAATGGACAAATATACTTGTAACATAGTTCTTAGTGGACTTTTCAAAAATAAGTGTGCTGATGAAGCAATCTTGCTTTTCAAAGAACTACGTGCAACGAATGTGAAGATTGATATCAGAACTCTTACTATCATGATAGCTGGAATGTTTCAAACTAGGAGAATTGAAGAAGCCAAGGATTTGTTTGCTTCGATCTCAGGAAATGGACTGGTGCCTTGTGTTGTAACTTACACTGTAATGATGACAAATCTTATAAAAGAAGGATTGGTGGAAGAGGCAGACGATATGTTCTTATCTATGGAGAATGCTGGTTGTGATCCTGACTCCCGAATGCTGAATCATGTGGTTAGGGAATTACTACAGAAACGGGAAATAGTCAGGGCTGGAACTTACCTTTCCAAAATTGATGAGAGGAATTTCTCACTTGAACATTCCACCACAACTTTGCTGATCGATCTCTTCTCAAGCAATGGGACTTGTTGGGAACACTTAAGATTTCTCCCTGCAAAGTATCATTTTCTTGCAGAGGCCAGTCTGTACTGATTGTTAGTGAATATCAAAAGGATGCATGGATCTCCAAAAAAACCGTCTTGGCTTGCTGTTTATACCCGGGAAATTAGCTGCAAGTTTAAAAACAAATAGATGTGAGATTTTTCTCACCTAGGATCTTTATCATGCCTGCTAATACAACTGATGTTTCAGTTATGAAGAATAACTTCTGAATTTTGACACTGGATGTAGCACTTGTGATCACACGAGTCATGATATAATGAATATTTTTGGAATCAGTCCACCTGCCACTTGTAGGCTAAATGTGATCTTATATCTAAAACAGTTCACTTAATGTGCATGTTTTTTTGGAAGACTTTTTCTCATTTGACCTGCTTGATGTGCCGATGTTCATTTACTTTTGATTCAAGAATTCTGTACGGCTGTACCGAAAGCTCATGAAAATGGCCTGATAAAGGAGCGTATGATGTTTTTGGAAGCATATTCTTTCGGTAGAATGGTGCAGTGTTGATGTCTTACTCTCCAACGGTCCAAACCTTGTGCTTTCCGTACACGACTGATGTGTGATTCTCTCTTGTAGTGTATATTTTATCATGTCTGTTTACACAACCGATGTTTTTTCTTCTTCTCTTTTGCAGTTACGAAGAATGATTCTGACTGCTGGATTTTGATGGAGAATGGAGCACCACCTTGCTAATTATACTGCGGGGCACGCTTGGTCCGATTCACACACAAAGTCAGAGCACCCCATGCCTTTGGTTGGCGGAGAGGTGAACTTGCATGTGAAGTCATTAGTGAAGCGCTAACAGACATGTCATTAGAAGGTGCAGCTTACGTCACTTTAGGTCAAGAATTGAATAAAATGGAAAAGAAAAATACATAAACGAGGGAGTAAGTTGGTTGTTGGAAAACCTTATCTGCAAACCAACTAATACGAATTCTATATATTTATGTTTTCTATCCCAAAATATTAGGACATTTGCGATTAAATTTGTCGACAGCCATGTTCACAGGACCAAGGAGATAAAACTCAACTCATCTATAAAGAAACATCAAAGGCTCTAGAAGCTCCAGGCCCACTAGTTCAGAGAAATCTACTATTGACTTTTTTTGGTTGCTTTAATATTTGCTTCAACCTTTACTACATGTGACTCTTAAAACGTCAGTTGCACTTTATAGGGATATAAGAATATAGATTTTACTCGCACTAATTTGCACACTCAAATCCTAGACGTGCTTTTATTTTGAGACAGATGAGTATTTTTGTTTTTGATTGAAACTGAGAGGAGTATTTACTATATTTAAACAAAAACGAATTAGGCACCCTCGGTGAAGGATCTAACGGCCTAGATTCATCTTTCGTAAGCCACTTCCCAATCCCCTCAAGGCCCAAACTCTCCCCCGTCCGCCGTGCATCGCCGGCGACGCGCGCGCCGCCGACCTCCCGAGGCTTCCACCATCACCGGCGCTTCTCATCTACCGCGAGCGCGCAACATTCACGATCCACAACTCCTCTTCCCACAAATCCACGAAGCACCAGCTCCATGGCCTCCACTGCAACCCACGGTGATGGGAACCGCCGCCGCTCACCAAGTGTAACAACCCTAAAAATCTAACCCCAAAAATCACAACTAACAAATTTTTTTTCGAAAAAGTATCCCATTGTTGGTGAGTGTCATGCAGGAAACCACCCGATAGTTGCACAAGTAGCCCCTATTTATAGTTGAGCATCTGCATTTTAATCCAGAGTTTGATTTGCATCTTGTTGATTTTATGTATTGATTTTATGTATTGTTGTTGATTTTTTTCTATCCAAGAGGTCCAGGGTTCAAGCCCCAGCCTCTGCACATTTGTGCAGGGATGGTTGCTGGCTATTTTTCCTTCCCCAGACCCCGCAGTGCGGGAGCCTACGGCACTGGGTACGCCCTAATAATAAAATCAATAACATAATTATCATATGTATATATAAGTATACTAACCTTGGCATGGTAACCAAACCATCATGAGACCCTAGTGGACCTGCCATGACACCCCATGACACTTGTGTCATAGTCACTAACTTGGTTGGCTTAACTTGATCATGGCATGGCTTGGAAAAGAAAAAGAAACAGAATAAGAGAAAGAGAGGAAATGGAAAAGAGGCATTTAGCCCGGACAGCAAGGCGGCCCAGCTCCGCCTGCCGGCCTCGCCAGCGCCATGGCCCAGCAAGGCGCCCGTGCGGCCTGCCCCGTGCGCCTGGCCCAACTGGCCATCGCGGCCCAGGAAGCCGCGGCCAGCTCCCGCCCGGCCTCGCAGCAGCGCACGCAGCCCACGGAGCCAGCGGCCCAGCATGGGCCTGCCCGCGCCGGCCGATCGCCCGCATGCCGCGCGCCCGCGCCCGCTGCTCGCCCTCGCTCACTGCCACGCGGGCCCTGCCTGTCAGCCCTTCCCTTCCCATTTTTGCTCACCGAGCTGTCCCGTCCGCCACGCCATTTCTGGCAAGGGCGCGTCCCCGCCGTCCGCGCCCGTGCTGCACACGCGCGATGCCGTCCATCCCTTCGCCGTGCGCCCTCGGGAACCCTAACCCTAAGTCACAGCCGCGCACGGCCGCCCGATGGGTATCTTCCATTGGCGCCGTCCATGGCCACCATGGCCGCCACCGCTACGCTATAAAGAGGACCACCTCGCGCCGCTAGGGTTTCCCCGTATGCCAGCCGCCTTTCTGTGATGACCGCACGTGCCTCACTCGCTTGCCTACATTGCGGAGAGGAGAAGAGGGTGGGGGAAAGAGGAGGCCGCAGCCGGACCCGCGCGCCGCCACCGTTGTTGCTCACCGAAAGAGGACCCAGCGGCCCCGCTCATCCGTGACGCCGCTGCTCTGCTACACCTCCCCGAGTGCCTGCTACCGCGACCCCGCAGCATCCGCCGCCGTCAGCACCGCCGAGGTAAGCTCGCCCATGCCTCCCATGGCCGCCGCCAGAGCGACCTCCACGTTCCCGCTCTCCCGTTCACTTTAGGCTTCATTAACTTCACCGTCACCTCCGCCGTAGCCTAGAACGCCTAGATGACAATGTCTCGGGAGCCGGCACGGACCTCATTGAGGGCGTGCCATTTTGCTGCCCTCGGTTTCCCCGGACTTCGGCCGCCGGAGCGCCGCCGGAGCGCCGCGCGTGCCTCGCCGTGCCCATTTAGCCGCACGAGTAGACCTCTGGAGCTCCCAGCTGCTCCGCACAATAGGAAGGAGGTGAACATGGAGGTCAATGTCAAGCTACGCCGACGAATTTGGCTTCGCCATCGCCGACACCCGCCGCCGTGCCTTGCTGCTCGCCGTCGGCCAGGGGCCGTATCTGCCCAAATTGGTGACCCCGCCACGCTCGCCCGAGTGTCTCAGAGCCTTTGCGCGAGTCCATGCTGCCTCCAAGCTACTGCTACGCCGTGCCGCCGCGTCCCTGCCGCTCGGCGCCACCGCCGTGCGCGCGCCAGCAAGGCCATGACCCGTGAGACCGCTCTGACCACGCAGCTGCACCGCACCGCGTACGCCTTGGATTCGCGAACCCAAGGCGCCAGCCAAAGCTGCTCCGCGTGTGTTGCTACGCCCCGCAACCGTGCTCCGCCGCCTCGCTCCGTCACCGTGCACGCGCCGGCAAGCCTAGCACCCCCGAGCGCGCCGTGACTCCACCAACGCACCCGCCTCACCACCGCGGTGCCGTAGCCACCATCAAGCCCGCCGGAGCCGTCTCGCCGGTCGCCGTCGGCCGAGCGCTGCTGTGCCCGCGCCTGCACGCGCCGGGGAGAAGAGAAGGGGATTAGCCCCGTGTGCACCGCGTCCTCCACTTGGGACCACGCTGGACCAACCACAGACAGCCACGCGGACCACCAGTCCTCAGTCCACCATGAGCCAGGCTCACGCAACCCATTGGACCCAGACCCGCCACATGGCCAACCTGACTGCTTGACACGTGTCCGGGCCAGGCCAGCCCAACCCGGCCCAGATCTGGCCCTGCCCAGGCCCGCCGAGGCCCGGTCAGGTTGACCGTTGACCGGTCAATGGGTCCCACCTGTCATTGACCGTGACTAGGACCCACCTATCAGTGACTAAGCCAGCCGGCCCCACCTGCCAGCGCTGACGTCAGCATGACGTTAGCCCCACGCCACCTCTGCCGGACCTGCAGTGCCACGTGGGCCAATCAAAAGTCACCACGTGTCAGCCTCTGGTTAATCCGCCCTTTTCTTTTTTAAAAAATAGATTAAACTTCAAAAATTCATAACTTATTCATACGAACTCCGAAAAATATGAACCAAGTGTCTAAATTTTTATAAAAATGAGCTCTACGTCATAGGCTTATGTTTGAATGCATTTAGAGTTATTGAATTTCATTTGGTTCTTTGTGATACTCTATAGGAGTCACTGACGTGGCTATTTACATCTCGTTTTAGAGGAGGAGCAGTTTGAGGAGGACGACTACGAGTACGAGGAGGAGCTCGATGATGACTTCACAGGTGCCACGTCCCATCCAACCTCGTAGATCCTATTACACATGGCATAATTACTAGTTACAAGTGCTTTATTTTATGAATTGTCACCTGATGATAGGTTGCATGATAGAAATTGCTTGATTAGCCTTACCTTGTCATAACCTTACTCCTGCACACCCGCTGATAGGCTAGACGCATGCTTATTTACTTACGATGCTTTACTTCTACTACGCTTATATCTGTGATGTGATGCATGGTGAAGAGTATGGTATGGTATAAGGGCAAGGCACATGATGCTACTTTACTTGGGGAGAGTGCTGCGTGTGTCTTGGGTGTGTGGTGAGGGTTTGAGTCGACCGGACAGGATTCTACGACGAGCCTTGAGGGTGAGTCTTGCCGGGCGGTGTGTTCTGGGCATCCCTATGTGAGGTATCTGTCGCGGATACATTGTGAGGCATATGGTGATCCCGGGGGTGAGAGCCTTCGTGGAGCGAGGCCGCGGGTAGGAGGTGCTGTTGTAGCACGGACTGTTGTAGTCCCTATGAGAAGATAATCCTGTCTGATCCCCCTAGGACCTGATATCTCTTGATAACCAAAACCTTGGGACCTACGTGCTCACCGCTCGCCCCTGTATGGGCGGGGGACGGATGTCTGACTAGCTAGGACGGTGCCACTACTACTAGGTTGTTAGCAGATAGTGTCGGGAGGTACGGGCATTGGGATCCACACCCTCCTTAGACAACACAGTGACCTCAGGGGCCCGGTACTATGTCTCGTCCCAGAAGCTGCTGCTACTCTGATGATTCCACCAGTGTGACGATGGACTATTTATGTAATCCCTTCTAATTGTACTCTTTTATTCGATGTATGGATTTTTTTATCGACTGTTGCTAGATAATATGATGGTTTGAGCTTCAAACTACTATATTATTCGCCATTCTGTGTATTTTTCCTTCGTGAAAAATTGAGGATGTTTCAGTTGGTATCAGAGCCATGCTTGACCCTAGGACGAGACCCATAGGATTAGATGATAGAATTAGGAGAACCTTAATATCTCTCAGTTATACACCGACCACTGCTTCCTCATGCCCTCGACGTTCAGCAGGGTACTTAGGAGGAGATCATCTACACCGAGCAGAATATCAGAGTTGACCGTAACCCTTGCCACCGCACCGCTGTGATGTATCTGCAGTGCTAGGAAATGTACATTGCCGAGCTGGAGCGAAAGGGGCGCCCTGATCGTCACTACCTAATGGAGGTTGACGATAGGATCCACAAGTCAGAGGATAAGGAGGCAGCCTATAAGCAGAAGATTGCAGACCTAGAGCATGAGTTGGCGTGCAAGGAGCACACTCACCGGGACCAGATCACCAGTCTGATGAACGAGATGGATAAGCTTCAGATCCATGACAGCCGTCTCATCAGAAATATTGGTGAGCTTGAGACTACTATAGCCAAGAAGAACGAAGACATTGCAAAGAGTTTCCAAAAGAAGAGTCAAGATGCCACCTACAGGGACAAACTCCGTGAGCAGTGCAAGGCTCAACGTGAGAAGTTGCTGCAGGAATACACTCTTGCTAGCTACAACTAGGGACACCTGATCAACTAAGTCCACAAGACAACATACCTCATGGACAATCTCAAACTCACCATGGAGGCTTGGAAGAGGTCAGATCACAAGAGAGTCAGAGAATATGAGGAATTGCAGGATGAGCTTCCCTTGCGAACCCGTAAGAAGGTCAGAGTTGAGACGTTTGAGCTGGGGCAATCTCGCCTCAAATTGAGTGGGTGGCCCACCACTGAACTCAGCGGACAGTCAGTGTCCACCTCTCAGCTAGAGGAGGCATGTCGTTATGTCTCTCGCCTTTGGATGACTGACGAGCAGATCCAAGCTTCTGGCATCGGTATTCCCACCTCAGCTTATAGTTTGGGCTAGCCCTCAGGGTAGGTTTGGCGGTGTTATAGGATCAGGAGTGATGTTGGGCCCTCCATGGCCGTATGACCAGTCTCACCATGTTGTTGAGTAATTTGTCCACCCCTTTGCTAGAACTACCTACGTGTAGCACGTTTCTCGCGAGTCTCCGAGCATAGCTGCTAGAGATATCGCCATGTATCCACTTGATGTAATGGATGATTTGGATTTTGTCGCATCTTTATGGATCTTCATGCTTCTCTGTATGAGTGTTGGATAGATTTAAATGCTTTTAAAATTATTATGCTATCTTAATTATTACATCATTAGTGTCAAGTTATACCACATGCACATGTGCCCTAATCTGAGATTTATGTTAAGAAGGATGTCCACTCGTTGTACCAGCCGCCTGAACAACTGCTCCCCTTCACCTGCGCCCGCCAGGGGCCGTGGACACGGTCGTGGTTAGGGTCATGGTCGTGGACGCGTTGGTCACATACCCCTCAACCTTGAGGAGCCACCCCGCGCTGCCACCCCACAGCCTGCTCACCCACCACCACCGCCGATTGTTGATCCGGAACCAGCTACTGGAGGCATGGCTGGAGGACCTCCACCTGTTGAGCAGCCTGCAGGAGGTGCGGCTGGAGGAGGACCACTCCCTGTTGTTGAGCCAGAGGGTGCTGCTAGGGGAGAAGCTCCGCCACCACCACCTCCACCACTTCTGGCTGATGTGATGGCTCAGTAGACCGAGCTTCTTCATGTCTTGGCAGAGAATGTGCTGGACCACCACCACCGGGAGCCGCGCG
This sequence comes from Bothriochloa decipiens, assembly GCA_023333625.1. NCBI lineage: Eukaryota > Viridiplantae > Streptophyta > Magnoliopsida > Poales > Poaceae > Bothriochloa > Bothriochloa decipiens. The sequence goes on from CM041636.1 coordinate 17,856,400, forward strand.
ATGATTACTACAAGAAGCTGGAGTTCTTCCTCAAGCTGAGGCCCCCAACGTTCGATGGCACCAGCATCGACCCCATCGCTGCTGATGACTAGCTGAGGGAGATTGAGAAGAAGCTGGACTTGACCACTTGTACTGACGAGGAGTGTGTTGGCTTGGCAACTCACCAGCTTGTGGGTGCTGGGCGATCTTGGTGGGACAGCCTCTGTGAGACCCACCAGGACCCTGCCTACATCTCCTGGGATGAGTTCGTAGAGGAGTTCCACGCGTTCTTCATCCGTGAGGGTGCGCTGGAGAAGAAGGAGAACGAGTTCCATAACATCTCCATGGGAACTAACAAGGTGCATGAGTACACCACCCGCTTCACTAACCTGCTGCGCTATGCACCTGCCTCAGTGGTGAATTCTGAGAAGGAGAAGATGTACTATTACCGCAATGGCTTGTCTAGCCGCATCAGGCTCTCCCTCTTAGGAACCAAGAGCCACACCTTGCGTGACTTGATCGACAGGTGCATGGAGATTGAGAAGGACTGCGACAAGGTTTTCGCAGAGAGGGAGGCACTTGGCAAGACCAAGAAGCGTCGTGCTGAGGGACCTCCCGCGCACCTGCCCCACGGAGGTCGCGTGGTGAGGTGTCTCAGCCACCCCGCTCTCGCTTCGCCCAGGGAACTGCACACGGTTCGAGCCGGGGCGGTGGTACCCACACCAACAACTACCCCTGCCCTGCTCAGGGCCGCCAAGTGTATGCTCATGCTGCACCAGGAGGTAGCACGTGGAGGGCCGCCGCGCCAACCCCCATAGGTGACGCAACCTACACTTGCTTTGCTTGTGGCCAGCCGGGTCACAAGGCAGCTGAGTGCCCGAACAAGGCTGCACCGGCTACACCAGTGCCCGCCAGGCAGAACCAGGGCACCCCATACAAGCAGGTGCCATCTAGAGCACCCCATGGCTGCCTCGCCCACATCACAGCAGAGGCTGCCCAGGCTGCCCCCGACGTGGTGTATGATATGTTTTTAGTGCATGGAGTTAAGGCATCCGTGCTGTTTGATTCAGGAGCTACATGTTTTTATATATCCACCAGGTTTGCACGAGAGCACCATATACCTGTCACTCCATGAAAAGAAGCCTTATACACCAGTTCACCTTTGGGCAATGTTTGTTGTACCAAGAGATGTAAGGGAGTGAGTATCACAATCGAGGGTCTTACCTTTCTTGCTGATCTTACCTTGCTACCCTTCGAAGGCCTAGACGTCATTCTAGGGATGGATTGGTTAACCCAGAACAAGGGAGTGATATCTTGATCGCCTAGATTTGTGGATATAACCCATCCAAGTGGTCGCCGAATCAGATGTGAGCCGAACAAGGGGATAGATGTTTCCATGCTGTGTGCCCTTGAAGAGAAGTCACTTGAGGAAGTGCCTGTAGTTTGTGAGTACCCCGATGTCTTTCCTAAAGAGCTACCAGGGATGCCACCAGACAGGGATGTTGAGTTCATGATCAACCTGTTGCCTGGTACGAGTCCTATTTCCAAGCGGCCCTACCGTATGGTAGTTGACGAGCTTAAGGAGCTTAAGAAATAACTTGAGGAGCTATTCGAGAAAGGGTTCATTAGGCCCAGTGCCTCGCCCTGGGGATCTCCTGTTCTATTTGTTAAGAAGAGGGATGGTACACAGAGGATGTGCATTGATTACAGGAACCTGAATGCCGTGACCATCAAGAACAAGTACCCCCTACCGAGGATAGATGACCTGCTAGACCAGTTGCACAATGCCAAGTACGTCTCCAAGATTGACCTCAGATCAGGCTACCATCAGATGAAGATCAGAGAAGAGGACATTCCCAAGATAGCATTTGTCACCAGATATGGGCAGTATGAGTACACCGTCGTGTCTTTCGGTCTTACAAATGCACCAGCTTATTTTATAAATATGATGAATAAAGTGTTAATGCAGGAGCTGTAAGTTCGTGGTGGTCTTCATTGATGACATTCTTGTCTATTCTGCCACCACTGAGGCGCATGAACAAATCTGAGGATAGTGTTGGAGAAGTTGAGAAAGCATCAGCTCTACACCAAGTTCAGCAATTGTGAGTTCTGTCTTGAAGAGGTCGCTTTCCTAGGACATGTACTCAATGCTGACGGAGTAGTTGTTGATCCGTCCAAGATTGAGACAGTGAAGGAACGGCAGCAGCCACAGAATGTGACCGATGTGAGGAGTTTCTTAGGATTGTCTGGTTATTATCGCCGATTCATCGAGAACTTTTCTAAGATAGCTCGACCCATGACCAACCTCCTGAAGAAGACCAACGAGTTTGAATGGACGCCCCAATGTGAATAAAGTTTCCAGACCCTGAAGGAGAAGCTCACCACAACACCTGTTCTTGCCTTCCCTGATATCCACCAGAACTTTGTGGTCTATTGCGATGCGTCTCACCACGGGCTCGATTGTGTTCTGATGTAGAATGGAAAAGTCATTGCCTATGCTTCCCATCAGCTTAAGGAGCACGAATAGCGTTACCCCACCCATGATCTCGAGCTTGCAGCTGTGATTCATGCATTGAAGATTTGGAGGCACTACCTGATTAGGAACAAGTGTGAAATCTACACCGATCATAAGAGCCTGAAGTACTTTTTCACCCAGAAAAATCTGAACATGAGACAGCGCTGTTGGCTTGAGTTGATCAATGACTACGACGTAGAGATTCTCTATCACCATGGGAAGGCCAATGTGGTCACTGACTCTCTCAGCCGCAAAAGCCATTGTCATGCTCTGTTCACTACCACCTTGCCCAAGGATTTGCAAGAGGGCATTGACGAGTTACAGATGGAGGTGATACCCCATGGCCTGTTAAATGAGCTTCGTGTACACTACACCCTCATGGATAGGATCTGTGAGGCCCAGCGCCATTGCCCAGAGGTTTAGGAGATACACGAGCTCCTGACGCAAGGCAAGTACCCAAAGTTCAGTGAAGATGTGCAAGGTACCTATTGGTATAAGGATAGAATTTGTGTGCCCGCAGACCAAGCTATCCGCAATGAGATCCTATCAGAAGGACATGACTCCAAGTATTGTATCCACCCAGGCAGTACCAAGATGTATGCTGATTTGAAGAGGAAATTTTGGTGGAAGAACATGAAGTTAGATATCGCAGGACATGTTGCTAGGTGCGATATTTGTAAACGCGTCAAAGCTGAGCATAAGAGGCCTGCAGGACTGTTGAAGCCACTTGATATACCTGAATGGAAATGGGATAGCATTTCTATGGACTTCATTGTGGGTTTGCCTCAAACCTCGAAGGGCCATGATGCTATATGGGTGATAGTCGATCGCTTGACTAAGGTAGCTCACTTCCTAGCCATCAAGAATGAAGCCTGAGTTGGCTAGTTAGCGGATTTGTATGTTGAAAACATTCTCAAGCTGAATGGAGCCCCTATAGCATAATATCCGATCGTGGGCCGCAATATACGTCCAAGTTCTGAAAGGCCCAGAACAGGTCAATAGGGAGCAAGCTAGATTACAGTACCGCTTACCACCCTCAGACCAATGGTCAGACAGAGAGAGTGAACCAGATCCTTGAAGATATGCTCCGAGTTTGTGTTCTGAAATATGGAACTGATTGGAAGAAGAGTTTACCCTTTGCAGAGTTCTCCTACAACAACAGTTACCAGGCTAGTCTCAAGATGTCACCATTCGAGGCTATGTATGGAAGACTGTGCAGAACACCCCTGATATGGTCCGAAGTAGGAGAAAGATCATTCTTTGGCTTTGCCACCATCAAGGAGGCCAAAGAAGGAGTCGCCCAAGTGTGAGAGAATCTGAGGATTTCCCAGAGTTGTCAGAAGAGCTATGTCGACAAGAGACGTAGAGACCTCGAGTTTGAAGTCGGGGACTATGTCTATCTCAAGGTCTCCCCGCTTTGAGGGACCATCAGATTCCGTGTGAAAGGGAAGCTAGTACCAAGGTATGTGGGGCCGTACAGAATCTGTGCCAGAATTGGCAAGCTTGCCTACAAAGTAGAGTTGCCCGAGCAACTAGCAGGTGTACACCCAGTATTCCATGTGTCACAGTTGCGCAAGTGTCTGGAGCTGCTAGAACAAACAATACCCACAGAGACACTTGATATTCAGGACACCTTGGAGTACAGAGAGCACCCCATTCGCATTCTAGACAGAGCCACCAAAGAAACCAGAAACACCAGCACACCAATATTAAAGATTCAGTGGAGCAATCACACAGAACGGGAGGCAACTTGGGAGAAGGAATCAGAAATGAGGAGGCTCTACCCCTACTTGTTTCAAGAGTAAGTTACACTTTTAAATCTTGAGCATGAGATTCTCATAAGGGGGTAGGACTGTAACAACCCTAAAAATCCAACCCCAAAAATCACAACCAACAAAAAGTTTTCAAAAAAGTATCCTATTGTTGGTGAGTGTCAAGCAGAAAACCACCCGATAGTTGCACAAGTAGCCCCTATTTGTAGTTGAGCATCTGCATTCTAATCCAGAGTTTGATTTGTATCTTGTTGATTTTATGTATTGAATAATAAAATCAACAACATAATTATCATATGTATATATAAGTATACTAACCTTGGCATGGTAACTAAACCATCATGAGACCCTAGTGGACCTACCATGACACCCCATGACACTTGTGTCATAGCCACTAACTTGGTTGGCTTAACTTGATCATGGCATGGCTTGGAAAAGAAATAGAAAAGGAATAAGAAAAAGAGAGGAAATGGAAAAGAGGCATTCAGCCCGGACAGCAAGGCGGCCCAGCTCCGCCTGCTGGCCTCGCCAGCACCGTGGCCCAGCAAGGCGCCCGCGCGGCTTGCCCCACACGCCTGGCCCAACTGGCCATCGCGGCCCAGCAAACCGCGCCCAGCTCCCGCCCGGCCACGCAGCACCGCACGCGGCCCATGGAGCCAGCAACCCAGCATGGGCCTGCCCGCGCCGGCCGATCGCCCGCACGCCGCGTGCCCGCACCCGCTGCTCGCCCTCGCTCACTGCCACACGGGCCCCGCCTATCAGCCCTTCCCTTCCCATTTCTGCTCACCAAGCTATCCTGTCCGCTGCGCCATTTCTGGCGAGGGCGCGTCCCCGCTGTCCTCGCCCATGCCGCACACGCCAATGCCGTCCATCCATTCGTCATGCGCCCCCGGGAACCCTAACCCTAAGTCGCAGCCGCGCACGGCTGCCCGATGGGTATCTTCCATCGGCGCTGTCCATGGCCACGCTCGCCCAAGTGTTTCAGAGCCTTTGCGCGATTCCAAGCTGCCTCCAAGCTGCTGCTACACCCCGCCGCCGCGTCCCTGCCGCTCGGCGCCGCCGCCGTGCGCGCGCCGGCAAGGCCATGCCCCGTGAGACCGCTCGGACCACGCAGCTACACCGCACCGCGTACGCCTTGGCCTCGCGAACCCAAGACGCCAGCCAAAGCTGCTCCGCGCGTGTTGCTGCGCCCTGCAGCCGTGCTCCGCCGCCTCACTCTGCCGTCGTGCACGCGCCGGCAAGCCTAGCACCCCCCCAGCGGTGCCTCACCACCGCGGTGCCGTAGCCACCACCAAGCCCGCCGGAGCCGTCTCGTCGCTCATCGTCGGCCGAGCACTGCCATGCCCGCGCCTGCACGCGCCGGGGAGAAGAGAAGGGGATTAGCCCCGTGTGCACCACGTCCTCCCAATGGGACCACGCTGGACCAACCATAGACAGCCATGCAGAGCACCAGTCCTCGGTCCACCATGAGCCAGGCTCACGCAGTCTAGGCCATGGACCACAGCCCGTTGGACCCAGACCCGCCACATGGCCAACCTGACGGCTTGACACGTGTCCCTGCCAGGCCCGCCGAGGCCCGGTAGAGGCCCGGTCAGGTTGACCGTTGACTGGGTCCCACCTGTCATTGACCGTGACTGGGACCCACCTGTCAGTGACTATACCAGCCGGCCCCACCTGCCAGCGCTGACGTCATGCTGACGTCAGCCCCACGCCACCTCTGCCGGACCTGCAGTGCCACGTGGGCCAATCAAAAGTCGCCACGTGTCAACCTCTGGTTAATCCGCCTTTTTTTTAAAAAAATAGATTAAACTTTGGAAATTCATAACTTATTCATACGAACTCCGAAAAATATGAACCAAGTGTCCAAATTTTCGTAAAAATGAGCTCTAAGTCATAGGCTTATGTTTGAATGTATTTGGAGTTATTAAATTTTATTTGGTTCTTTGTGATAATCTATATATAGGAGTCGCTAATGCGGCTATTTACGTCTCGTTTCAGAGGAGGAGCAGTTTGAGGAGGACGACTACGAGTACGAGGAGGAGCTTGGTGACGACTTCGCAGGTGCCATGTCCCACCCAACCTTGTAGATCCTATTACACATGGCATAATTACTAGTTGCAAATGCTTTATTTTATGAATTATCACCTGATGATAGGTTGCATGATAGAAATTGCTTGATTAGCCTTACCTTGTCGCAACCTTACTCCTGCACACCGTTGATAGGCTAGACGCATGCTTATTTACTTACGATGCTTTACTTCTACTACGCTTATATCTGTGATGTGATGCGTGGTGAAGAGTATGGTATGGTATAAGGGTAAGGCACGTGGTGTCACTTTACTTGGGAAGAGTGTTGCGTGTGTCTTGGGTGTGTGGTGAGGGTTTGAGTCGATCGGACAGGATTCTACGATGAGCCTTGAGGACGAGTCTTGCCGGGGGGTGTATTCTGGGCATCCTTTTGTGAGGTATCTGTGGCGGATACATTGTGAGGTATATGGTGATCCTAGAGGTGAGAGCCTTCGTGGAGCGAGGCCGCGGGTAGGAGGTGCTGTTGTAGCACGAACTGTTGTAGTCCCTATGAGAAGATAATCCTATCTGATCCCCCTAGGACCTGATATCTCTTGATAACCGGAACCTTGGGACCTACGTGCTCACTGCTCGCCCCTGTATAGGCGGGGGACGGATGTCTGACTAGCTAGGACGGTGCCACTACTGCTAGGTTGTTAGCAGATAGTGTCGGGAGGTACGGGCATTGGGACCCACACCCTCCTTAGACAACACAGTGACCTCGGGGGCCCGGTACTATGTCTCACAGTCTTAGTGTGCCGGTGGTACCTATCCGGGATGTCCCAGTACTGAGTGGTAGAGTGACATCGCACCGGTTAGAAAGCATCCGGAATCAGCTTAGGCAGGGCACCGCCGATGATGGTGATCTTGTGGTTACGGGAGTACACGTTCTGCAGAATTATGAATCTATCTATAGCCCGCGGCCTCGGTATAGCCTTTCCCTCGACCTACGCTTCTCGGAAGTAGCGAGATGAGTCCTTCTATTCTCTCCCTGGTGTTACCCTTCCTGCTGTGAGCCGTTGAGACAGGCTCCGAGAGGGAGTTGGACCTGTCGATTGAGTGCGAGAGGGTGAGACGTGTGTGATGATGAGGATGGGAAAGATACGTGGATGAAATAGGTTAAAACTTGATGAATTACTAATATATTATGATGATCTCTACCTGCATAGAAAACTACAGTCATATATAGATCTCTTTGATTATGCTCTTTGCATCCACCTAAATACTATATAGCAAAAGCAAAGCATAGGGTGAGAGCTAGTGGCCAGTACAAACCATACTGAAACTTATTTGGCAGGTGAGCCCGACTATGACTACGATGACGATGAGGAGTAGACGTCTTATTCCTACGCTCAGGCTTCTTTTGGAGATTTTATTGTACTTCCGTTTACCGTAGCCGTCCCAGAAGCTGCTGTTATTCAGATGATTCCGTCAGTGTGGCGACGGACTATTAATGTAATCCCTTCTAATTATACTTTTTTATTCGATATGTGGATTTCTATATTAACTGTTGCTGGATAATATGATAGTTTGAGCTTTAAACTATTATATTATTTATTATTATGTGTATTTTTCCTTCGTGTAAAATTAAGGATGTTCCACCGTCAGAGTAATTTGCGCGGCGTCTCCCACGGTAGACTCTTGCGCTGTTGAGGCCCGCCAGCGACTGCTGTAGCGCCACTGGGCGACTTAACAACGGAGGACGAGACACGAGGCGGAATCAGGACGCCCAAATCCCACGCGGCAATGTCGTCGTGTGCTCGCTTCTCCTCCGCCGTCTTCACCACCGCCGCTTCCTCCTCGCCGTCGCCGCGCGCTCCCCATCTCGCCCTGGCGGCCGCCACAGAACGCGTGAGGTCAGGGACGCTCCGCCCAGAGGAGGCACAGCACATGTTCGACGAATTGCTGCGTCAAGCCACCCACGTCCCCGAGCGCGCGCTGAACGGGTTCCTCGCCGCCCTCGCGCGTGCGCCGTCCTCCGCCGCCTGCAGAGATGGTCCTGCCCTTGCCATCGCTCTCTTCAACCGCGCGTGTCGAGCTGACGGCCTGCAGGTGCTGTCCCCTACACTCTGCACCTATGGCATCCTCATGGACTGCTGCACCCGTGCACACCGCCCAGAGCTAACACTGGCCTTCTTCGGCCAGGTCTTCAAGACAGGCTTGGGCATCGATACCATCATGATCACCAATCTTCTCAAGGGCCTTTGTGAAGCAAAGCGGACAGACGAGGCTTTGGACATACTTCTCCACAGAATGCTTGAGTTGGGCTGTGTGCCTAATGTTATCTCGTACTCCATACTTCTGAAGAGCTTCTGCAATGAAGGAAAGAGTGTCCGGGCAGTTGAATTGCTACGGATCATGGCTGAAACGGAAGCTGTCTGCTCGCCCGACGTGGTTGCGTATACTACGGTCATCGATGGCTTCTTTAAGGAGGGTGATGCTAATAAAGCATGTGATCTATTCAATGAAATGGTGCAGCGGGGCATTTCACCTAATTTAGTGACTTATAACTCCGTAGTCGATGCACTGTGTAAGGCAAGACAAATGAGCAGGGCAGTGGCTTTCCTTCGACAAATGGTTGATAAAGGTATTTGGCCAGATCATATGACATATAATACCTTGATCTATGGATATTCCTCTATGGGCCAGTGGAAGCAAGCAGCTAGGGTATTTGAAGCAATGTCAAGTCGGGGCATCCTACCTAGTGTTGTTACTTTGAACTCGTTAATGGCTTCCCTTTGCAAGCATGGAAAAATCAAGGATGCTAGAGATGTTTTTGATTCAATGGCAATGAAGGGCCAAAAACCTGATATTTTCTCCTACCAAATTCTACTCAATGGGTACGCTACTCACGGAAGCCTAGTTGATATGTCAGATCTCTTCAATTTGATGCTAGGAGCATGTTTTCAGTGTGCTGATCAAAGCATATGCTAACAATGGAATGCTAGATAGGGCTACAACTATCTTCAATGAAATGGAGGAGCAAGGAGTGAAACCTGATGTGGTAACCTTTTTGACAGTGATTGCTGCGCTTTGCAGAATTGGTAAGATGGATGATGCTGTGGAAAAATTTAATCAGATGATTGATCAAGAAGTAGCACCCAATATGTCTACTTACTGTTGCCTGATTCAAGGTTTTTGTATTCATGGTGATTTGATGAAAGCCAAGGAATTGGTTTTGGAAATGATGAATAAAGGTATTCATCCTGACATTGTGTTCTTCGGTTCAATAATAAACAACCTTTGCAAAGTGGGAAGGGTAATGGACGCACAAGATATTTTTGACTTCACTGTAAGTATTGGTCTGCATCCTGATGTTATGGTGTATAGTATGCTGATGGATGGGTACTGTCTAGTTGGCACGATGGAGAAAGCGTTTAGAGTATTTGATGCTATGGTGTCAGCTGGTATTGAACCAAATGATGTAGTGTACGGTACATTCGTTAATGGCTATTGTAAAATTGGAAGGATCGATGAAGGGTTGCGTCTTTTCAATGAAATGTTGCATAAGGGAATAAAACCGTCAACTGGTTTATACAACACCATACTTCATGGGTTATTTAAGGCTGGGAGAACAGATACTGCAAAGGTGAAATTTCATGAAATGGCTGAAAATGGAATCGGAATGGACAAATATACTTGTAACATAGTTCTTAGTGGACTTTTTAAGAATAGGTGCTCTGATGAAGCAATCTTGCTTTTCAAAGAACTAAGTGCAACCAATGTGAAGATTGATGTCAGAACTCTTACTATCATGATAGCTGGAATGTTTCAAACTAGGAGAGTTGAAGAAGCCAAGGATCTGTTTGCTTCGATCTCAGGAAATGGACTTGTGCCTTCTGTTGTAAAATACACTGTAATGATGACAAATCTTATAAAAGAAGGATTGGTGGAAGAGGCAGAAGATTTGTTCTTATCCATGGAGAATGCTGGCTTTGAGGCCAATTCTCGATTGCTGAATCGTGTGGTTAGAGAATTACTAGAGAAAAATGAAATAGTCAGGGCTGGAACTTATCTGTCCATAATTGATGAGAGAAATTTCTCATTTGAACATCGAACCACAACGTTGGTGATCGATCATTTTCAAGCAAAGGGACTTGTCGGGAACACATAAGATTTCTCCCTGCAAAGTATCATTTTATTGGAGAGGCCAGCCTGTATTGATTGCTAGTAAATCTTATAACAAAGCATAGATCTCCAAAAAACAAAAATCTTGACTTGCTGTGTGCACCTGGCAGCTGCAAGTTAAAAGTAGATGTGAGAGTTTCTCTCGTAGCATTAGCATCTTTATCATGGCTACTTATACAACTGATGTTGCACTTATGAAGAAGGACTTCTGAATTCTGACAGAAATTGTAGCACTTGTGATCACACGAGCCATGATATAATGAATATTTTTTCGAATCAGTCCACCTGCCACTGATAGGATAAATGTGATCTTATCTAAAACAGTTAGTTCACTTAATGTGCATGTTTTCTTGGAAGATTTCTTCTCATTTCGACCTGCTTGATATTCAGATGTTCATTTAGTTTTGATTCAACAATTCTGTAGCAAATGTTCAAATAAATGGCCTGATGAAGGAGCGTTGATTTTTTGGAAGCATAATCACTTGGCGGATGGTGCGGCAGTGTTGATATTTTACTCTCCAAACTGTGTGCTTTCCGTACACAACTGATGTGTGATTCTCTCTTTTAGCATGTTTTATCATGGCTGTTAACAAAATTGATGTTGTAGTTATGAAGAATGAGATTGTATGAAGAATGAGATCGTGACTGCTGAATTCTGATGGAGAATGGGGCATGCGTTGGTGAGCTCTCTTGTTGACCTGGCAGAGACGTCGAGTTTGGCATGTCATGGTGCTTGGGTTCTCTGCTCCATCATGGTGCAGAACAGAGAGCAGTTCCTCCACAGGCGCCTTCCAGGGAAGGCATCTTTTTTTAGCCATCAATGCTGGTACATCGAGATTTCTGCTCAACAAGTGAGTATTGTGTACATTTATATTGGTATTGTAGAAAACAGTTCATGTACAGGTAGCACATAAAGTTGGTCCAAGGTTCCTCTCTAGTTCTCTCGTCGCTTTGCCTATCTATAAGGACGCCAATAAGGGGCTCACCGCCGCTGCCCACTGCCCTGCCGCGGCCTAGTAGGGTCTTGCTGGAGCTCCGTGGCTGTAGGTAGAACCACTCCAATTGCATATGGGAGATTCCAGTACTCATGGCTAGCTCAGATTTGTGTCCCACTCGTTTCTTTTTTTGAAAACAATTCGCAGTGCTAATCTTCAGATCCCCACTTCTCCCTAGTCTGGACATGGACTGGAACTAGTTTTCTCACGAAATCAGCCGTGGACAGAAGCTCAATCCTTCCATCAATGGTGGTACATTGGTACTGTTTTGAACTTTCGTTATTACTTCTTAGCTGCTATCCTTTCATGGTGACTTTTTTCAACTTTCAAACATGTAATCCACATGTGTGTATGCTTAGTTTCCATCGAAGGAGACCAATTTGTATTAGTAGCAGTTACTAATTTGTTTTTTTTACTGGAGTAGTTCTTGCAACCATGTCCTTCGTAGATCTGCTCATGCAAGCAAACACTGGACATCTGGACTGGTCCTTCATGAAGGCATCAATTCGGTAGAAAATTTGATCTCCTTTAGGTTTTATCAATGTAGTGATTTTTTGATGCATTGAACAATGTTTGCACCCCGATCTGTGCATGTAATTTCTGATTGCTTTGTTGTACAAATGATGGATGACATGCACATATGTTTGAACAGGATATTTGCCTGCAATCAATAGTAAGTGCAAGTGCCAAGTTATATGCCAAATGACACATGTTTGCTCACAAGAAGAAAAAAGACCATATGTATGGCTTGTGCTATGTCTCGGACTTCAAATGTAACTTCTTCCTATGAGCTATGAACCTGTGAGGAATTGTCGTTTCAACGAATAATCTGATGGTCAGGTACTCACCGCAATGATAGTTTCAGAATATTGTACTAGTTGCATATTTGTGGCAGTGAATAAGCTATCAACTTTCATAGTTAAGCTATCAACTTTCATAGTTTCAGAATATTGTACTAGTTGCATATTTGTGGCAGTGAATAAGCTATCAACTATCCAGTCATGATGAGAATCTTAATTCAGCTAGACTCCATAACTATATGAGCATTTCCTTATCTCTAGCTCTCTGGTTTGTTTCTCTTCCATGGTCCAACTAGAACATGGGAATATGGAACTTCTTGAGAGCTCTCAGTTTTTCTTCCAGATATTTGCACTTATTACTCAGATAATTTGAATCAGTCTACTGATGACATTACATGTACTAGTTGAACATTGCACTAAAACATTGTACCAAAACCAAGATCTCATTAATTAAAGATAACACAAATGGGCAAAAATTTGGGATCCTTGATTAGTATCTGGAAGTCTGTTAAGTTATTGGAGCCTACTGCCCCTTTTGCATTTTTCTGATAGCTAAATAATAAAAAGCCGCTGGTAGCTAAATCATATCTCTATACCTATATATAGTTTAAATTTATTCATTTGAATTCTAAGTTTGAGCTACAGGAACTTATGATGACTGTTCTTGCAGGATCCTCGGAAGAAGATTATATTTGCCTAATAAAGGTGGAGGGATTTGCTATGCATGTTCATGTGCAAGTGAACTTTATATCCAGTGATTTGTGGGCATTCTTGCATTGTAACACATAGAAATGGTAGTCCACGTGGTCTACGACAGTGATTTGTGGGTATTCTTGTAACGCATGTTCTGCCTGTGTATCGTTGAGCATTTTCAACCAAAGTTTGTATATCATTTGATTTGATTAAAAACTTGTTTAAATATATATTTGAATGAAAGGAACTAATATTCAGAAAATAGTGTTGAAACGTTTTGAATTTTATGAAAATCTAACATGTCTTAACAAAGTGAACATACAAAGTTTGGGTATTACAAAAGTCATGTCGAAATATTTTAACTTTAGGAAAGTATACTGTATAAAATTTGAAAATTAAAGGGTACATTTTTTCATAAAAATACAGTGGAGGGCGAGTGTGAACTGAACACCGAAGTCCATGTTCAACCAAATACAAAGAATATTCTTTTATAGATGTATTTAGCACACGAACCGAGGAGCTTGGGGTCTTAGTCTCTCCTCAAGACGCAAAGCAGGGCACGTGAGGACCAAGCGCAAGCGAGGGAGAGAGGTGTGCACGCGTGGCGCTGGCTCGAGTTGCGGATACAATTTTAGTCAATTTTAACCGATAATAAAATCAAGCCAAATACAAAATTTAGCACCGCAGCAAATATATGCTAATTTTGGTCAAAATAACATAAATTTAGCATTGTATTCTCTTGAATATATTATATAGGTTAGGGTCAGATGTTAATTTTCTAAACTATAGGCACTGCTTCAGCGTGTGCGTGTAGGATTTGCAAGTTTGTTGCGTACATGTCTTCACAATACTTTTTGGTGGTAGAACACATACATATGTACGTACATTCTTCTTCCCGACACTGGCGCCCTCGTCGCCACCACCGGCCCGTCGTGGCAAGCTAGGGTTTCGTCGACTGACCAACCTGCCTGTTTCAGCCGACCGCTCTATAACCCATCGAAGTTGAAGACGATAAAGGACGAAGAACACGCCAAAACACTAGTAAGTAGATTTCAGAGGAGGGGAGAGAGAGAGAGGAGAAAGCCTATTTGGCACATAGCGTATCTACCATGGCCATGTATGGAGAGGAGAAGAAGACCTATTTGGCATGTAGCGTATCTACAATGCCTATGTGTGGGGAGGCGGTGGTTGCACGGGCACGGACATTGGTCGTCGATATGTGAGAGAGAGATGCGGATGCGGATGCACGAGCAACGGCCTCGTGTTGTTTTAGCATTTCTGTATACTCCGTACTTGTTTTTCTTTAAAAAGAAATAGATGGTTGTTTTGAACTTTTGGTTTTCTTTAGGAATTTTTGAACTTTTGGTGGCGGACAAAATGCTGAAACCATCCACGCCGGTCACGGCAAAGCCTCAACCCGTCGCAAGCAATTCGTGGTCCAGCTCGTCTAGTGGTCCAAAAGCCCCCTCCTTCCCCTTCACGACAGACACGTGGGACGCCGCGACACGCACCACACTCTCCTCCACCAGCTCAGCGCCACGTCAGCAGAGACCGGGCCCACACCCCGCGCCCTTTCCCCCTCCACCACACTCTTCTCGTCTTCTTCCCTCGGCCTCCACACCCCCCTCGCACACTCCCCGACGGCTAGACGACGATGGCGGCCCCCAACGCCGCATCCGCGTCCGTCTCGTCGGCCGCGCCGCGCCTGCTCCTTCTCCGGCGCCGCGGGGGCGCCAGCGCCAGCGCGCAGCACCGCAATGCGCGCTTCCGCACCACCGCGGCGGCCGCCACCGCCACCTCGGCCGGCGGCGGCAGCGGCGGGGGGTCGTACCTGGACATGTGGAAGAAGGCGGTGGAGCGGGAGCGGCGGTCGGCGGAGCTCGCGCGCCGGCTCCAGGAGGCGCCCCCTGACGCCGCGCCTCCCGCGGCGGTCCCCGTCGAGGACGTGCGGCGGCAGTCGGCGCGGTTCGAGGAGATGCTGCAGGTTCCCCGGGAGGAGCGCGACCGCGTGCAGCGCCGCCAGGTCATCGACCGTGCCGCGGCCGCGCTCGCCGCCGCGCGCGCCGTGCTCAAGGAGCCGCCTCCGGCCTCGCCGCCAACGCCGTCCCCGCCCGCGACGCCGCCGCAGGTGGCCGAGACGGTGGCGGCCAGGGTGGGAGTGCGATCAGCCGCGGGTGACGGCGCTGCTAGGGGGTCGGATCCGAGCTCCAGGACGGCGGCGCGGGCGCAGCTGTCGTCGCCCTCGGCGCAAGGTATTGGTTTCCACTTTCCACTTGGTGCGCACCTGAGATGGTTTAAAGATTTGGTGACACGCCTTTTACTCCATCCTGATCCTTTTTGCAATAGCTTTTAGCCTTAACCCCATTAACTATTAGGCAGAAATGATCTCCGGTTCTAATCAGAAAGGTTTGAGTGGGCTCTATTTGAGTGATGTTATGGATAACAAAGAATCAAGCCATGAATCCTTAAAATATAAAATTGGAATCTGGAATATACTGAATGTGTTGGATAACCGAAGGATCTTGTTGATTCTTTCTTTCAGTTTCTCTAAGAAAAGCCACTTTTTAGGAGAGATGGATACTCTTTAATTTATCATCATCACTAAGTGAGACAATTTTGGCATCAAATAGATTTTTGTTCAGTGAGATGCTTAATTCTTGTTTGTCTAATTATCTTTGGTCTGCTGCCAGAAACATGGTCACAAGTAGTGCCAACTAACCAGCCCAGGATAGTCCTTGGTAATCTTCTATATATAGAAACCAAGACCATTCAAGATAATTTTAGTATCGGATATGAATTTCTTAGACAAGGCTGAGTGGTCTTATTTTTTTTTCAAACCACCTGGGGCCTACTGAATCAAGCAAATATAACTAGAAGTACCACTAACTGCTAATTAACCAAATACAGCGTTTGGTAGTCCTCTATGTACTGAAAAATTGTTGCTCTGTCTTCCTACATCCAGTGTGAGAGATTATTGTAAACAAATTTTCCACAATAGCTTCTTTTCTCTGAAGGACGATATGGGTGAAGAAACAATTATACTACTGATACACTGCTTTTTTGGAATTTTCGATCATAAGTTTCATGCACTTAGAAGGAATTTCTAGTTCCAGGTAGCATTACAATTACAATCTACCTGTTTTTTGGTACATGAAGGATATTTTTTAGTCTTATATGCAGTACATTTAGCCAAAGCATTTTACTTACAGCATGGGTGCCCGGCTCCCATTAAACTTAACCTTCCACTCTGACATCTGCAATCTGTGATTCATTTCAGTGCCAGACTCTGGGGGCTCATCTCCTTCAAAGCAGTCAAGTTCCAAGCTTGGTACCCCAGGTCCAGATTTCTGGTCATGGTTACCTCCACTACAAGATAGCAGTAAGCAAAACGAAAGTGGTACTGGTTTAAAGCCATCCAAGAAAATGGATGCCTTTTCCAGTCAGCCTGATCTGTTGATGCAAAAGGAACGGTCAGCAGATTCTTTATCACTCCCTTTTGAGACAGCTTTCTTCAAAAAGAAGGAAGAAGATCGATCTCTTCCTCCTTTCCAATCATTTGCTGAGCCTGAGAATGTGGATTCCAAAGCTGATCTGGCTGGTGACAAAAAGGACACGTTTGAAGAACAGTTCTCAAAAAATGCAGCTGAGGTGGCTCGAGCACTTAGTGAAAGCACTGAGAAATCATCACATGGAATACATGTAGATGGTTCAATGTGGTGGAAGGAAACAGGTGTCGAACAAAGGCCTGATGGTGTAGTTTGCAAGTGGACCGTAATCAGGGGAGTTAGTGCTGATGGTGCTGTTGAATTTGAAGACAAATATTGGGAGGCCTCAGACCGGTTTGATCATAAAGAATTAGGTTCGGAGAAGTCTGGGCGTGATGCTGCAGGCAATGTTTGGCGGGAATACTGGAAGGAGACAATGTGGCAGGTAAATTTTTGGTTTATTGGGTAGCAATATATTTTCAAGCATTGCCAATTAGGACTACCTGTCTTGAGACATCTAGATTCATATTTAGACATGTGGCTCTGCAGCTGCTTTATTTCAATCTCTTCCTTTGTGGTTACATTTGCTAAGTTAATGTGTCCCCACTCCCCAGAGTAGAAACTCAGTATTCCATTTGTTGCAGGATTACACATGTGGGGTTATGCATATGGAGAAGACTGCAGACAAGTGGGGACAGAACGGTAAAGGGGAGCAGTGGCAAGAGCAATGGTATGAGCACTATGACTCGACGGGTAAAACTGAAAAATGGGCTGATAAATGGTGCAGCTTGGATCCAAACACACCGCTGGATGTCGGTCATGCCCATGTTTGGCATGAAAGGTAAGAGCTTCCACTATCTATCATTTACACTTTGATCAATGAACATTCTGCTATCAGATCGTTATGCTCGTATGCAATGAGTTGCATGCTCAAATCAAATCTATTCAACCATCTGTCTTCACTCTTCACTGTAGATGGGGCGAGAAGTATGATGGCTATGGCGGCAGCACAAAGTACACCGACAAGTGGGCCGAGCGCTCGGAGGGCGATGGATGGTCTAAATGGGGCGACAAGTGGGACGAGCACTTCGACCCGGCTGGCCATGGCATCAAGCAGGGGGAGACCTGGTGGGCGGGCAAGTATGGGGACCGGTGGAACCGCACCTGGGGTGAGCAGCACAACGGGTCTGGGTGGGTGCACAAGTATGGGCGCAGCAGCAGCGGCGAGCACTGGGACACGCACGTCCCGCAGGACACGTGGTACGAGCGTTTCCCACACTTTGGGTTCTACCACTGCTTTGAGAACTCGGCGCAGCTCCGGTCCGTGAAGAGGCAGGGGCCACCACGGAAATGAAGTCTGAAGAGATCGTGCTATAGTAGTATAGTAGTAGATGTTTAGAGACGCTTAGGGTGATGGGCAATAATCATGGTTTCTACAATAACGTGGCTCGTTTCAGCATGTGCTGTTGTGACAAAGTGAATCAGAATCCCGATGCCTGAACTGAGTGTTCAGACCGACATGAGTAGAGAAATTTATAGAAGTTTTACCGTATATCCTAGAAAGATTATGCTGTTTTTTTTACAGGCAATTAGTGGGAGTGCTTGTATGATGTGTTTTTGGTGTCGTTACATCCTGATCTCCCAAGCAGATAAGACCGCATCAACTTGTCTGACTTCTGAAGAGGCCATGCACTGTTGGGAACGTATTAGGCTAGTCATGAAACTGAGATGCTGCAAGAGCTTGTATGCTACAATGCTATTCGAAGGTCTAGTAGTAGCTCTGCTTCAAGTTGCCTGGGTACACCCACAGCCAGGCCACCCGCATGCAGTCAAACAAATGCAAGCAACCAATGAAACTCAACTTGTATTACGTGTACGAAGCCTGCAAAGCAAGCCAGCCTGCGCATGCGCTAGACAGGAAACCAATCACGCCCGTCTGATCATAATGTTCGAAATGGTCTAGTACCAGGTTGATGCAGTTCATCGAACATACTGATATCATACTCATGTGCAAATTCCAGGTGATAAGGGTGCCTAGCCACAACCGAGCAGCTGAATTAGTATGCTGAACCCATCTTTTGCTGTCACGGCCTTCGATGTTTAAAACACGCATCTTTTGTGACACGCTAATGGTAACCTGTCGTTACTGCATACGTGTTGGTAAGGTTTGGTTGTTTATAACAAACTTTATTTTATTTTCCCCTGCTTAATGAAAAACAAACGCGCAACGGCGTGGTCTCTAAAAAAATGTTTAAAACACGCAAGAGGTCTTGCTCATTGTACTAATTCAGTAGGCGAGAACTGAAAAACAACATTAGCACTATTACATCCTAGCTCTCCCATCTCCCACGAATAAAAAGAAGGAAACTAAGACACTGTTATGGTGCGATAATCAACCATCAGGTCGTCGCTCTGCCAAGGCTGCGATCAATCAATCGTGCATGCAAAGTCTATCACCCCACCCTCGTGCGCCCTTAACAGAGCTTGTGCATGCCGGCGCCCTGCGAGCAGTTCTGGAGGAACCCGGCTCCACTGTCGACGTGCACTGGTGGCCACCAACACCAACCAGGTATTTGCACCTCTTCTCTTCCCTTCATGCCGTCCAAAACCAAGCACCTGTCGACGTGCTGCTGTAGGAAGCACTTGGCATTCTCTTTGAAGGCCCTCCTTTATTACGGTTGTGTACTTCCTACCGTTCGGTTTCATTCAGTTTTTTATGCATTTTGCTGAGGAATCTGAGCTTGTTTTAGAACGGACAAACATCCAATTCATACTAAGTTAATCTCAAATATAGATTTTCAGGAACATAATCTCAAAGGCGATGCTCCTGTGGTCATTGGGAATTGTGTTTGATGGGACTGGAATTGTGTTGAAGTAAATTTGATCGAGTCAACTGTCGATGTACTCGAGAGAAGTTCTTGTATGTTTCTGGATCATATGCATTTTATTTATTTTTCCAAAAGCCACTAAATGTCTAAATTCAGGTTTAGGATAGAATTTGCAATTTGTTTGGATTACAAAGGCCATGCGCCCATGCATGTTCGTTTTTTGTCATACACTAATCTCTTGGCATTGTCAAAAAAACACCTTGTAGTCGTGCTAATCAGGCTCATCGGATGAAATAGGTCTGTGTTTGGTTGCCATTTTTCTATTCAGCCAGGATATGGAGAGAAATTGTTTGGTTTGCCTGTGCGCCGCTCCATCCCTCTCTAATTCGGCACTGCATGTCTCATTGCCCATTGCCACTGCACGGGTGCTTAACCAGGCCAGCAAGAAACGTAGACCGGTGAATCTTGCATGAAAGACAGCCCCAGGTTGAGTTAGAAACAGGCAAGCAAATGCGCCCTTAATGACTAGCAGCAGAATCATGTCACCTAGCCAAAAGATTGGTTAAACCTGAGCATACACTGTATTCTTGGTTTTGTGAGATTTTCTCATGCAGTATTACATATATATACTCGTACCTATGTACATGATGATATGGGTGTGCGGCGGAACTCTTATCCATGGATCTATTGATGCACGAAGAAATGGATGTCAGATCGAGATACAAAACATTATCTTAGCTACATCACGAAAAGCTCTTATGATAGAGCTTGTGAGGCTGCAACACCGTGCTCTTCGTAACTGTGTTTATTTCATACCTCTGCTAGCTTTTTGATTAAATGTCTCTTCATTACTGCTAACATTTTAGATTAAACATCACTTCAACGTTAGTGTTTAATTTCATAGTATTATTATAGTATCGTCTTTTCGGTAAAAAAAATTACTTATCCCGTAGCAACGCACAGGCACGAACCTAGTGGTCTTATATATATGCAAATCAAGGGCGCTTTTAGTTGGTCCTATAATCTATCTACACTGCTGGCCTTCTTCACTATTTCCACCGTTACACAACTGCCTCTGTTCCGTACAAGCCTGTATCTGAGCTGCTGGTATACAAGTATCCTCACATTGCTACTATGTACTATCTATTGTTTCAGGTTATATTCACCACACTTGTGACACAACCAAGTTGGTAATTACAAAGGATTAACGAATTCCTCTGGTCGGATGCACCAAACGGACGCAGCTTAAACTCGAAAGGACTGAGTTAGAGCTTAGATCACTAATCGCCTCTCCTTACATTGGCTCATGGAAGTAAGGATGATTTAGTGCTTCATCGACACTTAGCCGATCCTCCTGCAATATAGGATAAGCATTTATACCTTGGTGGAATAGGGACACATCAAGGAAAAGAATGAAAAAGAACTGCAAAATAAGACAGAGAACCATGTCAGGATGGCACCGTTCTCTTTTTCTGTAGCTACTATTCTCATCTCTTTTTTTTGAGTAATTACTGTTCTCCTCTTTTAACCACAGGACTTTTGATAGGGTTAAAATGTCAATTACTTGAGGAATTCTATGGAGCAGGGTTCAAGAACTTACAGGATGCCACACAAGTAGCTGCCGGGCGAGTCGCAGTGCCCATAAATTAGGAAAGCTGAAAAACATTAGCAATGCCAAGGATGAAACTATAAGATATGAAAATGGTGGTGGTCCAAGTATTCTGGGGCAAAGAAAATGTGGACAAGAAGAGAAACACCAACCCAATCTTAAGAGGATCTCTGATCTTCACTTGATGTGCAAATGATTCTTCAGAGCATTTCCAAGAAGCTAACCCAAATTGAACCTTAAACAAAATAAAAGAAAGCCATTAGTTATCACATAGCCTTGAAAGTTCAGCTATACACTATGGCAGATATGCAACGAGGGTTTCAGGGTTCATCATTCAATCTTAAGGAGCATAAAAACAAAATTGCCAAGAAAATACATCCTTTTCGCACCATATGAGCTAAAATGCAAAAATGAAACTACACAACAATGTGCCAATTTATCTTAATTTTTTTAAAATACGAGAAACATTGATGGTGCACAAGAAAATACAGCAGAATTATAGTTACAGTAATAAGCACATAATGGAGTTGCTGACCTGTTCTGGGCCACCACTGCCATGACGTTGTGAGGAAATCCCTGGGACAAAAATGCACAACTCCATGTATGATCTCAACCTAACATCAGAACAGGAAATGAAGGAATATTACTGTTGGCGCTAGAACCTAGCACCGATGGGGCGAGCAGCACCTGCTCGACCCTACCCCTCGAGTTCCTCCCTGAACCAAGGAAGAAGACGAGCCGAGCTCCTCACACACACAGAGCACACCCTCTGCTCCTGCGTTGACTGAAGACAGAGCCTGAATATGATGACAAAGAAGCTACGTTTTCATTACAATGCATAGCATATATATACAGACTCCCACCTACTACCGAGTACATGAGTCGTGGCTGTCTATAGCCTTCTACTGTTCCTACTACTCGTCGACATCACCCAAGATCGTGGGCAGATGTACCTCTATTCTACTGTTTGCACGACCTATTGCCATGCTGCTACAGTGACCAAGACATGGTCGGCCACGATCGGTTGACCTCCCCTGTCCTTGCTGAAATGTGAGATGAGATTGCAGCAGATTATATCTAACAATTACAGTAGTCAATTTTTCCTCTAGAATATTCTAGACATTCATACTGCAGACCTATCCGGAGAGAGAGAGATTTAAACATTGTCTCACTTGTATGCAAGCTCCTTTGTTTGTTCACTCCACCCTTCGAGACGCTGATCCATTAAAATACGTGTACGGTCACTTATCTGAAAAACATGGGGAGAACCCACCATCAACTCTAGCATGACAACTCCAACACTCCAGATATCATACCTGTACATAGTTAAATGAGAACTTCAGTGAATCACAGTGCACCTGTATGTCAAACATACTGGCACATACCAGAATACGTAAAAGTAAAAGAAATGGATAAAAGAGACATACTTAAGCCTTGCACTTTTTGATCCTTGAAACCAGTTTGACTTAAGGAGTGCCTCCGGAGGAGTGTACTCAAATGTCTGTTCAGATCTGGGATTGCACTATAATTGGGTTAGAATGGATCAAAACAAATCAAAGTAGTGCCATGCAACCCATGTCTAACGTAACGTTCAAGAACAAGCACATTGGAAATGTAGCAAGGAACATATTCTTCTATACACATGTTAGATGACAAAATATGAGATAAATACTGTTCAGTTACTTGAGCTGGGGTGAATCCTCATTCATGTCAATTACTTCAGTTAAATGAATAGGACAAAAAATCGACTTGGGAAAACCTAAACAATGAACACTTGGATTTATTAAGAAAATCCAGGTAAGATACCCTAAAAGTACTCCCAATCGTAACTTGCATGATTCTTCAACTCACATCAAGATCATTCTAATTTTAGGCTTCAGCTAGATACTGAAGGAAAAGGAAGGGAAGTAAAATGATCACACACCGAGTAGGCCCTGAACCATAAAGATTCTTCAACGTGTAATCATCAATGGCACTGCCAAAGTCAATCAGACGCCTGCGTACAGGAAGTTGTGCTTTATTAATACAAGAAGAATGCACCACCCTTCTTGCAATTTAAGACAGGCAGTTTCAGAAAAATGACGTCTCAAATTAGAATCACAATTCACAAAAAAGAAAAATTAAGCATGCGAGAGCACATGCAATCTAGTTGCTCTAACCTCTATACTTAATGAAATTGAGATAAATAGTATAGAATGCACCACCCTTCTTGCAATTTAAGACAGGCAGTTTCAGAAAAATGATGTCTCAAATTAGAATCACAATTCACAAAAAAGAAAAATTAAGCATGCGAGAGCACATGCAATCTATTGCTGTAACCTCTATACTTAATGAAATTGAGATAAATAGTATAGAAAAACATTAGTCATAGTTGAATTATTGAGAAACTGAGATACCAAGAAAAATCTAAATCCAAAAATCAAATAAAAAAACTGTGATTTGCAATTGATCTTATGTTTGTGTTGAGGTCTAAATTGATCTAACATGAAGTTATTAATTTCTCAGATAGGAGTAATTTGCTAATGTAATTTGAAATAGCTCAACTAACGATGTGAATTGATAGGGTATGGCCTGGCCTGAGGACAGGATAAGGGTGAAGCTGCTCTCATCAAGGTAAAGGTTCGGTCCTGTCTCCTTGTCGTCAGTAGATTTTGATCAGGCCTAAACTTGGACTATTCCATGTTTCTTTAAGAATAGGTCCCTTTCCATAAAGGGTGGCATGAGCACTCTGATGAAGACTAAATGGGGAAACGGAATCAACTACTACAGTTTCTGCCACTGTTTCCTCACCTCTACATGGCTCTAATCTAACACCGTAAACAGTTACTCATTGATCACATACCTTGACACTTGAGAATACAATATTTGCTTTCCTACAAAACTATATCTAACTAATCCGATAACCTCCTAATTGATTGGTAAGACACCAATTAATTAGGAAGGTAGCAGATTATCTTAGGTAACAGGCTCCTTATTTTAGAAGGTAACCCCTCCCATAATCCCACTGCTACAGTACACACTCCTGTTCATCATCCTTAAGTTAAGAGGCAGAACTAGACTGAAATACATATGGGTTCAGCTCTTATATGTATTCTGTTAACCTTAAACACTCAATGTAGAGTCTCACAAAATTCTGTGGGGGGCAATCGGCTCAGCAGATGGAGAAGTGCCTCTACAAATAAAGTCAGCCACCCAATAATACATGACCAATACTTCAACAGCTAACTACCAATAATCATGAAACTCCTATGTAAAATTTAAACTTTGGCAAGTTGTAAAAAGGACATGAGTGTAGGAACTTCTTGAACCCTACATGTTCAGATTATTTTGCTTTGCTTCAGGTGGAACCTCTCTTAGACACTTTCCAGTCTCCATGTCTTCAAAGCAAATGATCATGTTCTCTTCCATAGCATAAAAAAAGCAATGTTAACATGACTAGTTAATAGAAATTTTCTGTAGAAAAGGATTCAAGAAGTACAGAAAACAAAGAAAGAATAGGCAACAATATCATTTCTACCAGGTTTGATATCCCGGTGAGTGATATTACGATCATGACAAGCCTTCAGTCCCATCAACTAGGAAATGGAAAAAAATAAAATAAGTTAATATACTAAACCACCAATAAGAAGCAATTTGCAGAACAAGTGTTGCTCTTTTTATTTTTAGACTGTTGATGGCACCTTACATCTAGAAGAAACTAACCAGAGTCAGCATAAACATACCAGCTGCCATAAGAGGTTTTGCATTTGCTTTTGCCCAGATTTTGTTGTCCTTAACCAATGCCACCACTTCGATGGGTGCAGAACTTGGATATGTCTGACCCTCTCATTATTGTTGCCAGTGACTAACTTTGTTTCTTCAGCAGTATATATCAGTTTT
The DNA here is from genome assembly GCA_023333625.1 of Bothriochloa decipiens. Lineage (NCBI taxonomy): Eukaryota > Viridiplantae > Streptophyta > Magnoliopsida > Poales > Poaceae > Bothriochloa > Bothriochloa decipiens. The sequence continues at coordinate 17,881,150 of CM041636.1, forward strand.
GATAATGAGCGGCCTTCATTGTGATACACCAGCCAAATTTCCCTTGATTCTGATTCAAAAGATTTTATAAACCTAGCCACATGCTTGAGTTGTTCCTCAGTAACCGACAAGTTCTTTTCTAAATGGATATCAGGATTGTATTGCATGTCCAATGAGATAGTCGATGATTCCATCCTCATCAAACCTTCAAGAGTTCTGGAAGCATTTGAAAATAATTCCCCAAAGTATTTCTCCCGTAATCCACTCAAGTAAGCTGCATTTCCCCTCTCCACCTGCAGTTTTCAATCAAGTCTAAGATGGGACAATGAGGCTCTTCTAGCATCAGTATTGTTTCAGGGAAATCCAAATTTCTTTTATATGTTTGCTTTTTTAGCAATGGTTTGCTTTGTGAATAATAGAATAGTTCAAAATATAACAGATGTTCCAGTATACCACAATCCAATGAGTCAAATGAATTGGAATCCAACACAATTTCACTTAATCACATCTAACCTGACAAAGAATAAATCAGCTGGACACAGCAGAATCACAAATAACCTGAATTGTAATAAATCCTAAGAATAGTAGGACAAAATACACAAACACCTAAAACTTTATCTTGGACAGTAACAGTTATATATACGTTTTCTTCAGCACTTTCCCAGCATCAGCAAGAGGCTAAAATAAATTGACTGGCTAGTTTATGAACTGAACCACACCATTGAGTACCCTTTTGCACAGAACAGATGTACTTACCTCACATGTGATTTTTTGCATTTAATTTCTTTTTACTAGTCAAGTGGCAACTCTTTCCTGAGTGGAGAATGAGGCCTAGAGCTTATATGTCATCACCACAAGCATATTTGAAAAGTTTCTGTAGTATGCGATAATTTTAAAGTTTTTAAGGGCCAGACCAAATGTAATAAGCAGGTACAGCTTTCCCTAGAACTGGTGAATGCTCCTCCTTACTGCATGCACGAGGAGGCTCTGAATTGCTAGATGTGGGGGCATTTTCAAGTTTATTACTGCTTAATCAACAAGAGTTAAGTTCTCTTCTTTATAAATCTCAAAAAAAAAGTTCTCTTTAAACATATGTACTCTAATGCAGATGTAGGGCTTATGTAGGGAACCCCATATGGCAAAAAGCGATAAATACAGGTGTTCAACTGATTTCATTTACCATTATGCGCTTCAGTATGAATAAATCACCATCTACTGTGCCTGAAACATGATCTTCATCAGATGACATTGCGTCTGAACTTGTGCAATTATACATCTCTGATTTAGATACAGTGGTAAAGTGTGGAGGCTCTATATCTTCAGAGCAATTCCAGTGAAATGCCAACCAGACTTCACCGTATGACCCACGATCAAATCTTCTCTTAAGCTTGTACCTGAACATGGTTAAAAAAGGAAATCTCCTTTTAGTAGATAAAAGATTTGAATTATTATCATAACATTGCATTATGAAGAGCAATGTAGTTCAATAATGTAATGCACATGCACTATCAAATACATAGAACATCAAGCATGTTTCAGTTAAGTGGCTGCAAAGGACCAAATCATTATCCCACAGCTCATATCAACTATATGTCTAGATCCTATCCTTACAACTCATCAGGCCAATAAAGCTCACAAGTAGCCCTTGCAATAGCTCTTCAACTTCACTCAAAGGATAGTCATCATTTCATAACTGTTAGGATGTTACACTGAGACAATAATAATTTTTCTGACTTGCAGTTTACCCCCTAAACATGCTCCCCCATTTGGATATGTAGCTACTGTTTTACATATCATCTGGCAAGAAACTATTTCTATGTTTAGAGAAAGAAAATTGCAACTACAAAATGTCAAAATGGCTCAAGGTTGCTTGACATGCAACCAAGTTTTACATTCATTTAACATCAATTTAAGCAAGTGAAAAACGTCCAATGAATAGAACGCAACTAAAATGATCTAAATTTCAACATAAATAGGTGACATCCAGCTATGCTAAGTAAAAAAAATCATGATAAAAGAAGGTACAAAAGGCTATCCAATCGAAAACATAGCAACCAACCAGGAAGTTTAACTCAAAGTATGTATTCAGTGTTGTTCCTTACGAAATGGAAAGGCGCCTGAAATCTATCGTGTTGCCAAAGGAGCGAGAACCATTTGATTTGCTTCCATTATGCGGAAGGGAGTCAAGTAGACCAAAAAAATTTGCAAAAGCTTCAGGACCACTGCACTGTCCCATTTCACCATCTTGATGACCAAGATACAGACAGAAGTGCCTGTCCTTCTATTTTCAAGATTACCTGTATACAAATGTAGAAGAGAACAACCAAAGTCATGAACAAGATAAAGACACTATCAAACAAGTCAAGCATCGCATCAGAATTCCACAGCCTTCTCATGCACTAAATTCAGCAACTGTTTGTAAAAGGTGCACAGAAGTGCTGAACGTCCCCCTAACATAGGTAAGGATATAATATGGTTAGTCTTCAAAGATGATTATTCGATTATTCTAACAGTCAAGATTCGATGATAAGACACTCAGGCAGGAAGGGTACAGATTCCAACACGATCTCACCCCCCCCCCCCCCCCCCCCCCCCGGGCCCCCCTCTCGACACACACACACACAAACGAAAGGATTTATTACTGAAAAGACCCACCCATTAGTATCTAAAACAGACAACTAACCATCAGAATATAAGGCAGTTTCAGGTGGTATGTGATTGAAGTCATGAACTTCGTCGTGCTGGTATGCTTCTGGTACCCTAAATATGTAATCCATATCCTCATCCAGACTCTCGGATAAGTAGAAACAACCAAGCTTAGGTTTTGCTTCAACCTAATTTCAGAGTAAGCAAAGGAACTCGAATAGCATCATAAACTCATCACAAAATCATAAACTGAACAAGAAATTATATACAAAATGAAACATATAATAACAATAAAGATAAACTCACATGGCACAAAATTGTATAATGCATTAGTATCGATTGACAAATCTAACTCCCAAGACAAAAATAACTATATTCCTCACTTACCAAGAACCGCTGGAACTTCATTGATGAATGCTTGAAATATTCCATGTCAATGACAGCAGAACTAGTGCTATCATCTGCTAGCCATATGAAAATACACGTAAGTAAAACCATGTATAAGTAGTTTAGAGGTGTGAGTGTGACTTGTATGGGTTCCTGTCCTATATTATTATCTTCTTAATATAATGATGTGCAACTCTCCTGCGTTTCGAGGAAAAAAAGGAGTTCACGAACAACAGAATAACTCCTTGCCAATAACAGATGAACAGATTCCATCATCTAGCCACAAAATAAAATAAAGTAAAATGTGTGTAAATAAAGGACAATAACTTCAGAGGAGAGCTTGACCTCAATTTAAGGAGTAAGGATTTACAGATACGGAAAGAAAATAGAAAGAAATAGAGCAGCATGGCAGCAACAGAAAAGCAAAGAGGGCATGAATGCTCTCCTGTGAAGATTTGACATTTCTATAATGATTGTCCCTATATTGTTAACAACAGGGAATTGAGTCAACTCACTACAGGTAAACTTTGGATATCAGAAAAAGCAATGCACAATTTTAGCAAATTGATAGGCCCATTTGCAACTAGTAAAAACTAAATTATTAACAAATTCAATCAATACATAATATGAAAACACGTGAATTTCTGGAGTGGTTACAAATACAACTAATGATATACAGTCAATGATCAGTGAGCCTACCAGGCTTCAGTCGATATGGAATATTCAACACTGGAGAAATAGATGTCTTGAGATCTTCTTCAGACTGGGGCCAATCTTTTAATGTAGTACCAGTCCTACCAGGTGATCCCAATGGAACAATCACAGCAGCCACATTGTCTGTTGTGCCTTACTGTAAAGCAACATGAACTACATAATCTGCCAAATTATGTTGTGAGATAGCAGCGGATCCAAAATCAACACGAAATTTTGCATGCAGCATCAGGTCACAAACATCTTGCATAGTCATTTTCTCAAAGATCCCATCAGATGACGCAATAAGAAAGCTGTCATTTTCTGACAGAATCTGCCACCCTGTCAATTCAGGTGTTGATATTACACCATACCTGCAAGAAAAATTAAAAGGATCACTTCAGCCCGTCCATGCACCTCTACTGAATAGAGAAATAGCATATTATATAACATTTTAAGAAACTCCAACTTAGCATGGACTAGCAGTCTCAGGGGCGATTTATATCTGTTTTCAGTCAATACCACATTATATGATGGCTAACATGCGGATGCTCCTCTCACTAGCTAGGTATTTAAATATGTTCCATTTCGTCTGTCTTGGAATTTAGAACTATAGCTATTATATAGTCTTAATCTCTATTCCATCCCCCATGCAAGTAATTACTGAACATTTTCATTGTAGTACTCTTGAGGAAGGATGACTGCTTTAGCCCCATTTAATTTTATTATATACAGATTTTTCAACAAGCAAACTATAATACATGAAACAAAACTGGGGAAGCAGCCAACTGAGACAGTGATGGAGACAAGCTCAATAGATTTCATGCTAACCTTTTGTAAGGAATGTCACCAATAGTTCTGGATAGCGCTAGCTCTCCATTAACACGGTATACACCAGCCCACTCAAGAACATAACCACCAGCAGCCTCCACACGGTTTCTCTCATCTTCTCTATCAGGATGATGGTCCTTGGTCAACTCCCTTGCATGATACAATGGCCCATCATAATTTGCCAAAGAAAATTCCTCATGATTTATTGAGTTTCTCTTTCTTCTCCGTTTCCCTGATACAATGCAAGCCTTAATATTATTATTCACCCAAAAGTGCTAGAACACAGGTTACAAGGAAAATGAAATATGCAAAGAAAAATGCATAACTTGTATAAGATCATAAAAAAATATGGCTTGGGATCATTTCTTCTCCCCTAAAACTAATAATTAATGAAAAAAATATTGAGCATACTACTGTATACAATTCATGCATAAGCCAGTATTGGTTCTGGGTGATTGGTGATTGCAGTCTATTCCCTCCATTTGAATTTACCAGGAACAATTTGTTAACTTCATTACAAGACCTTGATCGACAATCTCTATCAATATGTCATTTATGTGATACCGAATAATAATTGTAAGTATTTCTTGAGTACAGATATAATAACATCAGCTTTGTATTACAAAACTCATATATTAAAAAAGACATTGTTGGCCAAAGGCCTAGTGAAAGAAAATGTGCCTGACGTTTAGGCCTTATGGTGATAGAATGCAGTGTTGGAGAGAATCTTGCACAGGAATAAGGTCATACTAACAAAAAAAAAATGCAGATAACGTCACAGTGCCCAGAAATAGCCTACACAATGACTTGGATATGCACACTTACCAGAATTAAGTAAATAATAGTGTGATTTATCTATGGCTTGTGATGGTTGACTTTACATCAAAGCTCTTATGCACCTTTTTCCCAGTTGCTAGAGTACAGTGGCATCATGAACAAGGATGTCAAATCCTAATCATGGGCAATCTTTTTCCACAACAGGCGGACCTGAATTTCATTACCTAAGAAATGATTACAGAGTACTTTTTTACCAATCTCATACCTACTTACCAACTAACCATGAGAAGCTAACCAGACCACAACACAAAGGGCTCTCAGCCAAACAGAGGCAATGTGGACCCAACCACGACAACCATATCTTATGGGATAATGATGCAAATTAGTACCACTAAAACATGGGTCTACGCATCTAAAGATGTGAAGCCACAGAAAGAATGGGCTGATATTTACAATGCAGGTAAGAACCAACAGCACCCTGTTAACCTATTGTTGAAAGGAATATGACATCAAGAGATGAAGGGGGAGAAAGGGAAGGAATGACAAAAAAAAAAAAAAAAAAAAAAAAAAAAAAAAACCCTATCGAGTAGAGGTGAATGAATATTCAACTGGCCTGGTACATCTGAAATTCAAAAAACTGAAGAATGAAACCTAACTATTTTGATGGTGTGAATCATATCCTTGTGAAGTTGGGAGTAAGTACCTACGAAGGGGATGCGGATGCCGAGGGCACAGACGGCGCGGTCCTCCTGGGACCGGCGGCGGCCGCGGTCGGCCGCGACGTGGCACCCCATCGGGGAGCTCTTGCCCCCGCCATCATCCCCCTGCTGGCCGTCGTGCGCGGGGAGGGTCCAGCGCGGGCAGTGCGCGGACTGGAACACCGCGGGGGCGCCCCCCTCCCGGTACACGGCGAGGCACGTCGCCGACTCCGCCGCGCACCGCGGGAGCCGCGCGGGGAGCGCGTCGAGGACGACGACGAGGAGGAGCGGTAGGATGGGGAGGCCGCGGCGGCCGGAAGCGGGCAAGCGCATCGGCGCGGCGAGTCACCGGCGGAGGAGGAGGAATGGTGGGGCCGAGCCCAGAGCGGTGTTTTGCTTCGATTTTTCTTTATTGGTTTTTTTTTTTTTTTGGAAAAGAAGTAGGATGGGGTGCCCAGAACGGGCAAGAGCTCGTAGAAGTAGCATGCACCCTTGCTTCATTTTTGTTTTTCGCGCAATCGCGCCCCAGGCCGCACGTGATACGTGTGTGTATGAAGCTCGAGTATTTCTCGTTTTCTACGTTTTCGGGACTTGTACTACTAGGTATTGGATCTTGAATTGGTGAATTAAGAACATCTTTGCTAGATCTCTTTTCTGTTAAAATCTAGTAACTAGTAAATAAGGTTCTTTTTATCTTGAAAAACTTTGTTTCCTTTAAAAACCAAAATACGAGGTTTGTCTATAGAAACTAGTTGAGATACAAAATGTGGTGTTTGGCTCGTGAATACACGAGAGCTAGAGGTAATGACACGTGCACCATAAGACCCTGAAGCACAAGAAAATATATATAATTTATCAATTGAAGGTACATGTGAGTTCATAAATATGTGTAAAATAACGCACCATGCAGGTGTTAGGATCCAAGAGGATCATCAACGATAACTAGCAGAATTGGGATAATTCCAGAGAGAATTTGAGGCAGAAAAAGAGGAACAGGGTAGTCGAGGACGAACTAAGGTCGGGTTGATTTGGGGAATTAGTTCGGGTTCAAAATTTATCAATCTTTGAATTTTTTAAAGAGATACTTTTGAATGAAACATGGCTACATTGCGCGTTTCTATTCATAAAGAAAGATCATAATATAGTGTAAGAAAACCGTACGTACATACATAGTATGGAGAACATTGCTCGGGAAAACTGCTGAGGTCAGCCTCAACGTGACAAAACTTTTCAAAAGAAAAAAAAAAAAAGAGAGTCAACGTGACAGTGGCTGCTCACCGGGGCTGAGGAAAAAGCGCATTTTCTTCTCTGGCGGGAAAGGTGACACAGCAACAACTGGTCCGGCCGGTCGCAGCGGCCGCCGGCCCAGGCTCAGCTCACACAGCCCTCTACTTCCGCGGCACACTGTACGCTCCCTTCCACGTGTCTGTCGCATTTTGGCACGCCCACTCCTGCTGGCGGCACACAAACACATGCTTGCAACGCTGCCTGATTCCCCTGGCATGTCGCTCTCATCACCTTCTTTCTCTGTCTCTCTGCAATGGCAAACGGATGGCCGCGCGCGTCAACAAAGCAAACTCGGGCAAAGTTGCTGGTGGGAGCAACGTTTTCTGTGACCTGCATGCTATTCCATTCCTAAACAAGACCAAATTAAGGCCTGCCTGCGTTGGGTGCTCCGTGCTCCCATAGTACGTACCGTACCATATGTTGCCCGTTGGTTAAAAGATCCCATGCATGCACGTCAGCACACACAAATTCACATCGGCCAGTTAGTTGGATACTACGCCATAGCCTTGAGATCGATGGAGGCTTCCTTGCTGCTGACGAGCCGAGGCAACATCTTATGGAGGGCTTGGCTGCGAATGCTACTTTTTGTGGCATGGCGTGGGAATGAGATGCCACACAACCATGCAAGTGCTATATATAGAACCTTAGGAAAATGAAGGGATCGGTTAATTAGAACAATATGTACTCAAATGGTTTTGAAGCATTTCAATCACACTGCGGATGGAAGAGGAAGAGACGGGTGATGACTTCTTACACCTTAATGATATCAATCAATGGATTCGTTTGTTGGCACGCATGCATGCAGGGTTAAGTGGATGGAAAAGAGCACTTTGTTTTTTTTTTTTTTTGGAGGACGGCGGCTTCTATCTGGTGGGATGCATGATCGAGTACTAACTGATGCATGCCAATCTTCTATATACACTACATACTACTAAGTGGAGGTAATATAATTCAACAGTGGATGCATGGTAGGAGTGAATGCTAACGTAAGTGGATGATGTGGCACAAAGAAAGGCTAGAGAAATACTCTAATGAGCATTACCTTTATAGGAGTTTAAGATAAACAACAAAAAAACAAAATAGAGCAAAAACTAAAGGTCCCACCGAGATATGAACTCAGGTTGCTAGTTTCAGAATGTAATGTCCTTACCGCTAGACCGTGGTACCTTTCTACTCTTCATTGCTTGTATCAATTTTTATATTTGTACACGAGGGTCTGTGCTTAGTATTTCTACGATGGTCTGCGTGTTCTTTCATCGTTAATGCTGCAAATGCAAAACTGCTTAGGGGATTATTTGACCTGTTTTGGATAGTTCAGAGGGCAGAAAATCCGGTTTCATAGTTCAGGGGATAAAGTAGTCCGCCCTCACTAGTTGAAATTTTCTCGGAGTGTGGCGTGTGCCAATCCTTTAATTCGTTGTACCACCTCGATCGATCCGAATCATTTGGCGGAGGCATTAACGAAAATCTGTGTTTGGGATCATGGCGTGTTGGGCACGTGGTGCGATACAATAACTAAAATATAGTCCATGGTCACACGCGCCAGGGGCCATGCGCCCCTCCTAACGTTTGTTGTAAGGACCTACCAGGTACCACCACACCTACCCACACTGGAAGCCTGTCACGTATCCCCAAATCGAACACAGCCAGATATCGTCCACTACCAACTCGTCCATCCTAGGTCAGCATATAGTCTTCGGCACCGTTCGACACTCGACACACATGGTGAGCTATGTTGATGATGTGGAATAACCATGGAAAGTAATAAATCGAGACCGGACGGGATTGGTGCTGTGAACAGAACTGGAGGTTACGTGTAACAGCGGTTTTGTTACACGCGTCCCTTCCTTTCCTCCGCCGCGGCGATTGGAAACCTCACGAGGAGACGCTGGTAGCTGCCACTCGGGGTCCACGGCCTCTGGACCCACACGTTGGTTATAGGCGCCCGGCCCATCTTTCTTCCACCTCCATCGGCTTCCTCTGCTCGCTCGCTGCAGCTCACCTCCCCCTGCACGAAACCCCAGCTTTTGTCTTCTATCGCTCCCTCTGATTCTGTTCCCACCTCACTGGAATGAGAAGGGTTGCTCAGGCGGTGGCGGCCCACGACCTGGCGGTGGCGGCGGCATTGACATGGAGGCCCGCGACCTGGAGGCGGTGCGGCGGTAGCGCCAGGGGGGTCCCCCCCCACCCCACCCAACGTTTGGTCTGATAGTTCTGGTATAGCGCACTATGTATGCACACAGCCTAGGCCTGTCGTTCTCATCTTCTATCTCAGCTAGCTGCTCTCTCACCTTTTAGCTGTACCTCTCTGCACGCTGCGTGCAGCCCAATGGGCGTTGGTGAATAGCCCAGACATCCATCTTGCTTCCATAAAGAAAACACGCAGGTAGCCACACTTCAAACAGGTCGAGCTCTAATAATTCCTCGTTCGTCGTCCCCTCCGGTAGCACGTACTCTAGCAGCAACAGTGGCTAGCTAACCAGACGGTTACCGTGCCACGACCACCGCCAGGGGGTGCCAGCAGCAGTGACTACCTAACCAGACGGCTACCATGCCACGACCACCGCCAGGGGGTGCCAGCAGGGGCCATGCTTGTGCATATGGTCCAAAGATCACCGTATACGTAGAGAGTATGTATTAACTGACACAACCGATCAGCTGTCGGGCGTCCAGGCAGCACGGGAGCAGGCTAGCTAGCTGCAGCAGCCCATCATTCGTTCAGGTCTTCAAGACTTCATAGCTATATATTCTATTCAAATTTTTTATGTCCATGGGTTTAGAGCTAATGCCTAATTGGCTAATTAAACTATTATTTTTAAAATTGAAGGATAATCATTATTGAAACCTTAAAGGAAGACAATTTACTCTTTTTACAAGGGACACATTGCATCATTCAACTCATGGAAAATTGATGATGCGTGTACTCTAAACTTGTTCCACCCTACTGATTTTTCAGTGGAAGAAAGAGATACATTAAGTGAAAAATTTAAATGAAACAGTTCCTTTATCCATTTATGATTTATGCTTATCCTTAAATTTATTATCGCAAAATTGTCACAGCATGCATAATTAGTTATTTAATAGAGATTTCCATGGTTCAATATATATGATCAAATTCTATACATATACTGGAGTTTATACTACACTATACTATGTATTTGATTGTCTGGGCCCTGCTATATAAGATTTCTGGCTCCGCCGCAGAGAAGCGATTTCTCTTTTGGTGCCGCAAAAAGAAAAAGTAACTGACGAAATGAACCAAGCTTTTTAAAGGTCTTCTCAAAATCAAGTGGTCTACTATTAATTATCACGTTAAAGGTCTTCTGAAAACCAAGCTTTTTAATTGATCTTTAGCGGAGTAGTACTTGCTTTTGCAGGTTAAGAATGAAATAGCAGCGAGCTAGTGGGCAGATTGGTTTCTTTTGTCTCATCTTGTTGCGTAGCACTAGAGTAGGATAGGAGTAACAGTTTTGTGCGCGTGTGATGACACAAGTTTGTTAATCGATCTGCATCTGTATAGTTTCGGCGCTAAACTTGGGCCATGTTTAGATCCCTCTAAAAGTTATAATTTTTTTACTCTCTCTCCATCACATCAATATTTAGCTGCTTGCATGAAGCATTAAATTTAGATAAAAAAATAACTAATTACACAGTTTAGTTGAAAATCACGAGATGAATCTTTTGAGCCTAGTTGGTCCACGATCGGACAATATTTATCAAATAAGATAAAAATAGTACTATTCATCGGGTTTATTTTTTCCCACGATCTAAACAAGGCCTTGGATTAACGTACTTCGTACTCCTAGGTGTGCTAAGCCTATAGTACTGCAGAGCATGCACGTCATGATGACCAGTAGACAGTAGTCCTCCTAGGTGTACGTACGTGGGCTCGCTTTTTTGGTTCCTGGGTGCATGGTTGACAGATTTATTTTTATTTTTATTTTTTTTGCATGGTTGACAGATTTGATCGGCGTGACGTGCCAGTTCCATCCCTTTGGTTTGTTCAGGCAGACTAACAGAGCAATGTTCATTCATGCAACATTCAGGCAGACAGACAAAGCTCAATGTTCATGCAACATTCAACAGTTCAGGCCGACACAATGCCAAGCACAAGGAATGGAGTCTCTTCTAATATGTATCTTGATTGATGGCGATGATTATATAGCTTCTTTCCATGATGAATTCTACACACCATTTGACAGATTCTTACTTCCATGCCGAAGAGAGAGGACCTGAAACCAAAGGCAACTAGTTTCAGTTTCAGTTGTGCAGGTTACATCCAAACAGCAAAAGATAATAGTCATGTTCATCTGCCAAATTACAAAAAAAAAAAAAGTAGGGTCAACAAAGATTACCTCATTAGAATATCTCCCAAACTAACTGGTGCAACCTGCACAAAGCAAAATGACAGTCTATTAAGTAAACATGGAAAGAATCAATTTGCACAGATTAGGAAAAAAGTGAAGCACAGCTAAGAAGAGTAATACCTTCACTAGTATGTACGTATAAAACCAATCTTTGCAGCAAACTAAAGCTTCAAGTGTCCGTGTGTCCATCTCGTGGTCACCACAGCTGAGCGCACGAGCACTGTAGCAACCAGCTCTTCGTGCATCTCGTCGGTATGGCAGTCCAAAGCGGGCGTCACGTCGCCCTTTTGTCACGCAGTAGCGAGACGGGTCCTGCCAAATACAGATGCCATTTTAGGAAGTTGGTGATAATGGGTCAAGCCCTGAAAAGTGAAGCCTCCTCACTCCTCTCCCACTGTGTTCGAACTTCGAACGTGTGACAGCAGCAAACCAGTTTTTAGAAAAGAAATATGATCAGTATTTTGTATGAAATGAAACCGTAGCCACTGGCCACTAGACAGAGAAGCAATTTGTCTTTTGGAGCCATTAGAAGAGTTACTATTACGAAAAAATGGTGATGAAATAATAACCAAAAATAATAAAAACAAAATAAAGCATAAAATAAGGTCCCACCGAGATTTGAACTCGGGTTACTGGATTCAGAGTCCAATGTCCTAACCGCTAGACCATGGGACCTTTTGTGGTTTCAGTTTTTGTATCACCCAATATATAGGCCTCACGAGGGACTGTGCTTAGTAATTCAGCGATCTGCGTGTCCTCCCATCGTCAATGCTGCCCATGCAACGTGGCTGCCACAAGCCGCGCGTACGTACCGGCCGGCACACCACACCACGCTCTCTCTGCCTTCTTCAGCGTGGCATTTGATTTGGCTTACGCGCGCTCACTCTTCAGCGTGGCCGCCGCATGCAACGTGTGTTCTAGCTCTGTTGGCTTTGAGTACGAAGATAATTGCGTAACTGTTTCTATTTTAGATTCTAATTATTTATTTATTTTTATTTTTTTTAACTTTACTCGTTTGCTTCTGTTTTTTAAAACGAAAGCTCCGTTTACCTTCGATTTAAACTTCTGTTAAGGGGTAACAAATTAAGGCACGAAAAAAATATTTGTTAATTAATAAGAAAAGACCACGGTACCCTTTATCCTCCAGGAGTGAAACCGGTCGCTACTCTCGGTACTGTCGGTGCGCTCGCGACTCCTCTCTGTACTCCGACGCGGCGCGACTCTAGGGTTAGCCGGCGGCGGGAGCACTCCAGGGCGGCGCGCCGGCGGGAATCGCGTGACGCGCGGTCGGGCTTGCGGCCTCGCGCTGGCGGGCGGGCGTCGCTGCCTCCGCGACCGGGGCAACCTGAGACGGCAGCGGCGGCGCGGGTACTGGCAACAGCGGGGAAGATCAGCGCGCGGTGGCCCTCGGCGTGAGCGCGGCGGCCCCTGAGCAGGCTCCCGTCGGCGCGGCTCCCGTCGGTCTGGTCCTCCTCCCTCCGCCATGCCCCCTCACCCACCCCGTCTCGCGCCCGCATCGGTTGGCGAGCGGCCTGAGGCGGACTCCACCACGCGCCCTCTTGTTTTGATCTGTAATGAGCAGTAGAATTGAAAGCTTGCCCGTTCCTAATCTAGTCTCGTCTCTCGGAGGAGTATAGTAGTGCGAATTTCATGCCCCTTAGCTCTTCCGGTTTTTGTTATTGGAAATTTGGCTTGATTTATGTCAGAGAGGTTCTACATTTATTCACTGGGCAAGATTGGCTTGCTTCATGAAACGTGGATGATTTTGAGTGTCAGGCTCTTCAGTGCTTTCGTGTTTGAGTCGATCAGTCGAGTAAATCGTTGTATGTGGTCATGGATTGGATCCGGTAATGTCCAGAGTGAAATGCTGCCTGATTTTTTTAACAAAATATGTATACAAAATGTCTTCTTGCTGATAAAAAACAACCGTGTTAAGTGCACTTATAGGACAGAGGCAACTAAAGGCTTCGTTTTAAAAAATACTAGGGCAAATGAGTAAAGTTAAAAAAAGAACAAATGAACAATTAGATTTTAAAATAAGGACAGTTGCATAATTAGCCCTTGAGTATATACGCATGCCAGCAGCGTCCCGAGAAAATAGGCTAAGTTCAAAACACTTAGTGGAGGCATATTCTCTTATATCAAAACAAGAAACTAATAACAAATATTAATCAATTTACTTATGTCACAAAAAGCGATCTCTCTCTTCAATCTAATCTCGAACTGAGGAATAACAGTGTCAGCTCGAACCAATGAATAATAGCGTCAGCTAGGGCAAGGAAGAGAGGAAGTCGGTCCAATCTCCAGGTGACGAAGGTGAAAGCTAATTAAGGAAGGTCAGTGAGGTGAAAATTGGAAACGCTAACGCCGGACGCCAGCCTCTCCGATCGGCCTCGTGAAGGAAGTGAAGGAAATCACGATCAGTTACGTTCGTGCTCCAATAAGCCACGGTTTTGGACCATAAAATATTTTTTTTGATTTTTTAGCTAAAACAATGCCCAAAGTATATTTACATAATATACTTGGTAAATATTGAGACCCATGGTTTTCGGAGGCCCTGTATGGTGGTCGCACAGCCTGCATGGGCCAGAGGACGCCCCTACGCATGCACATCATCACCTACTATCTAATAGTATAAGACATTGACGAACCACGATACTGCTTGATTGTATGGACGCCTAGGCTCGTCGTTCTCATCTTCTATCTTAGTTGCTCTTATCTTTTAGCTATACTCTCTGCGCTGCGTGCAACCCAACAAGCGGTGAGCTAGCCCAGCGTCCATCTCCCATAAAGAAAAAGACACACTTCAAACAAATTGAGCTCCAATAATTCTTCCTCGTTCGTCGTCCCCTCCAGTAACACATACTCTAGCAGCAGCACCAGTGACTACTTAGGGGGGGGGGGGCAGAGGGCCCCTGCTGGTACCCCCTGGAGAGCATGCACGTCATGATGACCAGTACTCCTAGGTGTACTTGCTGCCGCCATGTTTGGCATTGATGATGCAAGGCGTGCAGCGAAGCAGGACAACCAAAGAGTGAATCTTGTCCAATCGATCAAAGAGGAGAATGAGGACCTTAAAGTGATTGCGGTGTGTGGTACATGTGTTGACATAGGCCAAACATCAATCATCAGGGTGCCTTATAAGGCCCTGGGCATCGAAAACAACTTCCGAGCATGGAGAGTGATGCATCCTTTCAGTCCAAAAGGCTTAGATAGAGAAAATGTGTTAGATAGAGACAGAGGTAGTAGATAAACTGGACGTTCACATTAGTATTCTAGTTCTCAGATCTGATCTTTAACTTGTTAAATTTGAGATTTTCAAGAATAGATCATTTAGATATATCTTAGTAGAATAGTATGAGCAATCAGACAATTTGTTAATCACTAGAATAGTATGTGACTTCTTCGAGTTGTGACGTCGACTACTATACATTGTTCGGAGGAAAGTTTCCCTATTTTTTCATGGATCGCAATAGGACATGAATACCTATTGTTTGAAATACCAACACTTGATTCCAGAACTTAATTTGCAATTTTTTTGACAGCATATTATGTCTATTCATGGTACTTATTATGTCTATTCGTGGTACTAATTTTGTATATGTATTTACTCATATCAAAATTATGCTGTACAGCTTTATCTGGATAGTAAAGAAAAAGCACATTCAAAGACCGAAATGCAAGCTCCTGTAGCATGACAGTCATGTAGTCCAATGACAACAATGGCAATGGTGGACGAGCCCTACTAAGAGTTTCAGCAGTCACAGTGCCACGAGAAGAGAGGAAACATTGCTGGATGGTACAACACTATCCAGATTAGTACTTTATAATAAGTTGGACACCAATCTCCATATTGACTTCTTAGTCCGGCAAGATGGCCGCGGCCTAGAGCTGTGGGTAGTTGGCGCAGTAGAGGTTTGTCTTCCCAATGACGCCTCTATCTGCCATCTAGGAGTAGGATCAGAAGGTTGTTCCGTAGTGACGAGTCAGGTTCAGTTGGGCCCTGTGTGGCTGTCTGGGGCTTTCAAGCCCATGTATGTTAGAGAACTTGTTTCATCGTTGCCTGCTGGCCTAGTAGCCTTGGGCACTAGACTTGCAGAAACTGTGGCTGAATGTGGGGCAGACTTCTTAGGCTGCTGGCTTTGCTGCACAACGTATGATATGGAAACCAACCTACTGTGTAAACTATGAAAACTCTAATCAAGACCATAAAAATCTAATTTGATAGGTTATTTTAACACTTAAACCCTTCCATCTCTAGCCATCAGATTAGATTTCTATGGTATTGATTAGAGTTTTCATAGTTTGCATAGGAGACTGGTTTTCATAGCATACGTTGCCTTCGGTCATTCCCCTTCTGCACTTGAGACATGCTGGTGTTGTGGACATCATCCCATGATTTTCGGACTGTTTGTTGAAGGACCGGATACGGCGACCAGAGGGGGAGGGGGTGAATGGGAGCCTCAAAATTTCTTTCGAAACTTTAGGTCCTTGGCTCAGCAAACAACCCCAAGAGCAAAACCACACAAGCCGGTAGTGACCACGACCCTATTAAGAGGGTGAATGTTCTCTAGGAACACAGCGGGTCACTACAAAACCAACGCAGCAAACCGGAAGCAAATCGAAGACCAAACGGACAAGCAACGAACAAACAACTGAGTCTCGGGTGTACTACCGGAAGTACTGGAGGAGCAACCGGTATAAAAACCGGAAGTACAAGAAAAAGAGTTTTAGCCCAAGTCGAACGAGGCCTTAACTGCCCGAAAATATACTAGCGGTAGTACCGGTGTTACTACCGGTACTGCTACTATCGGAAGTACTGCCCAGCCATGCGCAAAAATGACCCTTAAAATGTACT
>CM041636.1:17911773-17926834 GCA_023333625.1 Bothriochloa decipiens
ATCTATATCTATATCTATATCTATATCTATATCTATATCTATATCTACATCTATCCCTAATATCCATATCATAAAACTGTGTTGAAACCATCCACTAATACAATATTAATAGTTCAAAATCCATAATGACAATTCTAACATAGGCATAAATTAAAGAGTACCAGAGATGTACACTACACTATTTTTATTGTTTTATTCGATGCTTTCCAAGAGACATGGATGTCTTGATTATATCATCTTTATCAACGTTAAAGAAAACATCATACTCAATGAAAGTGACTAGACAATCATCCAAAAGAAACTTAATGTACCTATAAGTCAACAAGTTAACTTTTTATAAAGATGAAGATCTTTGTCACTCCATTTCTCAATATTATAATCAACTGCTACCTTGGGATTCTTAAAGCTAATGTATCTCTCTTAAGCTGCAATATGTGCCTCAAAACCCAGATGTTTGATAAGTGCTTTCTCTCCCCAATTCCTCTCGCCATCAACAGTAAATTTGTTTGACCCAATAACTTAAACAAGTAGCATATAAAGCAAAACACAACATCCTTCTTAACATTTTTACTCAATCCAATCATGAGTGTACATCCAACAACAGTTGAACTAACGGTCTACACAATCTTTCCTTTTGAAAAATCATTGCAAAAGGTTTGAAATTAGAAGCTTGTTTTGTTGTATTGTTGCTATTTTGGGGATGTTTTTAAAATTTGCCTACAATTGGCAGTTTGTTTTATTTTGTTGTTGTTGTTGTCTTCAAGTTGTTTTTAAAATTTGTTACCCTAATTAGAAGCTTGCTCTTTTATATGTTCACAATGTAGGAATCTGTGTTTTTATTGCTACCTGGTAGGACCACTTCAGGGATATCAGTTAGTTATCACACTTGGCATATTGACTGCGGCTATGGATTGGAGCCGTCGTCTTTTAAAATCACTCCTTTTCAAATATTATTAGGATAACAAGTCCACCTAGGATTTTGATAAGACTAGGGCCAAGTTTCATCGGCGAAACGCCAATAGATAAGCCATAGTCTATAATAATTTCTACGTATTCATAGAAAAAATTCATATTTTCATCGAAAGATTGCAAATGAAGTATGGTAAAGTCAATGGATGGTTTGCTGTTCTCAGGTTGTTCTTTTTCAGGAACTCGAGAGAAATATGATGCTGTAGTCCTGGTCCTCTTCATCTAATTGGAATCAGAAGTTCAAAATTAGGAGACTAGCACCATTCCTGGTCGCAGAGATTACTTGAAGTAAATAAAGAGAATAACTGAAGAACTGCACAAATACCTTCACTGTGAGGGCTCCGGCAGCGGCAGGTCGGTACACGAGCCCACGAGGGGCGAGGGACAAGGCATAGCCCTGCGGCCCTGCTTGCGAGGGCAAGGGCGACGGCATTTTTCGCGCGAAAATCGCGCGCTTCGCGTCCGGTGGGATTCGAACTCGTGACCTCTCTTTCGCGTGTCTTCTGCCTTAACCACTGCACTACTCTGTCACATGTGTCTATAACTAGTTTCATTTCCTCATATTCTATACTAAACCGAGAGTAATTAGCTTGTTTAAGGGCCTAAATGAATTCAAATCCAAAAGTGGTCAACTATAATATTTCATAACTTTTCGAGGTCTACACTTTTCGTTTAGGAAGTTTTTTCATCCGAGGTCTTTTACGAAATTTGAATTTCAAATTTAAGATATTCACATATGGCTTTAGCATGGTAAGATGAACTCAAATGAAAAAGTTATTAACTACAAAGTTTCATAACTTTTCGAGATCTATAAACTTTGTTTTGGGTATTTTTTCATCCGAGGTCGTTTACGAAATTTAAATTTTGAATTTTGAAATTCACGCGTAGGTTTAGCATGGCAAGATGAACTCAAATGAAAAAAAATTAAACTATAACATTTCATAACTTATTAAGATCTATAAATATTATTTTGCTTGTTTGATCATTTGTTCATCCGATGTGGTGGTTCTAACATAGTTCACAATTCTTATGAAACTATTAGTGAGATGTAGGTTTTATAAACAACATTACTATCGATTTATGAAATGAAAAATAACCAATATAAACTTTGTAGATCCTAAAAAGTTACACAACTTTGTAGTAGAAAATTTTTTCATTTGAGTTCATTTAGTGCCTCGAAAATATAATATTGAAAATATCTTTGCCGAGTGCCAACAGGAAGACACTCGGCAAAGAGCTCTTTGCCGAGTGCTGGTGACGTGGCACTCGGCAAAGATTTCCTCTTTGCCGAGTGCCGCTGACGTGGCACTCGGCAAAGAGCTCTTTGCTGAGTGCCGGTGACGTGGCACTCGGCAAAGAGCTCTTTGCTGAGTGCCGATGACGTGGCACTCGGCAAAGAGCTCTTTGCCGAGTGCGAAGTCTGACACTCGGCAAAGATTTTCTTTGCCGAGTGTCCGAGATTTAGCACTCGGCAAAGAATATTACACTCGACAAAGTCGTGATTTCCGGTAGTGACGCTTGGACTAATTTTATTCTTCCATTAATGAAATAGACATATTACACCGCAAAGCAGTACACACCTGCAAAAGCGGATGAACAACAGTCACACACCCCCAAAAGCGCATGAAACTTTACGCATGTACCATGCTTGAAGCCTTTTTGTTTGCAAGGCGCTTCACAGTCTAAGTCCACCATACAATGTAAACGAGGAAATTCCCACTCTTGGGCGGAGGATGCGGTGGGGGAGAGCGGATGAAACCTAATTAATAACACAGTAGAGAAACAAGACTGGTTGGTTAACATATTTTTTCTACAAGTATCTAGTTAAAACATGATAGAGGTATGTAGGTAAAGTGATAATAACCACAACTTGCTGACATTAAGGTTGAAGGCATGATAGTAAGAATCAAGAACAAAACAATCATCACGGACACGATCCTCATTGGGTCACTCTTAAGAAGAGTCATGCAGAAGAGAGACAAAGTATATATATTTTTACTACTCTTTTCTTTTATATACCTACGAGGAGGTAGTGAAGGATAACTTGCTGTATCTATACATTTATATTATATATACAAGTGATTATATAGAACTACATCCAACCTCCGTCCAATTAATATCTTCTGTTTCAACATCTAATAAGTTACTTAAATGACACCATGTGAACAAGAATAAATTTATATTTGTATATCTATACGTATATAATACCTAATATTAAAGAGCAAAAATTTATTTCTCCAAGTTTTGGTAACCCGGTGCCTTTATCACATATGTTTATGTCTATATCTATCTCTATGTCGAACGGCAAAATTTCTCCCTCCAGGTTTTTGTTCAGACCAATCACTCAACAGTTCACGTATCTATATCTATATCTATATCTATATCTATATCTATATCTATATCTATATCTATATCTATATCTATATCTATATCTATATCTATATCTATATCTATATCTATATCTATATCTACTTGTCCATCAACCCGTGCTCAGTAGAGTCTTAAAATATATAAGCAAAAGTTATTGTTTATATCTCCAACTAATTAAAATTACTAATATTAAACTGCATGTTTTGTTTACTTTGTTCATTTTTTATGAAACGGGCCGGACAAAGAGCCCCTATTGGCAGTTTTAATGAAGAAGTTAATGATACAATACAAATAAAATAGGGAAAACACAATAGATAGGACGTCGTTTGTATCTAGCGCTGATAAATGTATCAATTATTAATCCAAATATTTCTTCATCCCATATCAATTTAGTTGAAAGATTAGCTTAAACTATGACGGCCTTGTTCTGGCCTATTTCCTGTGATGCCATTACTCTAAAATTTTGATTCCTTATTAGTTGCTTTAGGTTTTTGACCTCAGGTTAAGATGAAAATCTTATTCTATCTATTATTAACTCTCTTTTAAATGCTCCCTTAAAAACTTTGGCATTGTTTAATTAGATGGCAAAAAGTTTTGCTAAAAAGTATCGTAGCACTTTCGTTTGTGTTTAACAATTATTGTCCAACCATGGGCTAAACTAGGCTAAAAAGATTCATCTCACAAATTATAAACTTTATAATTAGTTATTTTTTACCTACATTTAATGGTTGATGCATGAGTCTAAAGATTCGATGTGATGGAAAATCTTAAAAAATTTTCAATTTTTCAATGGAACTAAACAAGGTTACAAGTAGTCGTTTAAAAGATGCACATCACTTAATCATTGATAAAGCTTGAAGTGAGATCTCGTACACAATAGATAAACAGAATATTAGCATTTAATCCCAAAGGACAGGAATATTTATTTATGTTACTGAAGTGGAGTATTATATTCAAGGCCACTCAGCAAGAAGACAAAACCTAAACAAACAAAGCTGCAAGTGTCCTAGTCCTAGTGTGTGCTTGCCTTGTGACAATAATTGTTCATGTGCACAACTGAACGGTATGCAGCGTGCGGGCGTAGATCCGGCGGCGACAGTTCAAGCGAATCTGCATTGGGCGAAGGTGAATTGGACGGCCATACCCAAACGGACACGCGCGCGGGTTCCGGCTTGCTGCTAGAGTCTGGACAGCGGCCAGGGCGAGGGCCGCATGGCGGCATGGGAGACTCGTGCCTCGGCGGGTGTGGACTGTCGCGTGGGTGCTTCGTGTTTGGGCGTCTTCTGCCTCCTCTCCCTCCATCGTCGACCTGTCAAGGATTCTTCATACGATGTCACCACCATACATGAATTGATTATTGTATAGCGCAAACCGTAGACCTGGTGTTCACATTCGTGAATTGATGTAGGCAAGTTTGGAAATTGACACCTTTCTTCTATATTTGTTTTCTTTAATTGATGTAGCCACGCAGAGGTTGCATTTTCTGTATGATTTGTTTGAACTATAATATCCATTTTGTATTGGCTTGGGAGATCCAACAAATAAATCTTTTTGTGCAGACGTGCTTGTAGGACAAAGAAGGCAAGGAGGCAGAGTACGTGCTTCCAGGACAAAGAAGACAAGAAGCTGATGAATGCCATGTTTTTTATTCTGATATTATAATGTGTGACGATGTTTGTTTTCAAAATCATCAAAGCATACAAATCATTTTGGTTGTTTAATAGTATGTGTTATCTTAACTGTTACCGTAGCGTTAGCATGAGCAATATACTAGTATAGAAAAAATACAGATTAGAATTTTAGTGTTCTCTATTGTTTTCTTAGAATTACATAGTATAACATAGACACCCACAACATGCACAGGTACACTCACTCCTCAAATCCTATCTCTATGAGAACCTCTGAAGAACTGAGCCAACAATTTTTGAGATTTATAAAGTCATAGAAAATTAAATTGCCGATAGTGTACTATATTACTATCATCGAGCATCAGGTAGGCCTTTGCTGATTTAGGCATTTAGCAATAATGATAGATCATCCAACCGATGTGTTAATCCTGTCCATCAATCAAAGAATCGGAGCATTTCATAGTAGTCCTAAGATGAAGAGCTAGAAGGAACCTTGTCTGCAGATGTTGGTGTCGTGCGTTGGCCCCGATGGACTTAGAATCCGAGTCTCGGCACGACTCTTGCAGTTCCCATGCTTTATCGGTTGCTAGTGCTGCCTCGATCTCAAGGCCCTGAGGGAAGCTACCGCGCTCTGCCAAGCGCGCCACGCTCGCACCAACCGGCACTAGGCTCACCATTGTCGCATTTTGAGATAAAGATTGTCTTTATCCAATTCATATGCAAAGGTTATGAATGTTCAAATAAGATATAGAACTTTGTCGTTGGGAAGTTTTTTAATTTTAAATGATTTGGAGTGTGAAAAATACTTAGAAAATTCTTGTATTTTGAAATTCAAAAAATTAAAATTGTTGAACAACCAAGGATGTTGACATGCTGTGCGCAATAGTTGATATTATCAATATGATCTACAACTTTGCACTTGATAGTCTTTCATCGGGAGAGCAAGAGACCATCTCGATGACCAACAGCTATCACCGGCTCATGACCCGCCGATCGACAAGATGAGCTCAATTTACTCAGGAGTATCATTATGTTTAGTGACTTTATTCAATCCTAGGGACGTGTGCACGATGACCAGCCCCGCTCCAGCTTGACCTGAGTACTGATTATTGAATAGTGAGTGACTACCGAGCCACCGAGATCTGAGAGCGGCAACGACGGACCCGGAGGAGAGGCGGTCGCCGCGCGCGTGGCTCGTCGCCGGCCGGCAAGCGGCTCCACACGCTGCCTTGGCGTCACTCAGTCACCATTGGCATGAAGCTTGCCGCCGGCTCACCAGTCATCACGTCAGAGGGCTTGGGGCGCCGCCGTCCGGCGAGACCTGCAGCTTCAATCAATTCGTAAGAGCGCCTTATCACGGTAGGCCACGAAACATTTTCATCAGTTTCTCATCACAGCTTTGTTTTGGGCATCTGATTTTAATGTGCTACGAAATAGTGGAGGATTTCTCCCATACACAGAGTACGTAATACACACTCTTATACACTCACGATAGTGAAAGAAGCCCTTTGTGCTGCTGTGAGTGTATTGTCAATTTGTCATCAACAATTAATATATATATATATATGAATGGTTGATTTTTATTCTTGTTACTCACAGTTGGAACATACTTTGCAGACATTTATTTGTTGCGTGACTCCAGGATCTGACTCCATTCACCGATTCAGGTATGACACATCTGCCAGGATGGTGCATCAGCACCAGTCCTTTTACCCTCTTTTGCCTTAAATTTTTCCTATGTCCTAGTTAAATTGGGGCCTTATTGTGTTACTCTTCTGATGTCTGTCATCAGGCGTATCAGCATATATATCACTCCTGCCACATATCCATACAGAAATCTAGCAGAGCCATGGAGGCGACGGCGCTGAGTGCGGGCAACGGCAAGTCCGTGCTCCATGGAGCGCTTGGCTACGCAAAATCCACAATTGTCATGGAGGTGGCCTTGCAGCTCGGTATTCGGAAAGATTATGCTTTCGTCGCAGATGAGCTTGAGATGATGAGGTCATTCATGATGGAGGCGCACGAGAAGAGAGATGATAATAGCAAGGTGGTTAAGACTTGGGTGAAGCAAGTCCGTGACACTGCTTACGACGTCGAGGAAGCCTCAAAGATTTTGCTGTTCGTCTCAAGAAGTTAAGAGGCCATGCTGGTGGCGATTCCCTCGCACGCTGCTGGAGCTGATGGAAAATGACAGACAAATGACAGACTTTGTAATTGCACATAAGCTACCTCAGACAAAGGCAGATGGATAAGATTTGTGAGCTGATCTTGTACAAAATCTGTGACCACTGAAATTGTCATGTTCTTTGCAAAAGAGAAATGTTCAGGCAAAGTACTTGATAGGGGTTCAGGCTTATGGTTGTCTTTCCAAAATACACAAGCTTTTCCATTTTGCCCAATGATAATCAAGGAGGCTTACGACAATCCAGATGTCCAAATCAATGTCCAAATCAAATTCCCATCCCGTGCATGCACAATGTTTTTGGGGGGGAGAGGGGGGGGCGGGGCCGCGGGTGTAGAATTGCGGCCGACAGTGATGTCCCGGCTGGTAGCAAAGTCCGACAGTGACTATTTCTCACAACACTGCCGGGCTATTTTACGAGCCAACAGTATTGGCGCAGTTAACACTGCCGGCCTGTTGTCCGAGCCGACAGTGTTAGCGCAGTCAACACGGCTAGTGATGAGGACATGACACCTATGGATATACCCGTAGAGGCTAAAGATAAGCAAAACCCAAACCCTAACGTAGGTGGCGGCTGTTCATAATATAGCCTAAGGGGCATCCAAGGACCCCTACTCACGTCCATACGCAGCCCTGACACAATACAAGGCCCAAACGGCCCAAAAGACGACGACATAGCGCCCTGACAGATTCTGGATGCAAACTGTTTCGACTATTCCCGATGACTCCGGATGAATTTGGGCCTCCAACAAGATTCATTGGAAAGGTCTTCTCGTTATCTTTCTTTAGAGTACAAGAACGTCTAATTCCGAGTCCGTAGGTGGCCTGGGCGACCGTTTTAGTGCTGACTGGTCCTGGAGCCCGAGATGGACTCGAACTTGACATGTATTGGGCCTTCAACTTGGCTTGGACGCCCATGCTGACCTCCAAAGGTGGTGGCCAAGGTGGAGGACGTCTAAGGGCTTCCTTGATGTATTCTTCAACTCTTTGGGGCGTGCTTCCACTTGGGCCAGGGTCCCAATGATGGATAACAAGCCCATCACAATGACGTAGCTCCCTATAGAAACAGCAATGAGTGTCTTGTTCTTTTGACAGTCTTACCAACATGATATGGAGATGGGACCAGACCTATTTGAAAGCCTATCAAACAAGCTTTTCATCAAGTGCTCATTGACCTCATTCGCACTCTGGACGGATGAGTTATGGCCTTCCCAATGAAGCACTATCGTGCTGCCGACGAACCGACCGTTGGATTTTGATGAGTTTGCACTTTGAGACACATTTGTACCTACACTCAAATAAAACCATATACATGTGGAACCAAATGAGTTGTACCAAAAATCACTATGCACATGTAAGAATGAGCTCACCTTATCTTTAGCCTCCACGGGTATATCCATAGGTGTCATGTCCTCATCAGCTAGCCTGTTGTCCGAGGCAACAGTGTTGACTTAGTCAACACTGCCGGCTTTTATCTCAAGCCGCCAGTATTTATTTATTTTTTCTTTTTATTTCTATTATAATTGTTAATTTATAATATTTATATTTAATATTTTAGTTTACTGTAGATTCCATAATGGTACTAATTATAATTAAAATTCTTCACCAATAATATTAATATAATAATACAAATATCCGATACGCTAACATTCAACTGTTCAACACAAGATGTTCAACAATGCCAAAAGAAAAAGAAATTATTACAACAAACGAGCGAGCTCCTCTTCATTATAGTGACTCTTGAATACCTTAGCTCTTGCAATTCAAAACTGGCCTCCTCTTGTAAAGACATGTGCCAGGAGGAACTCTGCAAGCTCACTTTGAAGCCCGATGATGTCAAATTGACTCAGCCTTTGGTGCTTATATTTCTTGCGCTGTCGTTCCAAAAAGATGGAGGCAAAGATTGAATCAGTACACCATATTTTAGTTGATCTGGCTCTTTCGCAGTGTACCCAATATAACGGAACATGGCTCACATGACATAGAACCCACACTCATTGTTGGCATTCGGCTGTTGTAGGTACGGGATGTGGGTCATTTCAATAATTTTGAATGGTTTTTGCATTCCACCTTTATGCTTGCTTCGAACTCTGTGAGAAAATTTAATAAATAGTTAAAAGTGGAGTGACTAGAAAAAGATATATGTGATCATAGAAATATATTGTTGTTAGCATCACTTACGTATTGAGGATATCCACTAGTGGTTGCAGATCCTCAAGTGGCTTCTTCTTCAAGTCCTAGACCTGAATCTCATTGAATGGAAGATTGACATAAACTAGGGCGTAATGGTTGCTATAATAAAAAAATTATAATTAATGAATAATCTGTACTAAAAAAGAAGCATAAAAAAACTGGTCAAGAACACATACTTGAAGTTGTAAGGTAAAAGTATGTCGGTTTTCTTATTATCCACGAATGCTTGAAATACTTCTACCAATTGTTGTATCACATAATCCACACCTCCTACTTTGCCGAGGCAGGTCTTTTAATTGACTCGGATGGGGTCTAAGAAGCCTATGTGCCAAAATGGTTTCTTTAGGCTGCAATATTGTGCAACCAACCTACATAAAAAACATGAGAAGTGCATAGAATTAAACAACATTGTGTCTCAAAAGAGCATTACGTAGGATTTCACGCGTGTAGGGTACTTACATAGTCTAAAATAACATGATTTGTACATCGAGGTTGCGTCTCTAGTACAGCTGGAACAACACTCCCAATCAACATCGTATTTCTCTTCTTCTTGATAGTTGAAAACATCCAGCGGTTGGATAATGCAGGCAAACCAACCCGACTTGGATTCATGCGAAGCACAAATGTAATAATCATGCAAATGCTTAAGCGGGGTGGGCAACTCTTGATATTCTTTGTTGGTAACCAACATATCCCCAAGCACAAACTTCGACCAGCTCTCTGCTCGGGGTTATCTTCGACCAACACATCCGCCTAGTACTCTCTGCTCTGCTCGGGGTTATCTTTGACCAACTTGTTTATTTTCCATTCATGTTCCTAGTCCTCTGCGTCGCCACTTTCATTATTGTACTGGTTTTGTGTATGCCTTTCATATTCGGTCCTCTTCAGGGCATCTGGAAGTGAGGCAACTAGATTAAAGAATGGAATATATTTTTCCTTTGGTATAGAGTCACCCACTTTTTGCGGCATAAGATTTGTAATGCTGCCATTCAATGGCCTTTTCTGTTTCTCTTGCTCTGCTTGGGGAACTGACTCCGAGGACCTTTTGCATGCTTGCGATGGTGCATTTGGTGTCGCTTTGGATGCAGGAAGATGAGAACTCTGTCCTCTAGATCCTGAAGCAGTGGCAGTGGCTATGGACGCAGGAAGACGAGAACCTTGTCCTCTAGATCCTGAAGCAGAGCGAGTACCAATCTTTCCTTTTGTGGGGCCGGAATTAGGGGGGACATTAGGAGGAGGGGCAGTGGTCTATTTTGACCCTCTTGATGTATGCTGACGAGCAGGAGCCGGCTGAGGAGGAGGAGAAGGAGGAGGAGGAGTCTGCTGATGAGTAGGAGCCAACTGAGGAGGAGGAGAAGGAGGAGGAATCTGCTGACGAGCAGGAGCCGACTGAAGAGGAGGAGGAGTCTCTTGACGAGGAGGAGGACGAGTTGTCCTCGGGGGTCATGGCAACTGAGGGTAAGGTCCTCCGCTCGGAGATGCTGAGCGGTGGGGTGAGGAGTCATATTCGTCCTCTTCGTCCAAGGTAAACTCATGGTTAAGCTTAATGAGGCGCTTGCACCATGCGACAATAGCTCCCTTGTTTTGGACAAGTCTCGGCCTGTCTTTCGCTGTGGGGTGCTCGATCAATACCTTATTGTACTTCTTGTCAAGTATGGTGTCGATGGTCACTTTGGCGAACCCCTGCGGAATTGGGATGCCATTAATGGTCCCCTCTCTAGCAGGCCAGTCCTGGCCGATCGCTACCTTGTCTTTTGTCCATTGCTACCGGACGTATAGCTTGACATTGAACGGTTCATTGATGTCATCCAGCGGATGTGGAGCATTCTCGTCTTCTTGGCCAAGAGCAAATGGGGTCGAGCCACAGCTACTATGACCCCGATTTGGCTCTGCAACATGCAATGCCATCTCTGATCCCGGGGACGCCAAAACTTCCTTGACTTTAGATTCAACCATCTCATCAAATTTGGCATCAAATTTGGCATTTAGTCTCTCTTCTGTCTCCCTAAGCATCCTCCTTGTCTCTTCCTCTCGTGCCTCTTTAGCCCTTTTGCGGCTCCGGTAGCTATTGACATCTTCTGGGAATCCTTTAAACCAATCAACAACACCGACTCCTCTGGTGCGACCAGCGTGCTCCTTGTTCCCAAGGGCCTGGGTTAGCACGTCATTCTCCCTATTAGATTTGCGAACCCCTTGGTTCACCTCCTCAGTTAACTAGGAGATCTTCGAGAGAGCTCATGGACATCCGGATCATCTTCTTCATTATCGGGATGATTTAAGATGCTAAAGCTCCCATCATCACCGTGACGGCACTTCCTCCCGATACACTATATTAAAGATATTTCCTCCCAATCGGTGGTCTCAACTGCAACATCTTGTGCAATAAGCTCATCCTGCTTATCGAATTCTACATGAATAACATCCAGCAACATGGCATATCCACGAGATCCAAGACGATGAGGGTTATTCGATTTCACCAAGTTCGCCTTATTCTTCGTGCTAAGTAATTAGAACTCCTTGGTGGCATAGTGTTCCTTGAAGTCCTGCCAGTAGGCCCTCTGCGAGCTCAGCACTCCTGCATCCCAATTTGGGTCTATATTTTGAGCAATATACTTCTTGTAACAGGTACCTTGAAAAGTCTTGTGAGTTGTCGACATTCTTTCGTAGGCTTTCTTCTCTGCTAATGCCTTGTTATACAGTGGGCCTTCCTCAAGGAAAGTGTAATACTTTTGGAGCTCCTTCCATATCCTCTCCTTGAGCGCAAAAGAAACCACTCTTGGGTCCTTTTCTTCATCGCCACTCCACTTCCAATACTTCAAGGGCACGAAGTCCCTAACAAGGATGCCAATGGTTGTAGAGTATTTGGACTTAGCACTTTTCGGTTTGGCCGGCATCCTGAATTCATTGAATGCTGTGATCCTGAAATGCTTTTCGATATGAAGCTTTGACGGGCCACGCTTGGTTCTGATTCTAGTTGTACCCGAGCCCTCAGGCGCCTCGACCGACGTAGGTTCCTCCCGGTCCTGGAGAAAACGAGTAAGTTAATACCCTCTCAGTTTATTAGAGGATGTGGCTACTTGAACAAATCACACCTAAGTTACCTGGTTAGCTCGGTCTTGGTCTTGGTTAGCTTGGTCTTGGTCATCATTTAGGACCAAAAAATCACTCGGGCTAAAATCTCCCTTCACATTGTCACCGGCTACGTTACCGGCATCTTGCTCACCTGCTACGTTACCCGCATCTTGCTCACCGCCTATGTTACCCACATCTTGCGACGCTTCCTACGCCATGTAGTTTGTTCGGCTGCGGGGAATGCGTTGACGAACCATGGCTGTGACATGATCGTGGTCAATTTGTGTTGGCATATGTTCACATTGTACAATTATTATGAAATAAATATCAAAGACTTAGTGCAAAGAGTAATAATAAGTTCACATTGAACACATGCTAGCTACTAAGTTCACCAACTGCTCTACAGCCACAAACCTACATCAACTTTCCAATAAGAAAAGCAATGACAATAGCCATAAGCACAAGCATGGCATCTTTCCAAGACCAAACAACAATTGTCCTAGTCTTTGCGGGTACGGCGGGTGGAATCACCGGTGGAATCGCCGGTGCAGGTGGAATCACCGGTGGAATCGCCAGTGCATGTGGAATCACCAGCGCCTGCTCTTCAATCTCCAGTCGCTGCTCATGCTCACGCCTCCACTCATGGAAGGCCCTCCAAGCTTCATCATGTGTGTTGTATTTTTTATACTCATTACTAGGGTAGCGATGTATTTGAGCTTTGCACTGTTCCAGGTTCGATAGACCCCAGGAGTATGACCAACATGAACAACATAGTATGCCATGGTTGCACTACATACAACAATGTTTTATTTGTGAGATGTTCACAATCATCATTTTATATATATACATGTAAAAGTATTTAAGGTAGCCACCAACAATATGTATTCTCAAGTAAGGTTTGCACTTAAAAATAATTGTTCACAAACTATTTGCCCAACTATTTTTTCACAAATAGTGTGTAAAGCTAACTATCCATCAATTTATAGCAAAATAGTGTGTTCATCAATTTATAGCAGATTTCATCCATTTAAGCTAGACAGTGCTAAATAACCATCAATTTAAAGCAAAACATATATGATTTGTGCAAACAAGCAAAATTGGAAATTAGCCATGTTTCATGTTCTAACAAGTGGCACCTGTTTGGAGGCAAGGGTCGGTGAAGCACTCCGGCGTCCAGGAAGAAGAGACCACCGCAGGCAGTGGTGGTGCTCCTCAACGCGGTGGCCGGCGGTGCTCATCGGCGCGGGGGCGGTGGCACTGGAAGAAGGGGCCGGCGATGGTGCTCGACGGCGCGGGGGCACAGTTGCTGGAGGAATGGCCGCCGGTGGTGAGCTCCTGGACACGGTGTGTGGCAGAGATGCTCAGCACCATTTCGTCGAACAGGTTGGGGGCAGGGTGGAAGGATCCTACCTCGTGACGTGGGAACGACTGCGTTCACGCGCTCCTAATGTTGTGACCTGCAAGAAGAGGAGGACAACGCCCTCGTTGAAGCAGTGGAGGAGCTGCAGACGACTGGGTGGCGCCGGTGCGGTGGCACGGACGACCGGGTGGTGCCGGAGGTGGTGGCCGCGCGGCCGTCGGCGAAGCAGTGGGCTCGCGGATGGCGTCGCGGATAGTGACGCGTGGGCGGCGGACGGCGTTGAACGGCGGCGGACGCGGTGGATGGCGTCCAAGGTGCGTCTACGCGGCGTCGTGCTCTGGCAGGGTGGGGAATGGCGCGCTCGGGGTTCAAAGACTTAGCCAAAGTTTTAGCCCGAGCGCCTTTCCATTTTATACCTACCCCTTATCACTGCCGGTGACAGCCACGCCCCGGCAGTGATGATAGCCCATCACTGCCGGGTCGTGGCTGGCACCGGCAATGATAAAGTGGGTTGCTGGATGGGTTAAGTAAAATAAATACCCCCATCCAGCATCCATCCCCACTATAGCGCAGCGGTTAAGGCTGCTGGCTCCGGCACCCGCGACCCGCGTTTGAATCTTGGGCGCCCCAAATTTTTAGTATTTTCGTTTATTTCCAATAAAAACAATCCCGCGCACGGGTTAAATAAAATAAGTTTTCCCTCATTACATCCATTCCCACTATAGCTCAGCGGTTTAGCCTTGCTTCTCTGGCCCCGACGACCTGAGCTCGAGTACTAGCCCGGCCAAATTTTTTAGTTTTTTATAAAAATTAAAGGAAATATTTTAGTTTTCTTTTTTATTTTTACTATCAGTGTCGGGGCAGTTATAAAGCCGACAGTGATATATATATTAAAACATGCATAATATGAATAAATAGAAAAAATATATTTCTATGTGAAATTGGATTCAAATTTTTTTGGTAGTAATGTGAACCCAAATTATGGTCTCACACAAGATATTAGATTTTTCTGACAATTATTTGAATTACTGTAATTTTTTCTATGCATAGTGAGACAAAATATGGTGAATTACACAATTAAAAAAGCAAAATTTTAAGCCAACCTCCATAGAATCTTGTTTCTTATGGCACAAGAGACCCTATGTATAAGTTTGGCACCATTCCGGATCTTTTCAGGGGTAGACCTAGTTCAACCTATAATTTTTTGGTAAAATCACATAGAAACTCAATTAAACCGTGTAAAGTAGCAAACCATTTCAGAAAAATCTCAAAGTTGGTGAAACCTTC
>CM041636.1:17927234-17962872 GCA_023333625.1 Bothriochloa decipiens
TTCGTATGGGGCATGAGCAAGCATTAGAAAAAGTTTGAGACCAATACAAAGATCAAACGATAGAAACAATACATTTGGGATTAGACGCAACATACATAATGAAACACACAACACATGCACATTATAATTAAAATCAAATTAAACTACAACCTTGCAAACCTAATGAAACTAAAGACTAATCAGGGGTTCTCGCCATTCACCTCGGTCCACGCCATTGTAAATCTATGCCAGTTCTTGTCTCCGATGGTGTATCTCCTCTCAGTATCCATATAGTGCAGTGCCCGTATGATTGCACTCTCCCATGCCACATGAGCCGCAAAGAATGGTCGATCGTAGACAAAACTGACTGAAACCTCACTATGCTGCTGAGTGAACCTTATGCAGAATTGTTTGCCATCTGCAGTATCCTGGCCAGTGGTGCGAACCCAATCCCAATCATAGTTGAATCTATAGCTTAGTCTAGAATGGCCATCAAGCCACATGAAGAATGGGTAACATCATGGAGCAAATTCTGCAAGTGGCCAAAATAAAGATACTATTATTACATTGATAAACAACAAATAATATGTATGACAGATTATCAATAAAAGTTGATTTTACCACATCATGAGTGTTGCTTTGTGTGCTCCACTCGCTAAATGTACAAGTAGTGTAACCATTGTGACGCAGAGCCATCTCCTTGTAGTACGAGAAATCAATCACATTATATCCTACACGTCGAAGTGAGTCTAAACAGTAGCCAACCATAGATTCCTGGGTGTTCCTCATGGATGCGCCCAACTCCCCCTCCGTCAGATAGTGTGCCTAGGAGCATCTTGGGCTTGGCTTCTAGAAGGGATGGTAAAACTAATTTCATACCGCCAGAGATGAGTATTGGGAACAGGGAGCGTGACCTCATTGAAGTGCTCAGCAAGAAACAAGTCAAGTGCATCATGTAGCCATCATGCTGGGTCTATTCACTGCAACATAAAAAATGCAATGCAGCAATCATATTAAACAAATTATTCTTATTTATTTGCATAAAAACATAAGATGTTGGAAATAGTTTTGTACAATAGCTGGCGTAGGGAATCTCGGAATGGGCACATTTGTAGCAAATGGCTCGTCGCCTTGGTGAAAACCAAGTGCCTGTGGTGGCGGAAGCAGAGGTGGTACGTTCATGAATCCTGATCGATAAAATTTGATAAATAAGTATATAGGCACAAAAATATACCTCACAGGCAATAATAAGTAAAATGAACCTAAATAATAAAATACAAAAAATATATAGAAATATGTATATATACCACAGTAATATCCAGGAGCCATTGCAAGAAATCACGTAGAGAGGAAGTTGATCTGGCGAGAAGTGAGAGTGGAAATGTGAGAAATGGAACTCAGTGTGTGTGGGGGAATATGCATGCAGCCGGCCCCATCATTTATAGAGGAAGGACAGTATCACTGCCGGATTGCTGCTACAGCCGGCAGTAATATATCCATCACTGCCGGCTAGTGGCTCCAGCCGGCAGTGATACTATGACATTACTACCGGCGCCTTCCATGAGCCGGCAGTGATGTTGCTGCATGCTGCCGCAATTGGTAAATTTTGCATGCTGCTGCAATAAAGTGATTGAAACGATGGCAACTTTGGCAAATTTTTGCATGGATGCATGCTGCATCAATGCCTCCGAATAGGGAATCTTTTGTTAAAAAATTAATCTTCTTATATTGGTATTAAAAACCAGGATTGAAGCACATTTAATCCTGATTTTTAGTACAAATCAGGATTAAAAGACCCAGCATACTGCTCCCACCTACCACCACGGTGGCCACACCTATATATAGAGCTCCTATCTCCCTCTCATTTCACACACCTTCAGCTCATTTCGCACACGCACGACACACCACTTCACTACACGATCTAGAAAATCAACTAGAATTGGGTCTCTATGGGAGAAAGCCTTACACATACAGATATCTTTGCCTATCTTAGTCCACCAAAATGGAGCACAATAGAGGTGCTAGAAGAATTCTACTGAAAATAGAACAATATAGTCTGTTGGGGTTGCAACCAGGTTCACAGTACCATCCGGGGCTGTGCACTATTGCCGTCATGCTGGTGGTGTGGTGTTGGTTGCTGCATGGTTGGTTGCTGCATGGTGACGGCGCTGAGCAAAATTCAGTGCGCTCTGGATTGTGCTTCACTGGAAGAAACCATGCAGAGCAATATGGGCCACTCCCGTCCCCAACAGCGAGAGCCGAGAGGTATTGGTTCATCGGAGCGTGCTTAGGCATGAACTCTAGCCACCACGATTCCGTCTCGAATTGGCATAGCTCGTTACCACCTGGCCTTTCTGAGGTTCATGGGATGCTAGAAGAACCCTACTGAGATGGTTAAATTTTAATGTGTTTGTACACTTTGATTATTACATTGACTATATAGAAAAAAGTCTTTGTTATCATATATGTAATTTTATTTTTAGGACTTTGTTATCATATATTTCTCTTGTACTACATCTCAATAAATATAATATTTTTATGATTTATATGTATCTAAATAATTATATTACTCCAATATATGGAATAAATATATTACTCTATTATTTAGATAGAGTAGACAAGAAATTTACATATACAATAGCAAAGACCTTTTTCTATATAGCTAGGTCAATGTTACATCAAAGTGTACAAATACATAATATTTTGACCACATCAGTAGACTTCTTCTAACATCTACGATTGAAGAAGCACCGAGGTGGTCATGAGCTATGCCGGTTGAGATGATCAAGGAGGCTTCTACCGTGAAGATTCCATGGACTTGTAAGCACAATTGTAGGACTTGCAAGCATAGTCTTCTGCCATCACCGGACCAACACCACCCCTGGTGGAAATTGCATAAAGCACACCTTGAATCTATGGCACCTCAAATGAACACATGCCTCTGGAAGATGTTACATTCACGGGATGAATGTACTCTCCTCAGCGCATATGATTCAAAATCGGCCCATAGAATTCAGCTCGGTGGATGGCTCCGTGAATCTCACCGGGGAGCTCAACATTTGGCTCTGCTCATCTTCAGTAGAATTCTTCTAGCACCCATTGCGTGCATCATTTTGGTGGACTACTACGAAGCCTAATGATATTTGTATGTGGAGGGCTTTCTCCCACAGAGAAGCCATGTAACTAACAAAACGAGAATCAGTTGGAGAAATAAGCATGAAAATGACGCAAACATAGCTATGTCTTGAGATGCTCTAGGAGGGCCATTTTATAGACCCCTGTCATGGTAGGTGGGAGCAGTGCTCCTGCTGTGGTGGTGACAGGGAACACGCTCCACTTTGAAGGTGAAAGCCAAAAAACCAGGAATCTCCAAGCTTCACTGCTGGGTCCTATAAGGAGCCGGTAGTGATTTAACATCATCACTGCAGGCCCATATTTAAACCCGGCAGTGTTGGGCCTGATTCGGCTTTTCATAAGGCCAGGCCCACTGCGCACGCAGTCTCTACTGGTTGGAGTTGCACGCCGGCAGTATTGGGCCTTCAACGACATTTTTAAAAAGCCGAGCCTGCTGCGGATGCAGGCTCCCATCGCTTCCGCCCTGCCGCAATGGGCCCAGCCATTCCTGCTCGCCTTGGATTTGAACCGAGGTGGGCGGGCAGTTTTTTTAATAAAAAAATAACATAAAAAGTTGGTCTGGCCAGACTCTGGTATTTTCTTTTATTTAGAAAAAAACTGAAAAATATGACTCGGCCAGGACTCGAGCGCAGGCCGTGGGGGCTAGAGCAAGGCGGCTTAACCACTGCGCTAGCGTGCGAATGGTTGCTGTAGGGGGATTTTTTTTAGTTTAATCTTGACTTCTGTAAAATACAGTAAATGGAAAAAAAATTGCCCCACCTACGAATGCATCTCGGGTCTGTGGGGAAGGAGGATGTGGCGTTAACCACTGGGATAATTGGGGCTGTATGTCTCATTGGGGTAAGTTATTTTACTTAACCCTATCTGGCCCCCCTCATCACTGTCATATTTGAAAACAAGTCATTAGTTTATTTTTTTCTTGTTATTATTCCTTTAATTTTTCCTAAATATAAAATGAAAATCAATAAATCAAGAAAGGATGAACTTTATCTACCATATTACAATTTAGAGGTGCGCAAATAATATTAATTAGAGTACATAGTTGGTGAACAGTGTCCGAATACTGATTGCATAGTTAACAATATTCTAAATATCCTCTGGCCTATCAACAATGAGGGCCTCATTGTGATCGCGCCTTATGTAAGCTGGTTCATCACCCTCTTCAATGGTACGTAGGGCTATGTTCGCCCCGAATTGAGGCATTTCCTGATAGCCCCTATAGTCTTCTTCATCCGTGACTCCATAGACACCGACAATCTTTCTTTTGCCTTCAAAGACTACACTTCTAGCATTGTTAACATTGTCTCTTGCATAGAAGACATGCATAACATCTTTTGCTAGGACGAAGGGATCGTCTCTGTATGCAGTCTTTTTTAGATCAATTGTAGTGAACCCTTCGCCGTCGTTGGTCTTGATTTCGTCAAGTCGGACCCACTGGCAGCGAAAAAGTGCTATGGGCATGTAGCCATACGTTAGCTCCCATATCTCCTCTATGAAACCATAATACATCTGAATAACGTTGCTGTCTTCGTCTACCGCACTAAAATGAACACCACTATTCTGGTTTGCACTCTTTTCATCTTACTTTCTTGTGAAAAATGTGAATCCGTTGATCTCATACCCTTGGTACTTAGAAAATGTAGTCGTAGGCCCCCTGGCTAGGTTATCTAGTTGATTACCCAACGTTTCATCAACCAAGCGGCGTCGCAACCAGTCGACAAATTCTGCCTTATGTTTTTATGATGCCAAGGCTGTAACTTGAGCAGATGCTGATTTAGCAACTCTTGGCGGTGTTCTTCAATGTATGGCATCACCTCCTTGGCTTGCATTAGAATAGCGAACTGAGATTGTGTCTAAGACACACCATCTTTTACTGTACTAATTTTCCATCCTATTGTTCCTTTTCCACCTAGTCTTTCCTAGTGACGGGACTCCGGAACACCTACCTTGTTGATGTCCGTATAATATGTGCAAAACTCGATGGCCTCTTCCGTTGACCATCCCTCAACCATGCCCCCTTCTGGTCTGAATTTGTTCCTAACATACCTTCTGAAAACTTTCATCAACCTTTCGAAAGGGAACATCTGATGCAGGTACATTGGGCCGAGCGCTTTTATTTGGTCAACAAGGTGAATGAGAAGATGGATTGATATATCATAGTAAGTAGGTGGGAAATGCATCTCTAGACTAGATAGAGCTTTGGCCATGTCATCTTGTAGCTGGTCTAGCATGCTCATATCCATGACCTTTTTCGAGATCGTGTTCATGAACCAGCACAACTTTATGATTGCGGCGCAAACATTGTTGGGTAGGAAACCACGCAGGGCAGCTGGGAGAAGCTGAGTCATAATGACATGATAGTCATGGGCCTTCATAGTTCCATAGTTGAACTTGCGTTCTCTCTTGTTCACTACCCCGTTGGGACTTTGAGTTCATCGAAGAATGAAATAAACATATCCTGCTCATTCTTGCGCAGTGTCCATGACGCAACTGGAAGTTCATACTGGCCATTTTCTAGCTCCACAGGATGCAGCTCTAGCCTGATTCCCAAGAACTCCATTTCCTTGCGTGTGGCATACGAATCCGCCTTTGTCTCCCCGGTGCTCATATAGGTGTTTAGCGTGTTGAAGCACATGTTTTTAGTAATGTGCATGGGATCAAGACAGTGGCGTACAGACAAGACTGGCCAGTAAGGTAGTTTCCAAAATACTAATTTTTTCTTCTAGATGCTCCCTTCAGGCCCTGCTTTAGCCCCGGCCCCCTTGCCTAGGACAACGTCTAGTTTGTTAAGTTCTCGAAGTATCTATTTCCCATCTCGATAACTAGGGGCTTGCATTTCTCAACTTTCCCATCAAAATTTCTTTTGTTTTTACGATATCTGTGTGTCTCCGGCAGGAACTTACGGTGCCCCATAACAACAATTTTTGAGTTATTGGGCAGCTATACCGAATCGGTTTTGTCTAGGCACTCCATGCATTGCTGATATCCTTTTGTCTTCTCTCCAGACAATGAACCTCGCCCTGGAAGCTCGGTGATTGTAGCGATAAGTACCACCTTGATAGTGATTTGTTCCTTTTTATACTCATCCCAAACATTCTCTACACCTGTTTCTAACAGCTTCACCGGTTCATCGATAACTGGTTCTAGGAATGTGTCAATGTCATTCTCGGGTTGTCTTGGGCCTTGGATCAGTAGTGGCATCTGGATGTAGGAACGCTTCATAACGAGGTGGGGCAGAAGGTTGTATATGCAGAGCGTCACTGGCCATGTCCTATGATTGCTTTGAACCTGGTCAAAAGGATTCATCCCATCCGTGCTCAAACCAACCCAAAGGTGCCTTACATCATCACCGATGTTCTTATAGAACATGGTTTTTAGAGTCCTCCGGTCACTCCCATCAGCAGGGTGCCTCAGCATGTTGTCTCTCTTATGCTCTTCGCCATGCCAGCGCAGCAGCTTGGCTGTCTTCCCACATGTGAATAGCCTGCGCACCTGTGGAGCTATAGGGAAGTACCAACAAACCTTTACGGGGCCCCCTCTCATCTTGGTACCACCATTTGATAGCCCTTCCTTGTACCGAAGAGCTCCACACTGGGGGCACTTATCTAGGTCTTTGTATTTTTCACCACGGTACAATATGCAATCATTGATACACGCGTGGATTTTTTCAACCTCGAGGCCGAGGGGGCAGATCATTTGCTTGGCCTGGTATGTCTTTTCTGGCAACTCACTAGGTTTTGGGAGAATTTTTGATAATTTAGCTAACAAATCATCAAAGCCTGTGTTGCTCAATCCGTTTGTAGATTTGAACTCTAAAAGCATGATGATGGCTTCCAATTTGCTCATAGGACAATCCTTGAACAATGGTGTCTTGGCGTCTTCTCTCATTTTAGCCAGCTTTTTCAACTCTCTATCACTAAGAAACCCGATATCTACATTACGTAGCATCAAAGAAATGCCATCATCTGCCTCGGTGTCATCCGCTAGCGTATTACTAAACACATCATTAACGGCAGTCATAGGTTTCGTGTTGACAACGGGATCCTCGTCATCATAGTGGTGGTGCATGTCAGGCATGTCCACATCATCATTAAGCATGTACACATCATCATTGTTTCCCTGCACAACATTCACACGAATCTCCCCATGCTGCTCCCATACACTATAGTTTGGCATGAACCCCCTCCTAACCAAGTGTGTTCGGATAGTTTCGGGATTCAAAACCTTTCTCTCATTGTTGCAATCTTTGCATGGGCAGCAGATCAAGTTGCCAGCCCCAGCATGACTTTTTGCAGTAGTGATAATATTTGGAGGCCTTTTATGTATAGGATGTCTGTTCAAGACTGATTCATCCATTCTCGATCCATCTCTGCTCAAAAAAATTGTAGACAAATTAATAGGTAGTGGAGTAGCTTCACGAGCAATATTATACATGAATTATGGAAAAATTAAATGGGTAGAGCTTAGCCATATATAAATTGAAAACCATATATCAATGTAGCTCCAAAGAATGTGTCCACTAAAAGCCCAATGTAAATAAAATCATGAACTTATAATCTTCTAACATGAACTAATTCGAGCATCACATACTAACAATTGTATGTCCAAACATTGTGTCAACACCTACTAATATTGTAAATAATCTACTATACTCCTAATATGAACTAATTCGAGCATCACATACTAACAATTGTAGGTCCAAACATTGTGTCAACACCTAATAATATTGTAAATAATCTACTCTACTCCTAACATGAACTAATTCGAGCATCATATACTAACAATCATCTTGATCAAACCATAAAATGGCCTAAGATTTTAATCTTGGTGATGATATTTAGACACCAACCTGGATGAAGGATTCCCCACAAAGAAATGTAGCTTCTTGGATGATGGATTACCCACCGAAATTGCTCTCTAGAATGGAGGAAGAACTAGAATGACAATCAAGCAATGTAGCTATCAAAACAGAGGTAATTAAGCAAGAAAATTAAAGGAGTGGATCATTGTGATTAACCTTGAAGCAAAAGGATCAAGCCATTCTTCAAAATCCTAGTTTTAGCTCACAGATTTCAGGAGCCACAATAATGGAGAAAATGGCTTGCGCTCTGTTCGCTGGAATAGAGTGAGGAGGAAGAAGAGGACGGTACAAGCCTTTTTTTGGTGTCAGAAAATTACTGCCGGACCAAGCCAAGAGCCGGCAGTGTTGAGGTACCTTCACTGCCGGCTTGAGCCACAAGCCGACAGTGATGTGAGGCAGAGACATCACCGGGTCGTGTTTAGAGCTAGCCGTAATGTATCTCAACACTGTCGGTCCCTGCGCTCCTTGACGCAAGTCTTGTCTGTCAGGGAGTTGAACCGGCAGTGAAGACTCATCACTGCCGATTGCCACATTTCCGGCAGTGATGAGGTGGGCGACGATAGAACAATCTGGAGTAGTGATGGGTAAGGGATAAGGGTGATGCATCCTTTTAGTCCAAAAGACTTTTGTCCAGAGCTTGGTGAATCAGCTTATGCAACCTAAGGTGTTGAAGCTTTGTTGGAGAAAGAGAGACAGAACAAGATTTAGCTAAGGAATTCAATGGATATATGGACGATACCAGGTGTCTAATTTTGCTTAATAACCTATCCATCACTTAAGAGTGAGAAAATTAAGAAATGCTTCCCAAACAACAAAAAAGGAAGCTGAATCATTGGGTCAAGCACAAAAGTTGAAGTTGCGAGCCTATGTGCAGGGAAAGAAAGCCAAACCTTAGAGCTAAAGCAATTGTCTGCTGATCAGATACTTTAGGCATTCTGCTGTCCACACTGGTCGATGGTTTGCTTTGATCCCTCTCAGGAGATGCTCTAATGCTACCGTGTAAGCTTTGCTCCCAACCACCACAAAGGCAAGGTGTGAATTGTGATTGAGGCAAGCAAGAGACATACGTAGCTGTCTGAAGGGGTAAAGTCTGAGGATCTGGTTCATCTCCCAGGCCACATGCCAAGCTAGTATGCTTAAGGGAGGCAAGAGGCAAATGCCTTGCTGTGGACATGGGTAAAGTCGCAGAATCTGGCTTGCCTGCTTCCAGGGCAGCCATTATGGCTCTTTCCTCTGTTCTGGCAGCTCAGCCATTAACATTTATCGGAGACCTGTCATCAACTCCATCTGCCTCGTCAGTATGTGGCTCTGTTAGCGCCCTCTGATAGTAGCAGCCCACAAGAGGTATACCTCAGTCTTCAAACATATTTTGGAGCATCTAATTTGGGACTGCTTTCCTTTTTTGATAGATGTGTGCATATAGAGCCAACAATATGAATGGTTGAATTTTACTGTTGGTGTACTCACAGAGATCATATTTCGCAACACATTCAATTTGTCTGTGTTTTCATACATGCACATCAGCTGCAAATTTTCTAGATTCACCACTGCGCGATCCAGCCCCGGATTAGAGTGTTCACTGATTCAAGTACAGCCATATATCTTACAGGATACAACAGAGCAATGGAGGCGACGGCCCTCAGTGTGGGCAAGTCCGTGCTGAATGGAGCGCTTGACTACGCCAAATCTGCGTTCGCGGAGGAGGTGGCCTTGCAGCTCGGCATCCAGCAGGACCACACGTTCATCACCGACGAGCTCGAGATGATGCGGTCTTTTATGATGGACGCGCACGAGGAGAGGGACGACAGCAAGGTGGTCAAGACCTGGGTGAAGCAGGTCCGTGACACGGCCTACGACGTCGAGGACAACCTTCAGGATTTCTCTGTCCGACTGGAAAAGCCATCATGGTGGCGATTCCCTTGCACGCTGCTCGAGCGGCGTCGTGTGGCCCAGCAGATGAAGGAGCTCAGGGCCAAGGTTGAGGATGTGAGCCAAAGGAATGCGCGGTACCAACTCATCAAAGGGTCCGGATCCAAGGCCGCCGCCACCACTGCTGCAGAGAAGTCTAGTGTCATTGCTGCGGCTATCTTTGGTGTTGATGATGCAAGGCATGCCTCCAAGCAAATGAACCAGAGAGTGGACCTCGTCCAGTTGATCAGCGTGGAGGATGAGGACACTAAAGCGATCGCGGTGTGGGGAACAAGTGGCGATATTGGCATAGCTTCCACCATCATGGAAGCTTTTGAGAACCAAGATATCCAAGGAAAATTTTCAGGACGAGCATGGGTTAGGGTGATGCATCCTTTCAGCCCAAAAGGCTTTGTCAAGAGCTTGCTGACCGAGTTTCAAGCAGCTGAAGGAGTTGAAGTTCTCTTGGAGATAGAAGATGCAGAGCAAGATTTAGCCAAGAAGTTCAATGAATATGTGAATAAGAATAGGTGTCTCATTGTGCTGAATGACCTGTCCACCATAGAAGAGTGGAACCAGATAAAAAAAAAGCTTCCAAAATATTAAGAAGGGAAGCCGAATCATAGTGTCAACAATGCAAGTTGAAGTTGCAGGCTTATGTGCACGGCAAGAAAGCCAAGCGTCAGAGCTAAAGCGATTGTCTCATGATCAAACTCTTTATGCATTCTACATCAAGGTAATATTCAGTTACTCTATTTTTAGAAATCATCTCATTCTTTATATTTTAATACCTTTGCATATCCTTATTTCATTTATCTTGGCT
The DNA here is from genome assembly GCA_023333625.1 of Bothriochloa decipiens. NCBI lineage: Eukaryota > Viridiplantae > Streptophyta > Magnoliopsida > Poales > Poaceae > Bothriochloa > Bothriochloa decipiens. The sequence continues at coordinate 17,937,941 of CM041636.1, forward strand.
AGCTAAAGTGTGAGTTGGACTCACCATGTCTGTAGAAATAGAAGAACTAATATATGTTGTTGCAAAAGAAAAGATTGATACAATGCAGTTAATAGCAAATGATATGGTTTTTTTTTTTTCATTTGAGCTTTGGAAATGCAACACAATCTTTGTGCATTGCAAAAAAATTGCCCCATTCTTGCTGATTCCTATCCCAAATAATGGTGAAAATGTGGGTAATTTAAATAAATTTATATTGAGGGATTATTTTACGTGTATATTATAATGACAAAGTGGGTAATTAAGATAAAAAAAACTTAGTGTGTTTCTTTATGTATTTTTCATAATTATAGAGTTGGGTAATTTTCTTTATAAAACAGAATAGGTCCAATGGGTGTTATTAGAGATGATGATTTAGAGCCTACCAAATTGAGGAACAGATGACTCTGATTGTTGTGAGAACTTTTAGGATTGTATTTTATCCTAACATGTCCTATGAGGATTAACATGGAGGTTTAGGCGATTAACTAGTACTCTGTAACATTTAAATTAAATGGGACCTAGATTTTAACTTCCCACCGCTCGTGGATTTAAACAATTTGTGGGGTATACTGACTATAGATCAATACTTGTGAGCTTTAAACTAGAGAAATTGTTAGTCAGCGCACACTAATGGGACTTTGAAATTTCTGTAAGGATTTATTTTTTAAGTTAAATCCATGATTTTTAGAAAAGCAAATATGTTAATATCCCAGCTATGTTAAATCCATGTATGTTCCAATAACACATGGTTCCACTCACATGAATTTATTTTTGTATTTCTATCACTTGTTTCATTAAAAAACTGCTTAGAGGGCATTCACATTTTCACTCCAGAGTCCTGAATTACTAAAGGGATGTTTCTGTGGAATATATAGACTGAGGTTGATTCTAAAGTCCATAATCCTCCCCTTCAAACTATCGCAATTACCCAATTATGTTAGCAATTAGATTAGCTAGATTCTTCTTGAAAACCTTTCTACCACACAATCATCCTAGATTTCATTATATGTCTTCCTACCTAGTTAAGTAGTTTGAATATTATTGATCGACTTACTATACAATAAGTAGTCATTAATTGCAAAATCATACAGTGGATAGATAAGCTTGACACACTAATTTTGCTGAGGAAATGGAAGTAAATTAAGAGCATGTTTATATATAGATATGACAAGAGCGCTTATGAAGAGCAGACACTGTCCAGAAAAATTCGAGGCTAAAGGGTCGTCCTAATTAATAGTTGCTTTCTTGTGCTTAGGGTTCTCAAGAAGAAAGCCATTCGTTGAACACGGTTTCTAACCGAGAAGCAGCCACTGCCCATACATAAGACCCTATACAAGTCCCTGCTGACATAATAGAGGGTGCTCAACCTATTGCTTTGGAGGAATCTCAGCTCATCGGGCGAAAGAAGGAGATAGATGACATTGTCAAACTATTAACTTCAAAAAATAGCCAACAGGTTGAGGTGGTCTCTGTGTGGGGAATGGGTGGTCTTGGAAAAACTGCTCTTGTTAGCGGTGTTTATAAAAGCCCAAAGCTGAGTGACAAGTTTGAGAAGTTTGTTTTTGTCACAATCATGCGTCCTTTCAATCTTGCAGACCTCCTTGATAGCTTGGTTGTTCGACTAGATCAAGGATCCTCTCCAAAGGAGCAACTGATGTTGAATAATAGAACTAGCACCAAAAATCATTACCAACGTTGATCGAGGATTTGAAAATGCATCTAAATATGAAGAGTTGCTTGATTGTTCTGGATGACGTATCAGCTATCTCGGAATGGGACCTGATAAGTCCATGTCTGGTCCCTCATTTGAAGGAGACAAGCCGAATCATTGTGACTACAAGGAAAAATGACATTGCAAAGCACTGCTCAGGAAAACACGGCATTGTCTACAACTTAGAAGTCCTAGATCCAGAGGACGCCCTGAACCTCTTCCGCAAAAAGGTAATATAAACGTGTTTCCTCCATTTTTCTTCATTTATTTTTAAAAGCATACATGCACACAAAAACAAATATTTAGTTTAGAAATAGCACTAGAAAAGTATGTTCGAATAGAAATAGCACTAGAAAAGTTGTGTTGGAGACTCATGCGGAAAACACAATTTTCTTCATTAGTGGCAATACAAATCTAATAAGGTGTGCATATTTCATGTTATTTTTTTGCCTCTTTTATCCTTATATTTAGTTCCACTTAGCTTCCGACACATTTATTCTTGAGGGAATCCTTGAACTATTTTATAATTAATTTGCAAAGAGAAAATTATGCATTCAATGTTATTTAAAGGTTTAAACTTATAACCTCCACTTATATACCACTAAAATTATGTGTCTTATTTTTTCATTGCTATCAATTTAGACTTTTTGATCCCTTATGTACCAATGCTCCCGTTTTTAAAATAAAACTTGATAGTCAAGTAAGTTTTGCTCCTTCCAGCACCGACCAAAGGCTTGGGGCACAAGTAGGCATGTGCGCGCGGGGCAACAGTGAGTGTGAGGTGTGGGATAACGGCGAAGACAAAAAAAACAAAAAACAAAAAAGCGCTCCGCGTAGAGAAAATGGCTAGAGGCAAAAGGTGGGGTATGTGGAGGGCCTAACCGTGAAGGCGAAGCAACGGACGGCGCATAGGATGCCATTGAGCAGGTTAGGTGAGACATAGGCAATGTGCGGGACAGCAGCGAGAGCATGGCAACAAGTAGGCCGTCGGCGGTGAACGCGAGGGAGCAGGTGCTGGGCATGTCTACGCAGCTAGACGCAGGACGTGGCATCGCACTGGTCGATGTGCCATGCACATATCCCATTCTCATCAAGAATAAAAGGCATGAGACCAGGCCCTGATAACTACCAAACGTGCTTAAATAAGGCAGCGGGCATTGAAAGGACTAGCTGATTAAAGGTTGAATAGCTTATTAAAAAAATTCTTTTAAAGCACAAGTATTAGAAACAAAGGAGGGCACCAAAACAAGTCTAGTAACATATATTACATACATATACATTTTTATAATTCAAAACGTTATATCCACAACAAGTCCAGAATGTGACCAGAACACTATATATCCATTATAGCAGTTATAATTATATGATGCATATCAAATACCATGCTAGAGAATAATAAATTAATTACCTATTATCCATAACTAATTAAAAATAGAGTAAAATACACACCGGTTCCTCAAACTATTGACACCTACCTATGCAGGTCCTCCTACTAAAAAAGCGTCCCGGATCTACTTTGTCACGAGAGCGTTGAAGCTTGTGTGCCTCCGTTGTGTATCTCCTTTCGTGTCTCCGCACACGTGTCTGTCTTCTACCGGTTCCTCTCAATGGATGGGTCCTCACCTAATTTCTCCGTCCGTCTCGTCTGTCTTCCTTCACTTTCGTCTCTCTGCCTCTCCGCTCGGACCTCGTACAGATGCACGACGATGGAGAGACAACGGTCAGAGATAACAGATTTATTTTCGTAGCGGGACATGCAAGCTTCAGCCCGGCAGAGGCTGCCACGGGCTGTTCCCTGCGTGCGGCCACGCGGCAGCGGCGGTGGGTGGAACGGGAATGGTGGCAGCGGCGGCCACTGCCCGGTGCCCGGTGGGCGCGGCCACGGAAACGACCACGGTGGGGTCTGGCCCTGCGGGCTGTCGGCTGCCCGCACACCTGGTGTGTACGGCACCGGCGGTGGCGCGGGTGGCGAAATGGCGGTGACTCCGGTTCCGGCTCTGGCTCTGGCTCGGGCTCCGAAAGCGCGTGGTGCCCGTGGTGCTTGGGAGGCGCCTTCAGGCTGTGGTGCTTGGACTTCGGTGGCGCTGCCTTGCTGTGGTCCTTGTGCTTGCTCTTCTCGTGCTGGCCGTGAGGACCCGTCAATGGCGATGGCGTGGCGACGACGACAGGGGTGGACTCCTGAGTTCCCACCAGCGGGGCTGCATCGTCTACAGCCGGTGGCTATGGCTCTAGCACCAACAGCGCCGGCGCTGGGGCACTAGCCTGCTGGCTGCCTTCCGATGCATCGGCGAACGAGGAGCAGACGAGTAGCAGTGACCTTAAGGATGCCGCGCATGCGTGAGCAGAGCGATGGCAAGTGCCACCACGCATGTCATTGTGAGGGCGAGCTCATCGTTCACCGTCTCCTACGCATGTGTTTTGGCGCCGACGGCGGCTCCGTTATCTCGAATGATGCGGTTTGTTACGGAAAACATAAGAGGGCCCACCTTCGAAGAGAAACAGATACCGTTGATATATATGGAGACACGGATCGAGACATGCACACAAAACACACAAGCCGCAGCCTTTTGGCACCGGTGCGGCAGACTTTAGACCTTTGCTACATCGAAACAGAGACCTAGATAGTCACCTTTTTAGTCGAAGGACCGGATGTGAAGGTCTGAATAGTTTGAGAATTCAGCGTGTATTTTACTTTTAAAGAAATAAATATATTTTTCCACTTTAATTTCATGATTACAATAAATAATTTTGAAGACAACAATTACCAACAATTAATATTTTACCCAGTATCCTTCATGCAAACTTTATCCCATTACAACAAACAAAAAATTACAAATATGTAACTAATAAAAAAAACCCTAAATCTAGATCTAGATGTACATGAAACATCGGTAAAAATAACTAATAATCCACAAAAATCATGGAAGGTACACTAAATATGGGTAAGATCTTATTCAATTCCCCTACCTAATTTACCCTAGTACCTTCGTAACTTTGGTCTAATTTACTTCATAAATGGCTCAAGCACATAGAAGAGAGAGAGAAGCAAAACTCTAATTAATCACTAACGAACGACTGTACTTAAAAAAATGTTTGCAGTAGCATTTTGTTACCTTCTATGACCTCTCCAACAAAGGATTTGAGATCAAAACCTTTCCCCTTAGTAGAGCAAGTTTTGGGAGGTGCACATGGCCTCCCAACTTTTTTTTCCATGTATGTAAGAGTGAGTAATCTGTGGAGGAAGAAGGGGGGTTGCAGCCTCTATACATGGAGCATTCGTAGGGTGGCTGAAATCTATTACATTAGTTGGGGCAGCTAGTCCCGTGGGTCTCGGGCACGCCCACTATAGGGGAGGCTACTGATTAAGCTGCCCCTAAAAAAGGTGTCTTTGCTACAAACCGTTTGTGTAGTAATGTTTGATGTACATACTGAAATACTTAAATTGTTTCATTTGAAAAAATACTTAATTTGTACCAATATTAGGTATCTGGGAAGACTGAAGATTTGTTTGAGAGGTATCACGACATGGTTGAACAAGAAAAACAAATCCTAAAGAAGTGTGGTGGACTTCCCCTTGCAATAGCTGCCATAGGTGGTTTCTTGGCAAGTCGACCAAAGACAGTAGAAGAGTGGAAGAAATTGAATGAGAATATCAGAGCTGAGTTGGAGATGAATCCAGAGCTTGAGATAATAAGAGTTGTACTTGAAAAAAGCTACGATGGTTTACCCTACCATCTCAAGTCTTGTTTCTTATATCTGTCCATATTCCTGAAGCCAAGACCATAAGTCGAAGGCGTTTGGTGCATCGGTGGACAGCAGAAGGTTACTTATCTGAGGCACACGGGAAGTCTGCCAGTCAAATAGCTGATGACTATTTCATGGAACTCATGAACAGAAGCATGATTTTGCCATCTCAGCAATCACTTCGCAGCAGGAAATCAATTGACTCCTGCAAAGTCCATGATCTCATCCGTGACATTGCCATCTCAAAGTCAATGGAGGAAAACCTTGTCTTCAGACTGGAGGAAGGCTGCAGCATGAATATCCATGGCCCAATACGCCATATTGCTATAAGTAGCAACTGGAAGGGAGATAAGAGTGATTTCGAGGGCATAGTGGACATGTCCCGAATACGGTCGCTGTCTCTGTTTGGGGAGTGGAAGCCAGTTTTCATTTCTGAGAAGATGAAGTTTCTACGAGTGCTCAACTTGGAAAGGCCTAATAAGGATCTAAAATATCATCACCTTGATGAGATTTGGAAGCTTATTCACCTAAAATATCTTTCTCTACGTGGATGCTTTGGTCTTGATCTACTGCCAGATTCATTGGGCAACCTGCAGCAACTCCAGACGCTAGACATCAGCTCTGCCAAAAACAATGAGCAAACTTCGGAAGCTACAGTATTTCCATGCTGGACAAAAAATTAGATTTTTTTTTTCAGGAACCAAATTGATAGTTTAAGGGAGAGGTGTCTTGAGGGGGTGCGTCTCGGTGCAACATGTTGCTTACCTCTTCTTTTGGACATTAATGGCCCCATCTGTAAGGCCCTTACCAGGCGTGACGCATGCACTTTCGCTTGCTGTGTGAAGTTCCCTGCAGGCGTGACAGGAGCATATGACGGAAGAGGTGCTATGGTGCCCAGGGGTATCAGAAAACTTAAAGATTTGCACACACTATGGGAAGTGAATGTCGGAAGGGGAAGCAATGTTCTACGAGAGATCGGAATGCTCAAGAGGTTGCGCAAGTTAGGAGTGTCCAGCATCAACAAGAAGAATGGCCACGCGTTTTGCTCGGCCATTTCCAATCTCAGCGGACTAGAATCGCTGTCAGTGAGATCAGCAGGCGAAAACGAAAAGCCAGGTTTGCATGGTTGCTTGGATGGAAAAGCCTCAAGTTGTACGGAAATCTGGAAAAGTTGCCGGAATGGATCAAGAGGCTCCAGCATCCGGTGAAGTTGAAACTAGTGGACACTATGCTATTGGAGCATGATACTACTATGGAATTGCTTGGGGAACTACCGAAGCTGGAAATTTGACTTCTGCATGAGTGGTGGTCATTGTTTCAGTGTGAACAAGTAGATTTCAAATCTCTGCAGGGCGGAATAGCATTCAGAAGCCTCAGGATGAACTCCACGTGTGTGGACACGTGCGCCTGCTAATATAAAGTGCCAAAGCAAACATATGATGCATGTGGATTCACCACTTTTGTGTTGTTGAAAATTGGGAAAAAAAAAAATGTGTAGCAAAGGCTAGAACATGCAATTTTCAAAGGCAGGGGTATTTTCGTAATTTCACGCTGTCCTTGGTTTCGTGCAAAACGCTACAATTACATGCTTTTAGGGACAGAGGTAGTAATGAAAATAATCACAAGGATCCGGATGCTCCAAAAACGTCCTGACTCCTGACTGAAAAACACTGCAGCGTGCGGTTGATAGGGACCGTTGGCCTCGGCCGGTAGCGGGCCGGCTCCTGGAATTTGCTCTGTTTTTGCTGAGAAGGCGGAACATGCCAAGCCGTAAAAGGTCAGAAGCCGAGGGTTTGGGCCGGCAGATATGGGCGACCTATGTCGAAATGGGCTGGGTTTACACGGACGAAAGGGTGTGGACTGTGGAGTCATGAGTGCAAATGATTTTCTCAATCCCCTTTCCTAACCTCTAATTCCCTTTCCTACAGAGCGGCCGGGCCGCGCGGCGATCAGGAGGTTGGAGTAAGCGGCTAAGAGGCTGCTAGTGCTAGGAGTGAGCAACGACTTGCCGTCACACTAGAGACAAGCAAAGTATGATTGAGTTTTTATTTAATGTGAGAATACCAAAGGTTAAAGTCCTTGCTCCACCGCTGCGCGCCTTCATACCAGGCATATAGGTGCTCCCATAGTCCCATGTGGCTGGCGCACTGGCACCAGCAATTTCCCATGTCTTTTTTCGGTGATGGAGATGGATTGGATTCACACGAATTACATCCGGATATCATTTTTATCACATCTTAATTAGAATTTGAGTACTGATATAGATATATTTAATACAAATAAAAACAAATGTCTCGGATTCGGAATTCTATTTGGATAATTACTCAATTCAACTCAAAATGCATGTTGGAAAATTCAACATACATAAACTAGGTGAATTCCCCGCGCGTTGCTGCAGGTTTGCAAGAGTAAATTAACTTGAAATAAAAGAAATGTAAAAGTAATTTTAATAATGAACTAAGAAAATGCAACATGCTTATCTTGTTCTATGGACGGTTCACGGAGTGAGAATAGTGACATCCTAAAAGAAAATACCCACGTGTTTATTTGAACCTTTCGTCAAGCTTCAATAAATAAAAAATCTAGAGCTTTGGTGCACAAAATAAGCACTATTCAAATCTACTTTTTGCTTACATGACGGTGAACAACCGAAATAATTATGAGGAGCAACAAACTTTTGATGAGGTTATTCTCCGAGATGATAGAAAACAACATACATCCATGCATAATTACATTTCACGTACATAAAGTCTACTTCTCTGGAACAAAAATTGGAGAGATTTTTCGTCAAACAAATATCATGCGCATATGACTACATGAGGAAGAAGTACTCCTATAAACATTCCTGGTAATCAGAGGGAGATAGAGATAACACGCCTGTATGAGCATGAAATGGACAAAAGTGGCTACTCCAATTGAACGCCGGTGATGATAACAGGAAGCGCTGATGCTCAGCTATGTGCTTGGGCTAGGTTAGTGAAGAATTCGACCAGTCCAAGACTGCAGGGAGCCTGTAATGTAGCAGTAGCATGCATGATCGGAAAGAGTCAGGTGGGCTCTTTGATATGGTGACCATCTCTTGGGTGTTCTGTGTTCACCGCCCTCTTTGGCAGGCACACTCCCATGCAGCCAGGATTTTATATTGACAGCTTGAAAGAAGAGCGGACGGGGCAAAAACTGAGAAGTCATTAGTTGGAGACTTGCGACTGCTTATTGCTTGATCCTTCACTGACCCGATCTAATGCCACTATCAGCAATACGCATATGTTATTAATTAATAATAAGTGCCCTGCTGCGGCCCATGAGGTAACTGATAAAATTTAAACTTGATTGAGTGGCTGCCGCTGGCGATGGAAACGTTTTGGCTAGCAGCTCCTACATGACTATGCTAGCGTGTGACTTGGTCATCATAGCAAACAGCAAACCTTTCGAATCCCTTGAGAATTGAATAGATGGGGATCAGTGACTTGGTAGGGCCCTCAGGGTGATCAAATGATGTAAGGGGATGACGTGGCGCTATGAAAAGCTAGAAAAATTTTCTAGTGGGCATTAATTTTATACGAGTTTAGGATAAGATTAAAGTGACCATATAAAGTATACTTGTAATAACCTTGGTTACCACTCGTTAAAAGTTCTAGAGCTAGCATTCTCGCTTGTACGTCACGTTATTTGTTGCTGGTAAAGTGTGGGCTGCAAATTTAACAGTGAACAACTCAGATACTGTGCATAGGGGTATTTTAGTAATTTTGATTGCTGCCTTGGTTTTGGTGTTTGGTCCTATAATTACGGTTTTTTCGGACGGAGGGTGTAAATTATAATGGAAAATATTTAATAAAATGACAGGGTGAATGAATCAAATTAGAATGTGGTAGGCAACAAGTAGCCCTTTTGGTTTATCAATGTTTTTGTAATTACAAAAATATTACACAAACAAGATTAAAGTGTATGGGTATATAACATTGACAAGGATAGCTCAAAAAAATAATATAGTTGTCACTAAATATTTAATAATTCATTATACCAATTAATCATTGTTTATATAATATCTATAATTTAGCTGTAAATTATAACAAAGTTAATTGAGATAACTAAATAAGAACATACTAAAATTAATTTAATCCTTTTGTGTCATTAGTAATATTAAATAATATCAAAAATTATTTATAGATATACTATTAAATTTGATGCATCAATAATATGACAATTAAATAATTAGTTATTAGTATGGAGATAAAAATTTTAAATAGATTTATTACATCTTGTTCTCCGCAAACACGATAAACATCAGCTATATTATTTTTTGTTGAATACATCTAAAATCAGATAGATAAAAACACTCGAAAACAAATTTAGACACATCATTTGATATCTATATTAGAAATAGAAACGATATTCATGTTGCTAACGTATAATGACATTGGATAATTTGAACATCTACTTTTATTTTTCATCATCCCTAATTTGAGTGTGTGCGACTAATCAATCTTTGGCAACAGCAATAATACGACACGCACCGGGGCCTTGGTCCATGGAGCTTATTCGTGCTGTCATGGACAGGCTACGCGTCACTAAATCAACCGACGACTTAGCCTTGACCAGATCGGCCCCTTCCCCTCCCGGTCGCCTCCCACGAGGGCGACGCGGGAGGCCCCCTCCGAACCCTAGCGCCGCCCTCCTCCCACCCCGATTCCTGCTGCGCCGCCGCTAGAGCTGGCCGCCGGCATGGGCGCCCGGCTGGCCGGGAAGGCGGCGGCGGGGCGTATGGGGGCGGGCTGGTGCACCTCCTTCTCCGGGCGGCTCATGGAGCTCGGCGGGGGGAGCTGGCGGCGGCGGCCAGTCTGGCGCCGGGGTGCCCGGATCCGGTGCCTGGGTGGCCGGATCTGTTCACCGGTCGTCCGGATCGAGCGGGCCCGGGGGTGGAAGTGGCGGCGGGTGGCGGTCCTGCGTTGTGCGGCGTTTCCTCGTCTCAGGGGCTGGCAGAGGCGTTGGTGAGGACTAAGGGCCACCGCTGCCGGGGGTGGCCTGGGAGGCGTGGTGGAGGTGCTGCGGCGGGGGTGGTCTGCTATGGTGCTGGATGGTGTGGTGTTGGACGGCGTGGTGGATTCTGTCCCCCCCTTGGCAACTCGGCAGACTGCGCGACGGAGCGCCCGGGTTCTGATTCCGGCGTCTGGGCTACGACTCAGCGACATTGCTGTGGCTTGCCCACGGTGCATGGTGGTGCTGCCGGCGGGGCCAGGACCGGAGGCGGTCGCGCTTGTCCGTTGGGGCTCGCCGGCGCGGTGGTGGTGCCCATGCGGGCGTAGGGGGCAGCGGTGGGGCTCCTTCCCCCTCTACTCATCCCTTCCTTCTTTGTGGCGGGGGTTGGGGCTCGTGCTGGCATTGGAGGGGCGGTCTCCTTCTATACCGCCTCCTCCCCATGGCCCTGTCCTTCGTCGCGGGGCGTTCGTTGGAAGGACGAAGGCCTTGGCGTCCATGGGGGTGCTGGAATGGGGCCTTGCCTCGTTTCTCGTACTGTGGGCAAGGGCAGCGTGCGCGGCTGGTGGACGTGCACGGCGGCGGGATGCTGGTCTTCGGCAGGCGATTGACGGCGGGAAGCTGGCGCAGCTATGCGGCGGCTTGTGTGGCCGGCGCGTCGACTCCCGGTGTGGTTGTTGCAGGACATTTGACGACGACGGAGTTGGTATTTGGCGGGGACCTGACATCTTGATCGACGCCTATGTTGTGGGTTCTTGGGAGGAGGCCTGGCGACGACGACATCTGCGGGTGTCGTTCCCCTGTTGATGGCGTCGTGTCCCTAACACTCTCCACGGGTGAAAACCCAGTCTTATTTTGGACGATCGACGGCGGCGCTTGGGCTTCATGACCTTCTTGAAGGCGTCGTTGTGGATTTCGGCTCGGTCGGGATGTCTCGGGCAGGGCTAGGTCGTCGTTTTCGCTGTTGTGTTGCGCAGTTGGTGGCAGTGGTGAAGTAGATGTAGTTTTCTTTTTAGTTGCTTAGTTCTTATGTTTTGTTGCTAGCTTTTATTTGTTTGTTGCGTCAGTGGTGGAGCTCCTAGTGGTTTACAGTGGAGGCTCGTGTCGACGACCGAATTCGACCGATTTCTAGTAGGTAGAGGCTTGTGTCGATGTCCCAGTGCAACCAAGCGTGCAGCTGAGTTGAGTTGAGTTGGCGCTCTTTGTGGCGCGAATTGAGCTGATTTGGTACCTACGTGTGCAGATGGAGTAGAGTACTCTCCATAATTATATGTGTGGTTTTCGCCCAGTTTTCACTTCAAAAACTGGGCGCGGAGCTTGCTTTTTTTTTTGTAATAGAAATCGCGGCAAAGCATGGGTGAGCTGCCGACAACGCTAACGGCGGACCGGGGTCAGGCGAGGCGAGCGAGGCCGCGTGGTGGCTCGTCGGCGAGCTGCTGCAAAGGTGCGCATCCGCCGTAGCTGAGGTCTCAAGCTAAACGTGCCGGCGGCTCTTCGACTGCCCCCTCTCAAAGGCCAGCGAAGGTATACTACTTAAACATTTCTATCAGTTTCTCGCAGATTGTTCGTTTTGAGCGTCTGATTCGGGATGCATTAGACGGTGAAGCTTTATTTTTTTTCCTGCCGGTGGCTTCAGAGTCAGCAGATGCGGTTGAATTGTTGGATTTTTTTATTGTTGGTACTCGCAGTCACAACATACTCCTATTTTGCAGCACATTTGCCTTGTGTGTATTGTTGGTCCTTCTCCATCGCACTCGTTGAAGTCAGAACGGATTTTACAGATCCACCGTGCGTCCTGTTGATCCCTCTCCCTCTCCCTCTCGCTCGTCGACATCAGTTGCGGATTTTATGAATCCTCCTCTGCGTGTGAGCCCCTGATTTAATTCGAGGGCGTTCACAGATTAAGGTACCGCGATATAAATTGGGGAACTTTTGTGTTGCTTCTTGTGGTTATAAATCTGCCATTAGCCGTTTGAGCATAACCTCGGCCTATTACAGGGATACAAATACAATTATACAACAGAGCATTGGAGACGACGGCCTTGAGTGTGGGCAAGTCTGTGTTGAATGGAGCGCTTGGCTACGCCAAATCTGCCTTTGCCGAGGAGGTTGCCTTGCAGCTCGGTATCCAAAAAGACCACACTTTTGTTGCGGATGAGCTTGAAATGATGAGGGTCTTTCATGATGGAGGCACACGAGGAGCGAGTCAATAGCAAGGTGGTCAAGACTTGGGTGAAACAGGTTCGTGACACTGCCTACGACGTCGAGGACAGCCTCCAAGATTTTGCTGTTCGTCTCAAGAGACCATCCTGGTGGCGATTCCCTTGCACCCTGCTTGAGCGGCGTCGTATAGCCAAGCAGATGAAAGAGCTCAGGGCCAAGGTTGAGGATGTGCGCCAGAGGAATGTGCGCTACCATCTCATCAAGGGATGCGGCTCCAAGGCTGCCATCACCGCTGAGCAATCTGGCCTTACTGCAGCAGCAATGTTTGGCATTGGCGATGCAAGGCGTGCTGCGAGGCAAGACAATCAGAGAGTGGATCTTGTGCAACTAATCAACAAGGAGGATGAGGACCTTAAAGTGATCGCGGTCTGGGGGACAAGTGGTGATATGGGCCAAACAACAATAATCAGGGAGGCTTATGACAACCCAGATGTCCAAATCAAATTTCCATGCCGAGCATGGGTAAGGGTGATGCATCCTTTCAGTCCAAAAAACTTTGTCCAGAGCTTGGTGAATCAGCTTCATGCAACCCAAGGTGTTGAGGCTGTATTGGAGAAAGAGAAGACAGAACAAGATTTAGCTCAGGAATTCAATGGATATGTGAATGATACTAGGTGCCTAATTGTGCTTAATAACTTATCCACCATTGAAGAGTGGGACCAGATTAAGAAATGCTTCTCAAACAAGAAGAAAGGAAGCCAAATCATAGTGTCAAGCACACAAGTTGAAGTTGCAAGCTTATGTGTAGGACAAGAAAGCCAAGCCTCCAAGCTAAAACTACTGTCTGCTGAGCAGACACTTTATGCATTCTACGATAAGGTAATATATATAATCATTGTTCCAATATACCTATTGATGTCTTATCTTAGTATTAGTGATTAGCTCCAATAGAGACACCATATTAAAACTCGCCGAACACATAATTCTCGGGATATTAATCCCTACACACATCTGCCATTATGAGATAATTTAAGATAATCCCTAAGTTTAAATATTTATACCCAATTATGTCATTATCAAAGATAATTCAGAAATAACCCCTTAAACTTGCATCTAAACGACCCAACATCTACCATTATAAAAGATAATTTTAAATAACCATTATCTTTGTAGCTAAGCTAAAATAACCAAACTGTTGTGCTGATATTTTTTTATAAGGTATTCATCTATCATTGTGAAAGATAATGCAACCTAACCCCAACATCTCGATTCAGATTACCAATAATGTCATTGTCTAAGAAAACATAAAGTAATGCATTTTGATTTGTATCTAAGTTGTCCACCTTCGCTGTTATAAATAAAATTGTCTCAAACATATATACATATATATAATAATTTAATATCTATGAAATACGGTATGTTTATTCCTAAATTACACATATCTACCACAGTTAAGTTAAAAGTAAGCATAATATTATGTCCCACCGTTTAGACAATCTACACATTTGGATAAAATATTATTATGATATACTGGTATAATGTCTGTGCTAACGCTACGGCTCTTATCTTAGAGATGCACATAAAACTACCAATGTTTTTTTTCGTAGTTCCACTTTTACAAAATTGTATTTGAGCATGTATGCAATTCTGGAAACACTTGCTAAAGAAGGCATATTAAAGTTATTTCTCGTATTAACCATCTAAGTTACATTCTGCCTAAGTCATTAATCTTTAGAAAGCTGCCCAAACATTTGTTTGCGACTTGTCAAAATCTCGGCCAAAAATTCCATCCGCTCTGCCTCTGCTGTGGCGCCCTGGCCGAGATGCTGCCGAGCCTGATTGCTACTTGTAGACTTGCAGTCCAGCCAAGCATCCGAGCACCTCTACATGCAAAACATCCATATTTAGAATTCAGAATGTGCAGAATACAGCTGCATGCACCACTAAGTATTGTTTCATAACTGAATTTGGTAAAAGAATGATAGTTTTAAATTAGAGCCTCAATCCATATACCAGTTGATGAATTGTTTTTTTAAAAAAAGACCACACTGGACTATTGATCATCCCATCTAACTCCCAAGTCCTCAACTTTTATCATTCCCTTCCCCATCATCAGGATGAACGGTTCTATCAAATCCGTCACAGATTACAAGATTTCTTGTAGATTGAAATTCATATCATAGATATTGACTTAGTATTTTTCCCAAACAATTTCCTAGTGAACTGAATGGAGAATCTACAGAAAGCCAAAAGCAATGTAATCTAACTATACCTTAGAGTTGCACCTATCTCTGAACACTCTCTAACAACAGGTTAATACGTGTGGACCAAATTGAGAAGCATCATTATGAATCTACAAAGTTGTGAGAAAAAAGATAGCCGCAGAGAATGCCAGTGTCTTTACAAGAGGAAAACTTTGGACAGGAAACGACAGGGCAAATCATTTAGAAAATGTACCTTGGAAACTCCTCCTAGCCAGAACCTGGACCTGTTCGGCACTTGCTACTTGTAGGGATGAGGAAAAAATGCATAACTAAACTGAACAAAGGGCTCACCTGGGGACGAGCAAAAAATGCAAGAGAGTGGAGAGGAGAAGGAAGGGAGGCTCACCCGAGGTGAGCGCATGGGCCGCATGAGTGGTCAATCTACGACTGGCGTCGGGGTAGGCGGGCCAATGCATCAGCTGTGCTGCACAGGAGGGATGAAGACCGGCGTCTGTGGATGCAGCTCCAGAGTCTAGACAAAGCCCAAAAACTAAAAACAAAAATCTATCACATGAAGAGTTGGTTCAGCAACCTCCAAAGTACAGGAGTTATAATTCGGAAACATAGAGCTACAAAATAAAAAAATATGCAGAAACAAAGTAATGATTACCTCAAGTACCCATATAAATTTTCTAACAGCATCTGCTGTGCATTGGAACCAACCAGCAGCCTCGCAAAGCATCTGTGTTGCAGCCAGCTCCCTGTTGGTCGCCAAAGTTACATAGTGAATGTATGCTTTAATCAGATAAAAAAATTTAACCTCCAAGATAGGAATCATGAGAAGAATATTTGCAAGCTCTAAGAATAATTTGAGCTGCCTTATCTAAGAAGAACCATCAGTGAAGATAGAGATAAAAAAAATACAATTTCAGGTTTTCTAAATGAACAGGTAGCAAATTTTCTTTTGTTCATAATCCATCAGCTATACTCCTATATGTCCCATTGTTATTTCAAAGGCCTCTGTACCAGAACTTAAGTGAATTTGAAAGAAATAGTAATATCATCATGTTGCATTCTAGAGTCCAAAGAAATCGCTTTGAAGACCAAAACTCAACCAACCTCTTTGATTTCCAGAAAAAAATTTCAGAAGACACCAAGTTTCACGATTAAACCCAAATAAATCTAAAGAAGAATGAAGAAAGAACAATCAGAATGTAATATTAACACATGAGCTTCACGTGCTACAGGAAAAGGATACATAGGACCATTACAATTACTACTTTATCATTTTTCTCCAAAGCTATCTGCATTCTGAAAATGCTAGAATAGTTTTAACACACAATTTATCAATAAAATTTATCGCCAAAGATGATACTACTTTCTTTGAAAAGCAAAAGGATATATTTTTTAATGACTAAACATTAGTTTGTATTGAAAATTCGTATGGGTAAAAATTATAGTTCTAGAGAAACTATCATCAATTGCAGGGTTTCACATTCTGTTTGGCAGACTAAAGAATCAACTACAGTCTACAGGCAAGCAAAAGACCCGGTTATACATCTCATACCTCCAACATGCACACAGGATTGGACCTACGCCTCTTCTTAGCAGAATACCATCGAACACTTACGAAGCACATATTAGAGTACACGGGTGGTGCAGATCCAACACAGGACCAACGGATTCAACCATAGCAAGAAGAGGAGGAAATTTCGGAGAAGAAAGGGAGGATGAGAGACGCACACGCCTGCCATGTTCATCTGCAAATGGAAAGAAAAGCAGCATACTTACTGCGTCTGGTGTCCGGCATCGTGTGCCCTGGCATTCTGGCGTCCCATCGTGCGTACTGCCGGCGTGTAGCGTGGTGGTGGCGGGCGGCGTGGTGGCCACACGGCTGGCGGGCGGACGACTCGCGGCGTTTGGGTCTGCGGCGGACGGCAACGCGGTGGGCGGATAGATTGCCTCGGGCGTCCTCAGGGAACCAGTCCCTGCGGCGGGCGGATGTCGTCCCCGCGGCGAATGGCAACGCGGATAGCGGAGGGACGGCCTCGCGTCGGGCGTCCTCGCGGTGGACGTCCCCGCGGGCGGGCGGGCGGCCTCGCGGCTTGGCGGTCTCACGGCGGACGGGCTCCTGGCGGCGTGGACTCCCGGGCCGGCTGGCCCTGGCGATGGACGTCTTCCCATCTCTACTGAGCCCTGAGGTCGCTCGACTCGGCTGAGGTCACCGCCACCGCTGGAGCGTGGCCGCGCCGGCCCGGGATCCGCCGCCGCTTCTCCTGACCGTCGCCCCGCCACATCCTAGAGCTGGAGCGCCAACGCAACACCCATCGCCAAACAATCAAACCCTAAGAAGAAGGGCCTGGGAGGTACAAGGAAACCGGATCCGGCCATCGTCGGCGAGTGGCCTCCGGAGGTAGGGAGCTCGCCGAAGCTGGGACCTCGGAGGCGGCGGCGGAAGTCGAGGACGCTGCTTCTATCGTCGAGGGAAAAATGATGAGTGTTTTGCTCCCGTGCCATTAAAAAAAAAGTGGTCTAATCGTCTAAGTCACTGATAAGCTAGGATTTCTCGTGTACGTTGAAGTCCGTAAAATTTTTGTCTTCTAAGTCATTCCGTCTACTTCCCTCCGAAACTGAGTTAAAAAAAGTCTTAAATGTCCTCTGCCCTCTGAGTCAATGACCGCTAGGTCCCACCATGCCTTTTTTTTTCAATGATGAGTGGACCCCACATGTAAGGCTGGTCATCCCCAACCTCTCCCCTCCATCTCGTGACTCCTGGAGCAGCAGAGGACGATGACCGGAACGGGTCACGCGGAGGCTGTAACACCTCTGGTGTTATATCAACTAAAACATACCATGTCATCATATACATTACAAAGCATTTATGATTAGGTTAACTTTGATGTGCATCAACTAAAACAAATTTACATTTCTTAGGTTGCTTGTGTTTCTGAAATATTATGTCACATGAAATCATAAACCCCTACTTTCGAGTGGCATCTCAAATACTTAGTTTATACTCGATGTACTTGAGGTGTAAACCGTGTTTACACTAGTGTCAAGCATAGTGTATAAATCTAAGTTCAACCCTTAAAAATGATTTCCATATTTGAAGTTGAATTTGAATTTCAAAGCTTATTCTCAAGTCTTACAATTCAAAATGAAATTCAAATTGGAAAGTTATAAAATGTTTTTCAAAAGTTAACTTGGTCAACTAGGGTGTCATTGGGTCATTGACCTAAAAATGTCCTTGGATGATGTTTGTGATCACTAATGACCAACCAATTAAAGTAGAAACCAAATAGAGTTTGAGTTCGGTTTCAAAAGCTGAGCATTTCATAGTTTTGGAGATTTTCAAATTTTATTGGAAAATCAAAAGTAATTTCAAATATTTTCTAGGGTTTTATCCCTCTTTTAAATTTGAATTCGTATTTCAAAAAAGTATGTAGAATTTAAAAATGTTTGTTAAATGAAAGGTGTAGCTCTTGAAAAGTTATGCAAACTTTATTTTTGGAGATTTTCAAGTTCTTATATCTTTTTAAAAGTAATTTGGAAATTTTTGATCTAGATTTCAAAATAAAGGGGGGATGAACAGTGCCGGGCCTATGAGCTACCGCCATGGCCGGCTTTTCAAGTCGTGCCGCCGTCCACCGTTGCCCATACCGGCGTACCGCGGCTGCCAGCTCGCCCCCGGACGCTCGAAGCTTCATCGTCGACGTGTTGCCCGCCCATGCGTCGCCGTTGGCCTTTAAATACCGGTCGGCCGTTGGCCTTTAAATACCGGTTGGCCGTCATCGTTTCCCTTCTTCTTCTTCTTGCTCGCCGTCCTGACACCCTTACTCTGCTACCCAATTTTGCCGCCGCTGATCCATCATTGCTCAATTGTTCTTGCCAGCAGCTCTGCCACGTCCTTGCGCTCAGTTTGAGCTAGCCCGTGCTCACTCTCCTCGCCCGAGTTGCCCGCGCGCCGTCGTCTTCCTCGCGAACGGCAACCGTGCCGCCGTGAGCCACTTCGTCGATGATCGCCGCCACTGCTGGTCATTTTCTTTCATCTTTTACATTATCGTGCTCGCCATCGTATCCTCCCTCTCATGCGCATCTTGGTCGGCTTGATGGTGCACAGGAACCACCGTGACGCCGTCCTTGCCACCCGAGCACCACCGTCGCCATCACCGCCGCCGTCTGTAGCTCATCTCCGTTCACTCCGGGCCTTTATCTTCGTGCGCACCGTGCCCGTGGTGAGATCCTGCACCTATCCCTGCCCTTAGTTCTACTTCTAACGCACTGTGGCCGCCGGCCACCGAGCTCGCCGGAGCTCCGCTCTGCTGCCACCGCCGCGCGTGTAGCCGCTTGTGTTAGAAGACTGGAACGGTTTCATTTTCTAGTCCTTCGCGTTCATGTTGAGGTCCTGAGTATGCTCGTGCGCTCGTTCTCGCCGGAGAAGCCTCTGGTGGGCTTTGCCGTCGCCTCCGTGCGCCGCCGTGCCGCCATGACCACCGGCGAGGTAGCTCTGCTGCTCCGCTCGGCCGTCTAGCTAGCTCATCTTGTTCCCCGTGTCGAGTTGAGCCTGTAGGGCCAAACCTTGTAGCCGGAGACCTCGCCGCCGGCGAGATGTCGCCGGTCAATGTCGCCCTGCCGCCGGTCAACGTCGGGAGCTGATTTTCCTTTTTCTTTTATTTATTTCAGAAAATGATTTAAATGCTTGAAAAATCATAGTAATTCATGTATAGCTCTAAAAATTTTAAAAATTTATATGTATGCTATTTATGATGTCCTCTGCCTAGGAAAAATATGAAATATCAAATTTAAGTAATTTTTGAATAAGTTAAAATTAGCTATTTTAATTGAAAAATGCATCTTCTATGATTTTTAATAAATAAATAATTGGTTTTTAATTCTAAAAATTGTTTTGCCATCTAATTAGACCAAGATCTTTTCAAAATAAAATTTTGAGCTCAATTAGACAATTTTTAATTTATGCCTTTATTTTATGTTTTTAATTAATTATTAACCCCTTTAATTATGTTTAATCATTATAGGATTTGTCTGACTTTGGGATTGATTGATGACCTTGGGTCATTAACCCTAATGACCTTTGGCACTTGAATTCATTGTTTGTGCTTATATTAATCATATCATTAGGGCTTAATTAACATTATTTCATGTGATTAATGAACTTCACTAATGAAGTAGTTAACTTAATGAACTTAGTAAGTTTTGTTGGCTTGCAACTTTATCGTGAAGAAAAGTTGTACTCAAGTCCTTAACCTGGTCATGCATCCATCGAGCATCATGTTTATTATTTCATCATGTGGAAGCATATCATTCTATCATATAGTTTCCGTTAACGGAGAATTTAACGTTGTCGCACCAGATCCCAAGGAAGAGCAGACTCAGGAGTTGGGAGTTGATCTAGAGCTCGAGACCGTCTACCCCGAATACCAAGCCCCGGATGCATTCAAACCCTATTCTATTTTATAAAAGTTTTATCGCTTCAGCTATAAAATGTTGCATTAAGTAATAGGAGTTGAGTGATAAACCACCAATTGCATTACCTGTTTTACCTCCATATTCCTTGTTACCTGTTAATTAGAAAATGTGTAGTAATGCTTAGCCCTGCTTAATTAGCTAGATTTTCAAAAGCTAAAAGAATGAAAAAGATGAGTTTGGTTTTACCTGTTGGAATCATGATGATAGTTAATAAATCGTGTCTGGACGGGTAACTTGCATTGGGAATGGAGTCCCTTTGTAGTGTTTCCGTCTGTTGATGCCCTATCGCTGCCCCCTACGCCCATCCGATGGTGAACTGATGATATCGAGAAATTAGAAAATCCTCATGCATGAAGTGATATACAGTGGGCCAGAGTCCCCACGTATGTCATGGAGTGATATATAGTGGGCCAGAGTCCCCACATATGTCATAGTGTGGTATACTATGGGTTTAAGTTTCCATGTATATCGGTACACTGGGTCGAAGTGCTCATGTGTATCATGTGGTACGGTTGTTATTCTAGTATATCTGTGATCTGGTATGCATCAGAGTTAACGTCTTTGTTATCCCAGTGATCTAGGTCCCAGCTAGGTATGAAAATGGATTCGAATCACCATTGCTTCTTGGAGAAGAAGACTCGATCGGTGTTCATCATCGTAGTAACAATTTGAATGATGGTTAAGGTTTAAGAATGGAGTTGGTTGGTAATTTTGAGCTAGAGCAAGACAACTTTACTTTCAGCCGAGCTTTTCTGCAAAAATTCTTATTTCGTGCAAAGCCTTACCTTGTCCCTTTAGCCTGCATTTCTGAGTCTTCACCCCTCTTTTTCATCGGGTCAGTCTTGTTGAGTACTTTTGTACTCAGGTGTGGCAGAACCTCCTAAATTATATGGCCCACATGCACCTGTTATTGTCCCAAAGACTTTCGACGGACATACATGTGTTCCAGATAACTTAGAAAGCCCTGTCGGGTGCCCTTAAAGGACCCTGATTAAACCATATTTGATAACTCATACCAGGATCAATAAAGGAGTAGCTGTAATATTACAACATTTATTATAACATAGAATTTACAAAATATGAATAAGTTAACTTTTATAAACTTAACTTCAATTGCGAAAGCAGAAAAGAACTACAGAAGACAACTTAGGTAGAGCGCCTCAGTCGGGTGAGGACAACCAGATCACTTCGAGCCCACCGACATGAACTTGATTTGAACACCAATTAGCACCTTTGTTGCAGCGGTGGTTAGTTATCGTCGGGATCACAGATGTTAGCTTTGGCACCAACACCATGGATAAGGACTTCAACATCGTTGATGGATGTCACCTTCTCGAACATTCTTGTTGGATGGCATCTTTTCGAACGTTGATCAACACGATCCAATTCACTCTCGAAACATCTACACGTAATGAAATGATGCATACTTTAGCATGATGAACTCATGACATTATGCATGGCAATGCATTGGTGAAAGCATAACAAGATTAGTTAATTAACTAATTATAAACCATTTTAAAAGCATTACATAAGATAAATATAAAACTCCACATATTTTAAAATCACATAGCCATATTAGGTGTTAACATGAAATAACAGCATCATACAAAGGTAAAGGAACTATATTTTTCATTTATACATTTTTATTATAATTATAAACTATTTAATAAGTAACAAACAAGATAAATTAAAAGATAAAGCATACTGCATCCAATGACCACAATATTTTTAATACAGCACACACATGGCATAATAAACATGTCATAAAAATTTCAAGTCAAAATAAGTTATATAGCATGAGATATGAATTTCCTTCTTTTTAAACATTAAATAAAGGCATAAAACATAGCTAATTATTTTTCTATAAAACATGGTATGTTTCATATTTTTAATAAAAACTAGACATTACAAGAAACATAATAAAATTTGGTTCACCAAAAATGGAGTTACCAAACTCTAAATATGAATTTTTGAAATTTGAGAAAAACTATTACAAACAGGTCCTCGGGGCACTATTCACCTGAGTCATGGACTTCGTAGAAAGGACCCTCACTTTTGTTGAATTCTCAGACGAGGTCTTTGACGCGAATGGAAACCGGGGAGCATCATCGGGCATCGTGGTTTCGGCGGCGTGGTGCTCGTTGGTGGCAAAGGAGTGGCAGGGAATCATCCCGGGACTCGTGCAAACCCGATTAGGGGCACAACCCCGCGAGAGGCCGCGGCAAAGTTTGCGGGCGGGGCGAGGGGCGCGCGGCCAGCGCGTAGGCGGAGCTCGCGGCAGGGTGGCGAGCGAGCGCCTGGCGGCCGCGGCCAGGTCGGCGGGCGCGGTGAGGCGGGGGCGGAGCTCGCGACAGAGTGGCGGACCGCGTGCGCCAGGGAAGGAGGACGCCAGGCCGCTGTCGGTGCCGTCCTTGAAGCAACGAAGGAGATGGGGATAGGGACGCGGATGCCGTGGCGTGGGAAGCAGGCTTGGCCGTGGCGTTGTGGTAGTGGTCTGAGGCGCCGGCCATGAGGATGGTGAGACGAGAGGAAGGAGAGGGCGAGAGGATAGAGATGAGAGGGGTATTTGGGACCTTTAGCAGCCCGGACCCACTTGTTAGCACCTTAAACGGCAGAAAAAAGACGGAATGCGGACGGAATGGCTTGAAAGAGAAAAGTTTTACAAACTTGGACATACACGTAAGATCCAACTTTTCGGTGGCTTGGACGATTACACCATCTTTTTAATGGTATACAAGTAAAAGGCTAAAAAATGATGCGATTGGAGCGGAGAAGTTATTTCATTTTTTCGAAAAAATAGCATGCTCAATGAATCGAACCTTGCCCATCGGAGTGCTGAGGCGAGCTGCATGGGTGAGACCGTGAGAGGTGAGGTGTGTCAGGTCCTGTGTCGGTGTTCTGACCCTCGAGGGGTTAACACCAACGAGTAATATTGTATTCGCGTGCTCCCTAATCCGGTGGGTGATGCAAGAAGGACACAGTAATTTATCCTGGTTCGGGCAAAGAAGGCCCTACGTCCAGCGGGGGGAGGATGATTCGTGTTATCTTGCACCGAAGTGTAAGTACAGGGGAAAATACAAGCTGGTGTGAGGAGTGAGAGGTGGAGTTGGGGCGTGAGAAGTTCCGTCCTCGAGGGGAGGCTCGTTCGCTGGGCAAAGTTACATCCTCGAGGGCAGGCTCGTTCGGAGGATGAAGTTCCGTCCTCGAGGGGTCGCTCGAATCGTACCCTCGCGTATACAGTACTTGTCCATTCGGTATCCTCTCGGGTGAACAGTACTGGTCCGTTCGGTAACCTCTCGGTGATACAGTACTAGTCCGTTCGGTAGCCTCTCGAGCAGGCTTTGGTTTTGGGCCGTCATTGTTTGTTCGTGGGCCAGTCCGATACGTCTCAGCCTATGGGCCTTCGTACGTTAGCGCGGGAGATTATCGGAGGGGTCAAGATGCTGATTTTGCGGGGCTTTAGTTTGTTAAGCAAGGGGTCTGGGATACCTGTTTCCAGGGTATCGACAGTAGCCCCCGAGCCCCTGCGCGAGTGATGTCACTTGGGGAGGGGGTCAGGAATTTAGGAATGAGACGTGATTCGGATTTTTTCGCGGGGGGCGCGCGAGCGACCCCCGCGGGGGTAGCCCCCGAGGCCTCGTAGGAGTCGAAAGACTCCTGTGAGGGCTTTATTTTATATTTAGTTAAAGGGTGCTCGTCCAGTCGGGTATAGGCCTGAACTGGAGTCATAGCGTTTTACCGAGGGGAGCCCCCGGGGGATTTTTTGACCCTCTTTCGTCGAGGGGCGCCGGGCATAGGCGAGCCCCCGAGCCTCGTGCGGCTGGGGCGTTGCTGGCCTCGGCCTTCTTCTCACGAGTCCTTTCGATCGGATGTGAGGCGAGAAGCATCGGACTACCCCCGATAGGGCGAGCCACGAAGTTCTCAGTGAGCTGGTAACGAGAAAATCCAAGCGAGAGCCCGTTCCTCGTTCGATAGAGGTCGGCAGGAGGCCCGGAGGCGGTCTCATTAAAGCAAAACGCAATGGTCCTACGGATTCCGATTCCATTCGATAGGTCTCGGCGGCTCGATGCCTCCCTTCGGGGGGATTCCATGAAGTCCGTAGCGTTTTGCCTTGGATGCGTCCAAAGGGGTCTCGAGAGTTCGTTCTCGAGCAGGGCCTCGTGTTGGCTCCCCCTTGGTCACCCCTGACTCGGGTGCTCGAGGGCGGCTGTCGAACCTTATTCGTGGGGTCAGCCTTCGCTCCTTCGAGACTTAGGGTCGGAGCCCGATTTTGGTGCTCAAGGGCGGCCGTTAAGCCCTCACTCGAGGACCAGCCTTCGCTCCCTCAAGACTTTGAGATAGGGTCAGAGCCCGTTTTCTCCTCTCGTGTAAATCTCTGTCGACAAGTAAGCATTCTCTTTTGGCGCTCAAGGGCGGTCGTTAAGCCCTCACTCGAGGACTGGCCTTCGCTCCCTCGAGACTTTGAGGCGGGGTCAGAGCCTGCTCTTTTACGGTGCTCAAGGGTGGTCGTTAAGCCCTCACTTGAGGACCGGCCTTCGCTCCCTCGAGACTTCGGGGCGGGGTCGGAGCCCGCTCTTTTGTGGTGCTCGAGGGCGGTCGTTAAGCCCTCACACGAGGACCGGCCTTCG
>CM041636.1:17962882-17973148 GCA_023333625.1 Bothriochloa decipiens
CTTTTACGGTGCTCAAGGGCGGTCGTTAAGCCCTCACTCGAGGACCGGCCTTCGCTCCCTTGAGACTTTGAGGCGGGGTCGGAGCCCGCTCTTTTGCGGTGCTCAAGGGCGGCCGCTAAGCCCTCACACGAGGGCCGGCCTTAGCTCCCTCGAGACTTCGAGGTGCGTTTTACCTTATGTAGAAAACTCCGTTAGCGAGTAACGGTCCTTTTTTCTTACCGTTGGGCACGCCTTTTGAGGAGAAGGGCTTACCAGAGTGATCGTGGCGGGCCCGAGCAACAGCTCTCTGTCAGAGGTGTGACGCGTGCATCCGGTCGAGGGGCGAGGGAGGAACGGTCAGGTAAACGCATTAATTGCAGGAAGTTACCTTTTCCCTGCCGCCGGGCTCCGCCCGTTGCTCTTCTCGAGTATAAAAACGGAGGGGGACAGGCGTTCGCTCTCACCTTTGCCATTCTGCCGAGCTCCCGCTTTCCTGCGCGCGTGAGGATAAAAACTTAGAGTGAGAAGTCGCGATTGGGAACCTTCCTGGTCGACCGTCTGCCGAGGAGGTTCGTGCTGTTGTTGCCGCCGCCGCGCCCACCGAGCAGATCTGTGCTGCCGCCGCCACCATGGCCCCAGTCCTCCAGCCCACCGAGCCCTGGCGCCCGTCGACCGTGACGCGGCAGAGGCTGACCGAGCTGGTGAGAGGAGGACTTCTCCGCCCCATCACGGATTCGAATCGGCCGGAGTGGATTGCGCCGCCCAGGGACCACGAAGAGCCAAATCCGCCGAAGGGGTATGTGGTGAGTTTCCTCAAGTTCCATCGGCACGGGTTCGGCGTTCCCCCAAGCGGGTTCATGCGGGGGCTGACGAACTACTACGGCGTCGAGCTCCACCATTTCTCCCCCAACGCCATCTCCAACGCCGCCATCTTCGTGGCCGTCTGCGAGGGCTATCTCGGAATGGAGCCACATTGGGAGCTATGGCTCCACCTCTACAAGGGGGAGTGGTTCGCCTCCCCGGTGTCGGTCGGAGTAAGGCGAATCGTCAGAGCGGGATGCCTCAACTTCGCGTTGAAGACCGGGAGGTCGGAGGAGCCACACGAGTACATCCCCACTGGGTTGGTGACTAACCACTCTCAGTGGGACGAGCAGTGGTTCTATCTTCGCAACGACGGCGGCTATCTCCCGCCGTACACTGGGCGGCTCATCGCCGAGCGTCCATACAATTGGCCGTTCGGTGTCGCGGGAGACCTTCAGCGTCGACTTCACCCCCTCGTCGTCGCGATGAGGACCCTTCGAGAAGTGGGCCTGACGGCGGGGATGGTCGCCTCGGCCTTTCACAGTCGACGGGTGCTCCCTCTGATGGAGCGCCCGTTGCGGTTGGACGAGATGCTCCCCTCGGCGGCGCCCGAGCTTCTCAGGAGGTGCGGGATGTCCGGCGAGAGGCTGTCCGCCTTGGAAGTCATCGCGCAGGTAAAGGGGATGGTGTCTGGCTCGTTCAAGGTGGAAGACGTCAACCGTCTCCCCATGCGGCCGGAGGAGGGTTGCCTCGACCTGGTGAGTGCCCCAGCTCGTGCCCTTCGAGTTCTTCCCCCCTCCTCCCCTTTCTTATGTCCCTGTGACTAAACGTCTTTGCGCAGGGGAGAATCGACTACCGGAGATCGAGGCCTCCACTGAGGGAGGACGCTCCCGATCGTCAGGTAAGACGCTTCACCGCCCAGCAAGAGAAGCGGAGTAAGGACGAGGAGGAGAAAAAGAAAGTCAAGAAGCTCCGGGAGCGTGAAAGGCTCGCGAAGCGCCGCGCTGAGCAGAGGCGCAACGGGCTCCCGGAGGAGGAGTCTCCCTCTGATGGAGATGAAG
Organism: Bothriochloa decipiens; assembly: GCA_023333625.1. Classification (NCBI taxonomy): domain Eukaryota; kingdom Viridiplantae; phylum Streptophyta; class Magnoliopsida; order Poales; family Poaceae; genus Bothriochloa; species Bothriochloa decipiens. The sequence continues at coordinate 17,964,724 of CM041636.1, forward strand.
ATGATGATGATGACAGTGATGACGTCGAGGGGGTGGAGGGGCGCCTCGATCGCATCCTGTCGGAATCCTCCCATGCTGACCGCCCCTTCGTGCAGGAGGAGGTGGCGGAGCAGCGCGCCCCTCAGCCGGCGGCGTCGGCCTCGGAGCGCCGTCGTGGAAAAAGGGGGGCCAAGGCCTCGTCTCGAGGGGGATCACCCACCTCACATCGTACTCGAGGCAGGAGCCCACCCACTTCGATCCGAGAGACCCGGTCCCGGTCATCGGCGCGCGCGGAGCAGAGGCATGCCCAGGAGGCCCCGTCGAAGCAGGGAAGCGCGGCGACCCCACCGACGGCCCCGAGCAGCCCCAACCCTGCGAAGAGCTCGGCTTCGGGAGGGGTCTCGAAATCTGCAGGCAGTTCGAGGGGTGCCCGAAAGGCCTCTATACCCTTTGGGTAAGTGCCGTTAAATCGTTTTCTTTTCGTTGCATCGTCTTTGTGCGCTTTAATAAACTTTTTGCCGTTCTGCTTTCCATTCAGGCCCAAGCGCCAGATCGAGGAGGCGTCTCTTGCCCTGGCCAAGTGGCTCAAGATGGATGCAGCCTCGAAGACAGAGGCCCCGGCTACAGGTGCGTCGTCGAGGCCCTTGGCCCCGTGGGAAGCCAAGTGGTTGTCCTCCGCCCTTGGTGCTATGGCGCGCGGTAGGCTGACGGGTTCTACTCCTGCTGCAGGGTCGAGCGTCCCGGGGGCCACGGCGGGTGGCGACTCCATGCCTGGGAGGACGCATGATGGAGGGAGTGCCTCCTTGACGTCACCGCCTGCGGCCCTCGAGCTCAACCCGGCACCAGGAAGCGGCGCCCCGACGTCGGGGGCTTCCGTTCCTGGTGGTCCGGAGGCTTCGATCCCCGCACCCAAGGTGGGAGCCCCCGAGGGCCACGAGCCGGGAGAGGAGGTCGTCGTCGTGGACCTCGAGGGTGAGGAGACCTCGACCCTTCCCCCCTCGACGGGAGAGCGGCGGCCCTGGCCGGCGGGGCTGCGCGAGCTCGAGGCCCGGAGGGAGCAGGAGCAAGGGGCCCTGCAAGAAGCGGAGCTGCCACGGCCGCAGCAGGAGGAGGAGAAAAATGGGGACCAGCCCCAGCATCAGTAGGCATAGCAGCCGCCCGAGACGTCTAAGGCAGAAGGGACTTCCGGACTGCCCAAACAATGGGTGTCCGTGATTTCTTTGGATGAGTTGCTGTCCGAACAAGAAATGGCGTCGAAGGCGTCGATGGTCCCTCGGCTGCCGGGGGCGCAACCGGAGGATGCCTTGGTACCGAGCCCGGCAGAAGACGCACCGATGGAGGTCCCACCGGAGCTACAAGTCGTGGCGTTGGGTGAAGCGATGGCCTCCACTCCTCCGCTGCCTCCGACGGCGTCGGAAGCAGCACCGGATCAGGCGCCGCAACCGTCGACGGAGCTGCCGGAGGAGACGGCGGCTGTCGGCGTGCTGAGGAGGTCGACGTCCGACCCCGAGCTGAGGAGTGCCCGCGCCACGTCAGAGTTCCGCATCCCGGGGGAGTTGGCCGTGGCTACGGCGTTCCGGGCGATGTGGTGGAGGAGATCGAGTCCTTAGCGCGAGCCAAGGTCAAGATGGTCCTTCCGCATTGGGGCAAGGAGCGTATCGTGCTCCGGGAACTCGGCGATTCCAGCACTCCGGGGATCGAGATGAACGACCCGGCGAAGGTCGAGTGTTGGGAGGAGGCCGAGCGGTCCCGGACGTGGCTGCGGCACTTGCTGAAACTGGGCGCCGAGCTCGCCGAAGGCCTTGACCGGAACCTCACGGTGAGTCGCTGTGTTAGGCCATATGTAGTTTTTTAAGTTCTTTCATGTGGGATGTCTTAACCCTCGATTTCCTACCCCCAGGTGGCGCGGAGGCGGTCCTACTCCAAGTCAGTCTTCCTCCACGAAACGCACAACAGCCGGGAGGAAGTGCTTCGCCAACTCGAGGCTGGCCGCTCTGCGCAGAGCAGGGTGGCCGAGCTCGAGGAGGAGCTGAAGCAGGCGAGGGAGGAGGCTGCCAAGGCCAAAGAGGAGGCCGCCCTGGCGAAGGTGGACTCCGACGCTGCTCGAGGGAAAGCCGCCCGCCTCGAGGGGGAGCTCGAGCGTGCCAGGGAGGAGGCTGACGTGGCAAAGGCCGAATCAGAGAAGGCCAGGGTTGAGAGCGTCCGAGCCCAGGAGCGCGTCGAGCTGCTCCTGGCGGAGGCTCAGAGCTCCATGGAGCGCATCCGTTCGCTCGAGGCCAGCTTCGCTGAAGTCTCCGCCACGCGCAACGCCCTCTCCGCCTTGGTCCAGGAAGAGAAGAGCCGTGCCGCCGACTTGGAAACCCAGCTCGGGGCAATGAAGGCCACCCTCCAGGACAAGGAGCAGGCCATCATCCTAGCTGGTGGCGCCCTCGAGACCCTCCGCTTCGAGAAGACGGAGGTGACCCGAGCTTCAAAGAGGCCCAGCGGGAGCGGGACGAGGCTCGGGGGGAGCGCGACGCCGTGCTGGGGGATCGCAACGCCCTCGAGACTCGCTGTGCTGGTGAGTTCCTCAAAGGGTTTTTGATCTTTGTTCTTTTTGTATGGTTTATCAAATTGTTGCTTTGTGTTTCAGGCATCGAGTCCGAGCTGCTTGCAACCCAGAACGCCGCCAAGGCGCTGCAGGAGAGCCTTGCGGCGGAGGGGGCGCTTCTTGGTCGGCTCCGGGTTGCCCTCGATGGGCTCTGCGCCCTCTGGGAGGTCGGGCCCGTCGAGGGTGCTAAAGAAGACATACCGGGTGCCGCGCTTGTGGACCGGATCTACTACCTCGACGCCACCCTTCGCGATCGCGTGCGGGAGGCGCTTCACACTGGCGTGAAGCGGGCGCTTGCGGTGGTCTCCTCCGGCTTCATTTTTGATATGAACGTGGTGGCCCAAGGCTTTGTTCCTGACATCTCGAAGACCGACGCCGAGAATGAGGAGCGTTGCCGAGGGCTCATCAACGACGCCGAGAGGCCGGGGGGAGAGCTGGCGAAGTTATTCGAGGGCGAAGTCCTCCCCCCGCGGATGGAGGGTACCACGTCGAGGAGGGCGGTGATGGGGCAAGTCTGTAGGGCAAGACTGGGCGAGGGTGCCCATGTAATGAATTACTTTTTTGTAATTTATATTCAATTGTGGCTTCGAAATCCCTTTTTGGACATTAATACATCTATCGTAATGTGATGCGTCCTTTTACTTTCGAACCTTTTCTGCTTTCTTCTCACCTAGACTTTGCTTTTTTGACTAAGTTTTTGACGCAAGCACGTATCCCTCGAGGGGGGAGCGAGTGGAGGTACCGTAGCCCGGGGGCGTAGGAGAGCTCCGGCTCGACAGCGCTCGACCCCAAGGGAGTTCGAGGCGCTTTCTACTTAGTCGCGAAGCGTATCGAGGTGTGAGAAAGAAGTCGCGCTCGAGTTTTGCTCGCCTCACTTTTGCTTTCCGACTGAGCGTTCGACGTGAACTCGTATCCCTCGAGGGGGAGCGAGTGGAGGTACCGTAGCCCGAAAGCGTAGGAGAGCTCTGGCTCGATAGCCCTCGACCCCTAGGGAGTCCGAGGCGTTGTCAACTTAGTTGGGAAGCAAAAAGAGGGGGGCGTGCGAAAAAATCGTTCGTATTTTTAGGAACTTAGGGGGTTCCCCCCGTTAGCCCCCGAGGGAGGCTCGACTCTGGTGAGACAGGGTCGAGGCTACCTCTTGCATGTACAATAACGAGTTTGAACTTTTAATCGAAAGTAGTCCTTATATTTGTCATGCGGAAATGTACAAGACATGCGAGAATGTACAAGGGCACTGGTGCCCTAAGGGTAGAAACGACGTAGCTGTTCGATGTTCCACGCGTTGGTGAGGATTTCGCCTTTGTCGTTAGCGAACTTGTACGTCCCAGGCTTTAGCACCTCAGCTACGGCGAATGGACCTTCCCATGGTGGCGTCAGCTTGTGACGTCCTTTGTTGCTCTACCGTCGACGTAGGACGAGGTCTCCAACTTGGAGGTCCCTCGGGCGCACGTGCTTGTCGTGGTAGCGTCGAAGTTTTTGCTGATACCTCGCGGAGTGAAGCAGCGCCATGTCTCGAGCCTCCTCGACCTGGTCGACGGCGTTAGCGAGGGCTTCTTCGTTGGTTTGCTCGTTGTACGCCTTTAGTCGAGGGGAACCATACTCGAGGTCAGTGGGGAGGACGGCCTCGGACCCATAGACCAAGAAGAATGGGGTGAACCCCGTGGCTCGACTAGGTGTTGTCCTTAAGCTCCATAGGACCGACGGCAACTCCGCGGCCCATTTTTTTCCGTGCTTGCTGAGGTGTTTGAAGATTCTTGGCTTGAGTCCCTGCAAAATCATGCCATTGGTGCGCTTGACCTGGCCGTTAGTTTGAGGATGAGCAACCGCGGACCAGTTCACGCGAATGTGATGGCGATCGCAGAAATCCAAAAACTTCTTGCCAGTGAACTGTGTGCCGTTGTCAGTGATGATGATGTTCGGGACACCGAAGCGATAGATGATGTCGGTGAAGAACTCGACCGCCCGCTCGGAGCGGATATTCCCGATGGGCCGGGCCTTGATCCACTTGGTAAACTTATCGATGGCAACGAGCAGGTGGGTGAAGCCTCCAGTTGTCCTTTTGAGGGGACCAACGAGGTCGAGCCCCCATACGGTGAATGGCCATGTGAGGGGGATCGTTTGCAAAGCATACGCAGGGAGGTGCGTCTGCTTGGCATAGAATTGGCACCCCTCACATGATCGGATGAGGCTTTGCTACCGTCGAAGAAGGCACCGACGGCCTCTTCTCCGGCGGCAAAGTTGGCCACGATGTCCATTAATTCGTCGGCGGTCTTTGAAGGGGTGCGCCCGAGCTCCTGGACCAGTTCCTTGCAGGTGGTCCCGGCGATGAAAGCCAGGATCACCTCTTCGTCGGTGACGTGGGGAAGCTCGGTGCGCTGCTTGGAGAAACATCGAGTGAAGTCGCGGAGAGATTCCCCAGGCTTCTGTTTGTAGCCTCGGAGTTCCCATCTGTTGCCCGAACGCACATAGGTGCCCTTGAAGTTCCCCTTGAAAACTCTGACCAGGTCGGACCAGTCACAGATTTGGTTAGGGGGAAGCTCCTCGAGCCACCGTCGTGCGGTGTCGGAGAGAAAGAGTGGGAGTTGTCGAATGATGGCGCTGTCGTCACGGGCCCCACCAAGCTGGCACGCCAGTTTGAAGTCTGCAAGCCAGAGCTCAGGCTTTGTCTCGCCGTCGTATTTGACGAGACTTGTCGGGGGTCTGAAGGGGCTAGGCAGCGGCGTGCTGCGAATCGCACAGGTGAAGACTCGAGGTCCCGGCGGATCCGGGGATCGACGTCGGTCCTCGTCGCTGTCGTAGCATCCACCTCGATGGGCGCTGTACCCTCGATCCTCGGCATCCCCGTGCTTGCGTCTGCGGTTCTCGACAATGTCGAGGCGCGCGTCGTGGGGAGCGCGGTCATCGTTGATAGGCTCTCGGGCCGAGTTCTTCTTCTGTCGGGGGGCAGCCCCCTGATCGACCGAGCCTTCCCTCTCTGGCCAAGAGGGCTCGACCTGAGGCTCGGAGGCGGCTCCTCGATGCCTCGAGGCTGAGCTCTCGGCTTGTTGGGCAGCAGCAACTTGGAGGAGACCCTCGACCTCGCGTTGTATTCGCCGAGCTTGCGAGTTGGACGGCGCGGGCATATTGCGGAGGAGCATAGCCACCGCAACAACGTTCTGGCTTGCTCGGGGATAACGGTGGACGGGTTGCTCGGGTACTCCTTCCTCGATGATCTGCCAGTTGACCTCTCGGGCCCTGGCTCGGGCTCTACCGCCGAGCGGTCGTCGCTCTTGTTCGAGGGTCAGCTCGAGTAAGCGCAAGCGTTCCTGCTCGTCGGCAAGCTTCGCCTGCAACTCCCGGATCTGTGCCATCTGCGCGTCCTGCTCACCAGGACGAGGGCACGCTTCTCAGGGTGCGTCTGGTTGTTGGTCCTCTGCTCTGGGGGGAGCGTCTCTCGCCACGGCGGTGGACGCCGCGGCCACTGGATCGATGGTTTCCTGATCGGAGTCGACGCCACCATCGATGTGGAGGCACTCTCGGGTAGGATCCCAGTGATCAGAGTCAGAGTCAGGGTCACTGCAGTAGAAGACGGGGAATTGCCCCCGTGCCTCCTCCTACAGCCGTCGTCGGAGTGTGCCGACGGTGTACCTCCGGGGGCCGGGCGCTCTTGCGAAAGCCAAACCCCCGGAGGCCGGTGTGACAGTCCCCACGTCCGTCATTACGCGGAGAAGGGTGTCTGGGCAGTCCTCCAACGTGCTCGTGTCAGAGTGGGTTGCTGTCATAGCCGTCGTCGTGGGATTATTGGAGTCGGTTGAAGACCACCGACGACGCTCGAACAGCCCATGCGGAAGCGAGCTTGATCGAGCGGGGGTTTCGTCGCACTTCCCTGACGAGCGCTCGGTAAGAGCGGAGTCAGGGTTGTGCCGGGATCCTGCCGGTTTGCCCTCTGCCTCTAAACTCGGGTCAGATACGCCCTCAACAAGAGGTTTCTCATCTCCGGTCAGGGGCGTGGAGAAAGCGGCGGGGACCCTTCTTGACTTGGGTTGACGGCGGTGACGGCGCCGACCGTGCCTCCTTCTGGATGTGGAAGCATGGTCATGAGACTGGTGAGCGGCTCCCCATGAATGTGGGGGCGTACCGCGACCTCCGTTCGGGTCACTGATCGAGAGCAGGGTCATGTCGTAGCCCTGGCCGAGGGTCATGAACTCCAGGCTCCCGAACCAGATCACCGTAGTGTGCGGAAGTGGTGAAACGAAATCGCCCATCCGAAAAAATGGCGGGAAATCATTAGTGACACGCGGCTCCCCTACCTGGCGCACCAACTGTCAGTGTTCTGACCCTCGAGGGGTTAACACCAACAAGTAATATTGTATTCGCATGCTCCCTAATCCGGTGGGTGATGCAAGAAGGACACAGTAATTTATCCTGGTTCGGGGAAAGAAGGCCCTACGTCCAGCGGGGGGAGGATGATTCGTGTTATCTTGCACCGAAGTGCTAGTACAGGGGAAAATACAAGCTGGTGTGAGGAGTGAGAGGTGGAGTTGGGGCGTTCGGACGCCTTGCTCTCGACCTTGCACAGGCTCATGGTGTCGCTCTGTGATCTAGGGCCTTAATGTTTCTATGCTCTAGATCCTCTCGGTTTGAGTCCGGTCCCCCTCTCTAACGCCCTGGCGCCTCCTTTTATAGACGAAGGAAGGGCACAGGTGTACATGTATTTCGAGTTCGCATGACGCTGATGACGTACGACGTTGAGGCCGATCATGTCGGTGCCGCTGTAGTGATGTACGTCGGTATGGGAGGCCCTGCCGCCGTCGCATCGGGAGTTGTTGAAGTTCAGCTCGAGGGTTCGCTCGGTGAAGTCAAGGGGCGACGGTCGAGGGTCCTGGCCGGAGCCGAGGGGGTCGTGCCGAGGAGGTCGAGCTTCGCTGGATAAGATCGAATCCCGGAAAACACGGAAAACATGTTAGTTTATACGTCTCGAGGCGGTGCGGGTCGTGGCACAGCGCTCGGTATGGCGCAACAGCGTAATATGACTTGCGGGATTCCAGGGCATGGGCGGTAAAAGTAGATTTGACCGCCACGCCTGTAACTATTACCGTAACTGTGGCCATGCGGTTAGGCGGGGGTAGATAGATCGCATTAAATGCGCTCGAATCCGTACGGGGGAGTTGGTAGCCGAGGGGTGCACTGTCCTCGAGGGCCGCCCATTCGCCCAGGCGAAGTTCCGTCCTCGAGGGGAGGCTTGTTCGCTGGGCAAAGTTACATCCTCGAGGGCAGGCTCGTTCGGAGGATGAAGTTCCGTCCTCGAGGGGTCGCTCGAATCGTACCCTTGCATATACAGTACTTGTCCGTTCGGTATCCTCTCGGGTGAACAGTACTGGTCCGTTCGGTAACCTCTCGGTGATACAGTACTAGTCCGTTCGGTAGCCTCTCAAGCAGGCTTTGGTTTTGGGCCGTCATTGTTTGTTCGCGGGCCAGTCCGATACGTCTCAGCCTATGGGCCTTCGTACGTTAGCGCGGGAGATTATCGGAGGGGTCAAGATGCTGATTTTGCGGGGCTTTAGTTTGTTAAGCAAGGGGTCTGGGATACCTGTTTCCAGGGTATCGACATCCTGCATCATACTTTTAATCTGGGCCGTTGCATCTGTAGGAGGTGTGCTGTGAGTCATAGATCTTGAAGGTTGAATTTGCCTGGAGAAGGGGGGTTTTTTTTGACATGGAAAAACTTTCCATTACTCGTAACTTTCTGCCATATCGTTGGCAACCAATTCACGCATACAAATTGGAATACTGTCCATAACCGGTTCAGCACCCATACTCAAACTTGCACGAAGGCCAGCTAGACTATCAGCTACCAAATTACATGACCGAGATAGG
>CM041636.1:17973158-18037531 GCA_023333625.1 Bothriochloa decipiens
GAAGGCCAGCTAGACTATCAGCTACCAAATTACATGACCGAGATAGGTTCTCAGACATGAAAAAATGTTTGGTTAACAAACCAATAGCAATGGCATAGATAGTCACTTTAGTTTGTACAATACTCCATGATAACAAATTTTAGAAGTCATTATTTTAAATCATTTTGTACATTTCAGACTAAATAATTTTTCCATGCCAATATTGGCAAATTCTTTTGAGAACTACCTACTATGTAAAACAAAATTAGTACACATATATTTTATACTATAACAAATTAGACATTGTTCAGTACCACATTGTAATAACCAAGAGGGTGGTCTAGGACGTATAATCTTTTGAGTAAAATACACTGGCGGCCCTTTAACTTGTGGCCTTGTGCCACTTAGGTTTATGAACTTGTAAACATAGAAATCCACATCCCCTGAGCTTGTGGTCTTGTGTCATTTAGATCCATGAACTTGCAAAAACAAAATCCACATCCCTGAACTTGTGACCCTGTGCCACTAAGGTCCATGAACTTGCAAACACGAAATCCACATCCCTAAACTTCATGGACCTAAGTGGCACAAGGTCACAAGTTTAGGGATGTGGATTTCGTGTTTGCAAGTTCATGGACCTAAGTGGCACAAGGCTACAAATTAAAGGAACCCCAGTGTATTTTACTCTAGTCTCTTTTTTTTTGAAACCGTACTCTAATTTTTTGTGTAAAATAAAAATGAAAATTTTCAATAATATGCACAATAAGTACTAAAGTTTGGACTTAACATGTAGATAAAAAATTGTAACAAATACATTAAAGTTGAAAGTGATACTATAGATTGACGATGTCATAGAAAGGGGTGTAACAAATGCTTAAATAAATTAAGCTTAGTTATTTTATGCTATGAAATTATAGATCCTAAAAAGTTTAGGAAGAAGTATCTAGTGGACCCTTCATGTTAATCCTCATATAAATCCCATAATTTATCATAAAATAAAAAACATCTAGTCATCAATTTTGTAAATTATAATCATCATCAGTCATCCACTTTTATTAATATTAATGTATTAATTAAAATGATTGAGATAAACAAACATATTGCATCATCATGCACATGAAGTACACATGCAAGCATGGGATATCCATATATATGTTATGTTTTAGTAATCATGAAAAATATTTCATTAATAACTCATATGCTAATAATAACATATTAGTCAAAAGCATTACCGACCACTACATATAATCTATATAGTTATTATTTTGGATATATTTATACAAACATCGTGAGGAGTGGTAAGGTTAGTATAGAGCACATGTGGCTATATCTGTATGGCCTTTAAGATTCCTTTGGAGTAAATAGTCATTACAAGGCTTAATTATTAATATACTCTCAAGGTTGAAAGGTCGAGATGGCGGACTAGAGGGGGGTAAATAATCCTTTCTAAAACTTATCGCACTGGCTAACCGAAATAAATGCGGAATTAAAACTATTGGTCTAGCCAAGACTTCACCCCTCTAACTATAACTCTAGATGCACCTTGTAAAAGATCCTACACAAGAAAGCATGGTGCCAAACTAGCTAGTGCTCTCCTAATCAAGTCTAGCTTGCAAGGTCACTCTAACCTAAGCTACCGGTACTTTATCAAGCAAGGGAGCACCTACACGATTCTAATGAGTGAGAGCACAATGCCAACCTAAGCTCACTAGATGCTCAAGGACAAGGTACACAATCTGAACCCAAAAGTTCAACTTAACTTAGCTACACAAACTAAGCAAAGCTAATAATTAGACTACATAAGCTAATTAGCCACACAAGAGATACTTCTATGCTAGACAGAGCAGGGTCATGTCGTAGCCCTAGCCGAGGAACATGAACTCCAGGCTCCCGAACCAGATCACCGTAGCGCGCGGAAGTGGTGAAACAAAGTCGCCCATCTGGAAAAAATGGCGGAAAATCATTGGTAACACGCAGAGCCCCTACCTGGTGCACCAACTGTCGGTGTTTCGATCCTGAGGGTCAACACCAACGAGTAAATTCATAATTGCGTGCTCCCTTAATCCGGTGGGTGATGCAAGAAGGACATAGCGATTTATCCTCTTTCGGGCAAAGAAGGCCCTACGTCCAGCGGGAGGAGAGATAGTTCATGTTATCTTGCACCGAAGTGCTAGTACAGGGGTGAATACAAGCGGGTGTGAGAAGCGTGAGCTAGGGCTCGAGCATTTCTGGCGCTTAGCTCTCTACTTCACACTGTCTCACGGTGTTATTCTGTGATCTAAAGCCTTAGCGTATGATGCCTCCTCTCTCCTCCAGCTAAAGTCCTAGCGCCTCCTTTTATAGGCGAAGGAGGGGCACAAGAGTACATGTTTTTAGGGCCAACGTGGTCGGTGACGTATGACGCCAATGCCGATCATGTCAGTGCCGCTGTAGAGGTGTACGTCGGCATGGGAGGCCCTGCAGCCGTCGCGTCGGGAGTTGTTGAATTGTTGACCGGAGTTGTTGAAGTCCCACTCATGGGTTGACATGATGGAACCGAGGGGCGATGGTCGAGGCCTTAAGTCGAGTTGAGGGGTCAAGTCGAGGGGGTCGAGGCCCATCGGATAAGGCTGACTCCTAGGGGATGCGGGGAATGTGTTGATTTTCGCGTCTGGAGTGGGTGCCGGATGGGACACAGTGCTTGGTATGGCGTAACAGGGAGGTACGATCCACAGGATTCTAGGGTATGGGCGGTAAGAGCAGGATTCGACCGCCATACCGCAACTGTTACTGTAATTGTGACCATACGGTTAGGCGGGAGCAGGTAAAATGCATTGAATGCGCCTGGATCTGTACGGGGAGTAGGTAGCTGAGGGGTATACTGTGCTCGAGGGCTGCCTATTCGCATGAGCGAAGTTCCATCCTTGAGGGCAGGCTCGTTCGCTCAGGCGAAGCTCTGTCCTCGAGGGTTAGCTCATTCGCTGGGCAAAGTTCCGTCTTCGAGGCCGGCCCGTTCGCTCGAGCGAAGTTCCATCCTCGAGGGGTCACCCGAATCATACCCTCGAGCGTACAGTCTTGGTCCGCGTGGTAGCCCGTCGAGCAGGCTGTGGCTTTGGGCTGTCGATGCTCGTTCATGGGCCAGCCCAGTAAGCCTTAGCCTATGGGCTTTCGAGCGATAGTAAAGGATGTTGTTGGAGGGTTTGCGTTTGCTAATTTCGAGGATTAGTCTGGTTAATCGAGGGTTCAGGGTACCCCTTTCCCAGGTACCTGATAGTAGCCCCCGAGCCCCTACGTGAGTGGTGGCACTCGGGCAGGGGGTCAGGAGTCGTGAGCGAGGTATGACTCAGATTTTTCTATGGGGGGCGCGCGAGCGTCCCCCGCGGGGGTAGCCCCCGAGGCCTCGGAGGAGTCGGTAGACTCCTTCGAGGGCTTTATTTGTCTTTGGTCGAGGGATGCTCCTCCAGTCAGGTACGGACCAAAACTAGAGTTGTGGCACTTTTCCTAGGAGTATGTCGGAACGTTGAACCCTCGAGGGGTTTTTTGACCCTCTTTCGTCGAGGGGTACCGGGCACGGTCGAGCCATCGAGCCTCGTGCGGCTGGGGTGTTGCCGGCCCTGGTGTTCATCTCATGAGTCCTTTCAATCGGACGTGAGGCGAGAAGCGTCGGACTACCCTCGGTAGGGCGAGCCTCGAAGTTCTCAGTGAGCTGGTAACGGGAAAGTCCAAGTGAGAGCCCATTCGTCATTCGATAGAGGTTGGCTGGTGGCCTAGAGGCGTTCTCATTAAAGGCAAATGCATGGACCTACGGATACCGATTCCATTCGATAGGTCTCGACGGCTCGATGCCTCCCTTTGGGGTGATTCCATAAAAGTCCGTAGCGTTTTGCCTTGGATATGTCCAAAGGGGTCTCGAGAGTTCATTCTCAAGCGGGGCCTCGTGTTGGCTCCCCCTTGGTCACCCCTGACATGGGCGCTCGAGGGCAGCTGTCGAACCCTGGTTGAGGGCCAGCCTTCGCTCCCTCGAGGCTTGTTTGTGGGGTCGGAGCCCATTTGCCTTCTCCTGGAGGAATCCATCGGTAAGTAACGTTTATTTTTCTTACCGTTGGACACGTCTGTTGAGGAGGAGGCTTAAATGGTGCAGTGGCGGAGATCATGGCAGGCCCGGGCAACAGCCTATTGCCTAAGGTGTAACGCATGTATCCGGCCGAGAATCAAGGGGGAACGGTTCAGTGAATGTATTAATTGCGGGGAGTTACCTTTTTCTGCCGCTGGATTCCGCCCGTTGCTCCTCCTGGGTTTAAAACCAGGGGGATAGGCACTGTCACCCATACCTCTGCCATCCTGCCTTCACCACCGCTAGTGTTCTCGAGTTCCTGCTTTCCTGCGTGCGAGGGTAGGAACTTAGAGCAAGAAATCACGATTGGGAACCTTCCCGGTCGCCCGTCCACCGAGGAGATTCGCATTGTTGCTGCCGTCGCCACGTCCACCGAACAGATCTGTGCCGCCACCGCTGCCATGGCCCCCATCCTCTAGCCTGCCGAACCCTGGCACCCGTCGACCGTAACATGGCAGAGGTTGACCGAGCTGGTGGAAGGACTTCTCCACCCTGTCACCGATCCAACTCGGCCGGAGTGGATCGTGCCGCCGAGGAGCCACCTGGAGCCAAACCCGCCGGAGGGCTATGTGGTGAGCTTCCTCAAGTACCACCGACACGGGCTCAGAGTGCCCCCGAGCGAGTTTATGCGGGGGCTGACGAACTTCTACGGCATCGAGCTCCAATACTTCTCCCCCAACGCCATCTTCAACGCCGCCATCTTCGCGGCCGTCTGTGAGGGCTACTTAGGGATGGCACCACATTGGGAGCTGTGGCTCCATCTCTACAAGGGGGAGTGGTTCGCCTCTCCGGTGGAACCAGGCTTGTGGCGGATCGTTAGAGCGGGTTGCCTCAACTTCGTGTTGAAGACAGGCAAGTCAGAGGTGCCGCGCGAGTACATCCCCACCGGGTTAATGTCCAACCACTCCCGGTGGGACGAGCAATGGTTCTACCTTCACAATGATGGAGGCTACCTCCCGCCATACACCGGGCGGCTCATCACCGAGCAGCCATTCAACTGGCCACACAGTGTGATGGGGGATCTTCAACGTCGACTTTGACCCCTCACTGCCGCGATGAGGACCCTTCGAGAGGCGGGCCTGATGGTGGGTGTGGTGGTCTTGGCCTTCCACAGTCGATGGGTGCTCCCCTAATGGAGCGCCCGCTATGGTTGGACGAGATGCTCCCCGCGGTGGTGCTCGAGGTGCTCGAGAGGTGCAAGATGTCCAGCGAGGTGATGTTCACCTTGGAGATCATCGTGTGGGTGAAGGGGATAGTTGCAGGTTCATTCAGGGTAGAGGACGTCAACCGTCTCCCCATGCAACCGGAGGAGGGGTACCTCAACCTGGTGAGTGCCTCGACCCATGCCTTTCACGTTTAGGTTTCGTCCCTTATTTCCTTACTCTTGTCGTTGCGACTGAGTGCTTTCGTGCAGCGGGGAATTGACTACTGGAGATCGAGGCCCCCGTTGAGGGAGGATGCTCCTGATCATCAGGTGAGATGCTTCAATGCCCAGCAGAAAAAGAGGCGCAAGGATGAGGAGAAGAAGAAAAAGGACAAGAAGCTCCGGGAGCGCGAAAAGCGCGAGAAGCACCGTGCGTAGAAGAGGTGCGACGGGCTCTCGGAGGAGGTGTCTCCCTCACAGGATGAGGGAGACGAGGATGATGATGATGATGTTGATGTTGAAGGGGTGGAGGGACGTCTCGAGCTCCTTCTATCTGGTCCTTCCCATACTGACCATCTTCCGGTGCGGGAGGATTCGCCGGAGCAGCGTGCCCCTCAGCCGGCGACGTCGGCCTCGGAGCACCAGCGAGGGAAAAGGTTGGCCGACCCATCGACTCGGGGGGTTCATCCTCCTTCCTTCGTACTTGCGGTGGGACCCCGCCTACTTCAACCTGGGAGACCCAGTCTCGGTCATCAGCGCAAGCGGAGCAGAGTCGTGCCCAGGAGACCTCGTCGGAGCAGGGAGGCACGGCGACCCCACCGACAGCCCCTAGCCCTAGGAAGAGCTCGGCCATGGGTGGGGCCTCGAGGTCTACTAGCACCTCGAGGGGGACCTGAAAGGCCTCTATCCCCTTCGGGTAAGTGTTGTCGATTTAAATTTTTCCTTGTTGCTTCCCCATTCTATGGTTCATTAAGTTCTCTGCTAACCCGCTTTCTGTCCAGGCCAAAGCACCGTATCGAGGAGCCGACCCTTGCGCTGGCTAAGCGGCTCAGGGTGGATGCGACCACAAAGACGAGGGCCTCAGTCACAGGTGTGACGTCGAGGCCCTTGGCACCGTGGGAGGCGAAGTGGCTGTCCTTAGCCCCCGGAGCCATGGCTCGTGGTAGGCTGACGGGTCTGCTCTTGCTGCAGGGTTGTGTGACTCGTGGACCATGATGGGCGATGACTCTGAGCTGGGGAGGACGTAGGAGGGAGGGAGTTCCTCCTTGGTGTCAACGTCCGTGGTCCCCGAGGTTGGACTGGTGCCAGGGAGCGGAGCCCCGGCGTCGGGAGCTCCTGACCTGGGCCAACCCGAGTTCTCTGTTTTCATGCTAGAGGCAGGAGGCCCGAGGGCCACAAGCCAGGAATGGAGGAAGCCCTCATCAATCTCGAGGGTGAGGAGGCCATCGCCCCTCCCTCCTCGACGGGAGAACAGAAGTCATGGCCAACGGGGCTATACGAGCTGGAGGCCCAGCAGAAGCAGGAGCAGGAGGCTCTGCAGGAAGAGGAGCTACTGTGGACGCAGTAGGAGGAGAAGAAGAAGCCACAGGAGCTGCAGGAAGAGGAGGAGCTAACCGAGGGCCGGCCCTAGCATCAGTAGGTGCAGCAGACGCCGCCAGGGGATGCGACGCTGATGGACCTGTCCACGTAGTAGCCGCCTAAGCCATCGGAGGGGGAGGAGACCTTGGGACTCCCAAAACAGTGGGTGTCCGTGATCACCCTCGATGAGCTACTGACGAAGCAAGAAGTGGCACTGAAGGCGTGGACAGTTCTGCGCCCACCGGGGGCGCAGCTCGAGGAGAAGACCTCGGCACCGAGCCCGCCGGGAGACATGTCGATGGTGGATCTGCCGGCACCACAAGATGTGGTGTTGGAGGAAATGATAGCCTTGACCCCTCCGCCGCCTCCGGAGGCACCTGAGCCAGCATTGAGCCAGCCATCGCAACTGTCGATCGCGCCGTCAGAGGAGCCAGCGATTTCTGGTCCGTAGGTGGAGTTGTCGGAGGAGACGGCGGCCAAGAGTCATTCTACCTTTTGGCATCAGAAGGAAAGGGAGGACCCCCCACATGCCGGAGTAGTCATCGCGTTGGGGGCTCCTAGCCCATTGAGGAGGTCGGCCTCCGACCCTGGGCTGGGAGATACCAGCACCGCGTTGGAGTTCCCCACCCCGGCCAAGTTGGCAGAGCACCACGGTGCCCCACGCGGCGTGGCAGTTGAGATGAAATCCCTAGTGCGAACCAAGGTCAAGATGATCCTCCCACATTGGGGCAAGAAGCACGTCATGCTCTAGGAGCTCGGTGACTCCAGCGCTCCCGGGATCATGATGGATGACCCGGCGGAGGTCAAGCGCTGGGAGGACATGAAGTGGTCTCGGGCATGGTCGCAACACTCCCTGAAGCTAGCCATCGAGCTCGTTGGAGGTCTTGACCAGAGTCTTGTGGTAAGTCCCTGTTTAGATCACATATGGTTTTTGGCTTTTTCCGTATGGATCGCCTTAACCCTCGATTTCCTGTTTCCAGGACGTGCAGAGGCGTTCCCACTCCAAGTCGTACTTCCTCCATGAAACGCATAACAGCTAGGAGGAAGTGCTTTGCCAACTCGAGGCCGGCTGTTCTGCGCGGAGCAAGGTGGCCGAGGTCAAGGAGGAGGTGAAAGAGGCCAGGGAGGAGGCTACCAAGGCCAAGGAGGAGGAAGCCCGAGTGAAGGAGGACGCCGAGGCAGCTCGAGGCGAAGCCGCCCAAGTTAAGGAGGAGCTCCGACGGGCCAAGGAGGAGGTCGACGCGGCCAAGGGTAAAGCGGAGAAGGCCAAGAGCGAGGGCACTCGCACCCAAGAGCACATCAAGCTACTCGCGGAGGAAGCTCGAGACTCTGTGGAGCGTATTCGCTTGCTCAAAGCCTGTCTGGCTAGAACTCCACGGCGCGTGACACCCTCTTCGCCTTGGTCAAGGATGAGAAGGGTCGAGCTGATAGCCTGGAGGCCAAGCTTGAGGTGATGAAGGCTACCCTTCGAGAGAAGGAGCAAGCCATCATCTTGGCTGGTGGCACCCTCGAGACCCTCCGGTGCAAGAAGACGGACGTGACCCGGGCTTTCAAGGAGGCCCAGTGGGAGCGAGACGAGGCTCGGGAGAAGTGCGATGCCATGCTGGAGGACCATAGCGCCCTCAAGACCCGTTGTGCCAGTAAGTTCCTTGGTGGGCTTTGACCTTTTCCTTTCTGTATGACTTGTTTAACTCTTGTTTTGTCTTTCAGGCCTTGAGATCGAGCTTCTTTCCACTCAGGCCGCCACCAAGGCGCTGCAGGAGAGCCTCGTGGTGGAGGGGGCACTTCTCGGTAGGTTCTAGGTCGCCATCACTAGGCTCTGCACCTCCTGGGAGGTTGAGCCCATCGAGGAGGCTAGAGAAGAAATCCCAGGGGCCATGCTCATCGACCGGCTCTACCACCTAGATGCTATCCTTCAGGATCGTGTGCGGGAGGCGCTTCACACTGGCATGACGTGGGCACTGGCGATGGTTTCCTCCGGCTTCGTCTTTGACATGGACATCATCGCCCAAGGCTTCATCCCCGACATCTCAAAGACCGATGCCGAGAATGAGGACTGATGCCGAGGGCTGATCCAGGATGCCGAGAGGCTGGGGGAAGCGCTGGTGAAGCTGTTCGAGGATGAAGTCCTCCCCCGCGAAGATAAAGGGTACACCGTCGAGGAAGGCGATGATGGAGACGACGGAGCTGGCCTGTAGGGCAAAACTGGGTGAAGGTGCCCGTGTAAATAAGTTAGTTTTTGTAACTTATATTCAGTGTGGCTTCGAGGGCCTTTAAAACATCTATGCATCTATCATAACGCATTTGGATATTTTAAGTTCGAGCCTCCTTTGTTTTATTTCGCCTAGATTTTGCTTTTTTGACTAAGTGTTCAACGCGTGCTCGTATCCCTCGAGGGGGAGCGAGTGGAGGTACCATAGCCCTGGGGCATAGGAGAGCTCCCGGCTCGACAGCCCTCGACCCTTAGGGAGTTCGAGGCGTTTTCTACTTAGTTGCGAAGCAAAAGGAGACGCTCGAATTTTGAAAAATCATTTATATTTTTTAGGAACTTAGGGGGTTCCCCCATTGGCCCCCGAGAGAGGCTGGACTCTGGTGAGACAGGGTCGTGGCTACCTCTTGCATGTACAATAATGAGTTTGAACTTATAATGGAAAGTACTTCTTATATTTGTCATGCAAAAATGTACAAAACATGCGAGAATGTACAAGGGCATCGGTGCCCTAGGGGTAGAAATGACGTAGCTGTTCGATGTTTCATACGTTGGTGAAGGTTTCACCCTTGTTGTTTGCTAGCTTGTACATTCTGGGCTTCAGCACCTCAGCTACAGTGTATGGGCCTTCCCCATGGTGGAGTCAGCTTGTGACGCCCCTTGTTGCTCTGTCGTCAACGTAGGACGATGTCTCTAACTTGGAAGTCCCTCGAGCGCACGTGCTTGTCGTGGTAGCATCAAAGTTTCTGTTGATACCTCGTGGAGTGAATTAGCGTCATGTCTCGAGCCTCCTCGAGCTGGTCGACGGTGTTTGCGAGGGCTTCTTCGTTGGTTTGCTCATTGTAGGCCTTTAGTCAAGGGGAACAATACTCGAGATCAATGGGGAGGATGGCCTCGGACAAATAGACCAAGAAGAATGGGGTAAACCCCATGGCTTGACTAGGTGTTGTCCTTAAGCTCCATAGGACCGATGACAGCTCCGCAGCCTATTTCTTTCCGTGCTTGTTAAGGCGGTTGAAGATTCTCGGCTTGAGGCCCTGCAAAATCATGCCATTGGCGCTCTCGACCTGGCTGTTAGTTCAAGGATGAGCAACTGCGGACCAATTTACATGGATGTGATGGCGATCACAGAAATCCAAGAACTTCTTGCCAGTGAACTGTGTACCATTGTCAGTGATGATGACGTTCGGGATCTCGAAGCGATGGATGATGTCAGTGAAGAACTCGACCGCCCGCTCGGAGCGGATATTGCCGATAGGCCGGGCCTCGATCCACTTGGTAAACTTGTCGACAGGAACGAGTAGGTGCGTGCACCCCTTGGTTGTCCTCTTGAGAGGCCCCATGATATCGAGCCCCTAGACCACGAACGGCCAGGTGATGGGGATCATCTATGGGGTGTGAGCTGGGAGGCGCGTCCGCTTGGCGTAGAATTGACACCCCTTGCACGAGCAGACAATGTTGATGGTGTCGAAAAAGGCGGTTGGCCAGTAGAAATCCTTTCAGAAGGCGTTGTCGACGAGGGTCCTTGGCGCTGCGTGGTGGTCGCAAGCCCTCGAGTGTATGTCCTCGTGGAGCCTCCTGCCTTCTTTGATAGTGATGCAGCGCTGAAGGATACCTGATGGGCTTCGCCTGTAGAGTTCCTTGCCATCACCGTAGATGACGTAGGACTTGGCCCGTCGCACGATCCGACGAGCCTCGGTTTGGTCTTCTAGGAGTTCTCCTCGGATGAGGCTGTCGAGGAATGGGACTCGCCAATCTGAAGGTGGGCTCGATGGAGGAGGTGTCCCCTCGATCTCCATGACCTCGGCCCCGGTTGAGGGGTCCTCGGTCGAGGCCATGGGTTCGCGTGTCGAGGGTGTGGTGCTAGCCCTCGAGCCCAAGTCAACGAAGGGCTCGAAGAGGTCTCTCGAGAATACGTTCGGAGGGACAGTACCTTGAGTTGATGCGATCTTTGCGAGCTCGTCCGCAGCTTTGTTGTGGTGTCGTGCAATATGATTGAGCTCAAGGTCATGGAACTTGTCTTCCAATTTGCACACTTCATTGCAGTAGGCTTCCATCTTGGCATCATGGCAGCGCGAGGCCTTCATCACTTGGTCGATGATGAGTTGTGAGTCACCTTGAACGTCAAGGCATTGGACCCCAAGTTCAAGGGCAATACGCAACCAGTTGACAAGAGCCTCGTACTCCGCAATGTTATTAGAAGCGGCAAAGTGGATGCGAATGACGTAGCGCATGTGGACTCCGAGGGGTGAGATGAAGAGCAAGCCTGCGCCTGCCCCTGTCCTCATGAGTGACCCATCGAAGTACATTGTCCACAGCTCGGCTTGGATTTGAACGGGCGGCGACTGGGTGTTGGTCCACTCAGCGATGAAATCTACCATCACCTAAGATTTGATGGCCTTCCTTGCTGCGTAGGTGATGGTCTCGCCCATGAGCTCGACCGACCACTTAGCAATCCTTTCAGTAGCCTCCCAGTTTTGGATGATCTCCCCCAAGGGGATAGAAGACACCACGGTAACCGGGTGGCTGAGGAAGTAATGCTGGAGCTTGCGACACGTAAGGACGATGGCGTAGAGCAGCTTTTGCACCTACAGGTAGTGGATCTTGGTTTCTAAAAGCACTTCACTGACGAAGTAAACCAGCCGTTGGACGGGCAAGGCATGCCCTTCCTCTTGCCTCTCGACCACTATGGCCGCGCTGACCACCTGAGTGGTTGTGGTGACATAGAGGAGGAGGGGCTCGGGAGGTTTAGTCGACGTCGCTCGAATAGCTCGTGTAGAAGTAGGCTCGTTGGTAACACGCAGAGCCCCTACCTGGCGCGCCAACTGTCGGTATTTTGAACCCGGGGGTCAACACCAACGAGTAAATTCATAATTGCATGCTCCCTTAATTCGGTGGGTGATGCAAGGACAAGGTGATTTATCCTGGTTCGAGCAAAGAAGGCCCTACGTCCAGCGGGGGGAGAGAGATAGTTCATGTTATCTTGCACCGAAGTGCTAGTACAGGGGTGAATACAAGCGGGTGTGAGAAGCGTGAGCTAGGGCTCGAGCGTTTTGGGCGCTTAGCTCTCTACTTCACACTGTCTCACAGTGTTATTATGTGATCTAAAGCCTTAGCGTATGATGCCTCCTCTCTCTCCTCCAGATACAGTCCTGGTGCCTCCATTTATAGGAGAAGGAAGGGCACAGGAGTATATGTTTTTAGGGCCAACGTGGTCGGTGACATATGACGCCGATGCCGATCATGTCAGTGCTGTTGTAGAGGTGTACGTCGGCATGGGAGGCCCTGCAGCCATCGCGTCGGGAGTTATTGAAGTGTTGACCGGAGTTGTTGAAGTCCCGCTCGTGGGTTGGCATGACGAAACCAAGGGGTGACGGTCGAGGCCTTAAGTCGAGTCGAGGGGGTCGAGGCCCATCGGATAAGGCTGAATCCCGGGGGATGCGAGGAATGTGTTAATTTTCGTGTCTTGAGGGGGTGCCGGACGGGACACAGTGCTCGGTATGGCATAACAGGGAGGTACAATCCGCGGGATTCTGGGGTATGGGCGGTAAGAGTAGGATTCGACCACCATACTCGCAACTGTTACTGTAACTATGACCATACGGTTAGGCGAGAGCAGGTAAAATGTATTGAATGCGCCTGGATCCATATGGGGAGTAGGTAGTCGAGGGGTATACTGTGCTTGAGGGCTGCCTATTTGCATGAGTGAAGTTCCATCCTCGAGGGCGGGCTCATTCACTCGGGCGAAGCTCCGTCCTCGAGGGTTAGCTCATTCGCTGGGCAAAGTTCCGTCTTCGAGGCTGGCCCGTTCGCTCGAGCGAAGTTCTGTCCTCGAGGGGTCACCCAAATCGTACCCTCGAGCGTACAGTCTCGGTCCGCGTGGTAGTTCGTCGAGCAGGCGGTGGCTTTGGGCTATCAACGCCCATTCATGGGCCGGTCCAGTATGCCTTAGCCTGTGGGCTTTCGAGCGATAGTGAAGGATGTCATTGGAGGGTTTGCGTTTGCTGATTTTGGGGATTAGTCCGATTAATCGAGGGTTTGGGTTACCCCTTTCCCTGGTACCCGACAAGCTAGAAGGCAACTAGAAAGCTACACAAGCCAACTAATTGTAAGAGCAATAACACAAGCACAATATATATGAATGTAAATACAGGCTTGTGAAAGAGATTGCAAACCACCATGAAGTGTAGACACAAGATGACACGGCGATTTTTACCGAGGTTCACTTGATTCCCACCAAGCTACGTCCTCTTGTGGCGATACACCCACTTGGAGATTCACTCGCTAATTGGCATCACCTAACCAAACCCACAGCCTTGGTTGTGATGAATCAACGCAAGATGGGGATCCTCCAAGCCATGAGCTCAACTAGAGTAGCCAATTCGCGACTCCTGTAGGAAAGGCTCAAGAACCCCTCACAATCTCTTCTCTGGAGAACTGCACAACCTCCTTGCATGCTTCAACAGAGTCTCTTGCCACCAAGCCGTCTAGGAGGTGGCAACCTCTGAGAGTAACAAGCCCACAAGCTTGCAGCATGAATACCTGGTGCCACTCAATGCAAATCTCTCAATGCAACGCACTAGAATTGCTCTCTCACTCGATCGGATGAACACTATCAAGTTAGAGTGAGTAGAGGGCTCTCCAAGCACTCTTCAAGGTGGACACCAAGTCCCCAAGGTGCTCAGCACTGGCTAAGGCCGGCCAAGGGGCTATTTATAAGCCCAAGGGGCAAAACTAGCTGTTGCCCATGAAATCCAATCGTTATGTCTCGGGTCAGCTAAAAATGAACTGTCAGGATGCGTCCTGAGCCTACCCCCGGATGCGTCCTGCGCATTGAAAAATTGCGCGAGAACCAAACCGATTCAAACAAGGACCTCTGGATGCATCCTGCGCTTGTCCTCGGATGCGGAGCAAACACTGTTCAGCGTTCGGCATGTGTATCTTCATTCAAATGCGAAATGACCATTGGGGACCTCCAGACGTGTCCAGACGGGTGCCCCGGACGTGCGGGTCCAGTATCCGATGCTCTGCCCGCTCAACATGCTCTCTGTGATGCGTTCGAAGGTGGGGCGTAGCATTCGGCGCATGGCCCAGGATGCGTCCGGTGCCCTAACCCACCTTATCAGTGAATGCCCTCAAAAAAAGCATTGTCTGGACACATCCAAGGCCAGCGTCCGGAGCTCAGTGTCCAAACAATTAAATTCTCGCGCTAAAAAGGGCATATCTCTTAGCTCTAAACTCCAATTTCGATGATCTTGGACTTGTCGGAAAGCTTACTCAGAGAGCTACACAACCATATATCCCTCTTGATCCAAAGCACAAAGGATCAAAGCAGTTTTCCAAACCAAGAGTCATCATATCTCTTTTCTAACACAAGAGTTCATGGAACCGTCTCTAAAACCTTCACCTTTGTAAATGTGCCAACTGCACCAAGTGTACATCACCATGTGTAAGTGTGTTAGCATTTTCACAATCATTTTTAAAGGATTTTCTCTTTTTCTCACAATGCCACTCGATCCTAGCATGTCGAAAAGTTAGATAGCTCAAGTGGCACTAGATGACTGATAGGCAAACAAGTTTGCCCCTCTTAATAGTACGGCTATCAATCCTAAACCCGATCATCAACTTCTCTACACACCTCATGACCGGTGAAATGAAAAGCCCTAGGTTATACCTTTGCCTTTGCATATTTCCATTTCCACCATCTTCCTCCAATATGCCAATGCAACACATGCACCGACATGATCACCAAATGATATGGTCCACTTCATATCATCATGCAACCTTTTTGGTCCATCGATCTTGACCTCACTTGCTCTTCACCGTCTCATGGTCCATCGGCACCAAGTCTTGCTCAAGCTTCACCGTCTCATGGTCCATCGCTTCAAAGCCTTGACTTTCCCTTCACACATCCACCGGTCCATCGAGCCAAGCCTCATCTCGATCTTTTCCATCTTGGCCACATGACTCCATGTCATGTCACATATGCAGTTAAGCTCCTCCATTGCACATTATCACATGTGGACTAATCTCCTGTGTATTCTCAATTTAACACATTAGTTCGACCTAAAGTTGTCACTCAATTGCCAAAATCACATAGGGACCTTTCAAAGGTTGGCACCACTACCCATCCAAGATCTGATTTAATGTCTTCTACTATTATTAAACAATATAGTGCATGTTTTACATGACAATTTATGTCATTATAGTATTTAAGATTGTAGTCTATGATCTAAGGTCCTTATTTTCATAAAGTAAAAAAGGAGTCTTAACAAAATATAAAATAAGTACAAGAGTTTTAATTTAACTTGAGGAATTGAAAATCTCTAGCAATCAATAAGATTAATATTTGAAAATCAATTTTAGATTCATGACATCTTAAGATATGTGCTGCAAAAACAGCCACCATAGTTTAAGATAAGGTTTAAACTAAATGCATATTGAAGATACATACAAGTGTTATATAAATTGTAATGGAAAAACATAAATATCAGTATTTTAGTTTATCATGTCTATTGTGTTTGAAAAAGAACAAAAAGAAAAACACACAATTTGATATAAGTACTCTTATTAATTCTATCACTATTAATAAATATTAACTAATGTTCATGTCTCCTAAAAATTCTAATTCGTGCGAGAGTATGTGTTGATGGGCTAGTTATTTAGTTTCAGTTATGCCTTTAAATAATAAATTATAATTCAATTACGTAGAGTAGTTGAAGTGCGTGGAAGTTATCATTGCACAAGTAACACAAGATCTAATGCAACAAAAGTTGCCTTTTTTAATTAATTTCCTTAGCCTTGGGGAATGCATGCACCCAACATGTCAAATACATGTATTTGGATTTTCCAAAACAAATACATTTGTAAAACAAATATGCTTTGCATATAAGTTGAATCTATTTTGCCTCTTATCACATAGAGATTAGAGTGAGATGGATTGATCTAGCAAATGTATGCTCTTGTCCCTTGGATTAAATTTAATGTACTTATTCCATTCCTTTAAATTTGAATTAATACATATCTAAATTGAGAAATCAAATATGAGTCTCCAAATTTAGAATGCCAAACTAGGATTTGGAGTACAGTACAGATTAAGGAAAGTAATAAAAATTATTGTATTATATGTTTTCATGAATTAAAATAAGACTAAAAATTGTTCTTGAAAATTTAAGACTAAAGGTTGTTCCTAAACAATGCTCTCTTTTGTTTAGGATTCCCAAACTGGAGAGGATTCAGTGAAGCCGGTGTCTATCTCGGATGTGGCAACAACAAGTACAGAAAATCATGTAGCAGCTGATGGTGAGATTATAGATGATCAATATATGGATGCTAATGAGAAGAAGGTCGCTAGAAAGTGTCTTCCTCGCATTAAGACACATGCGGGTGCTTTGGAGGAATCACAACTTATTGGGAGAAAGAAAGAGATATATGAAATTTTAGACTTCATCACAAATAATGATAATAGCTAGCATGTTCAGGTGATCTCTGTGTGGGGAATGTGAAACATCCTCAAATCTTCCATGAAGGGAAAATCTACAGAATGAATAATAATGTAAAAATATAATCTATCACATTATTATATAACAGTTGATAATCAAATCCACACATCGAAACTAGATAAAGGAATGCAACAATAGGGCTTACGTTATTTATTACATCGCCATATGATGGATCATCAGAGTACAAGCATACAGAACAGCTGCGGAAGTAAGAGAACATTCGCAGAAGGATCTTCATCAACCATCTTGAGCGTAGGCACGAGACATCCTAATCCTTCTATTTCCAACATCACTGTGAAGCAGGTAAATCTGCACACCACCAGATGTGTGTAGGCCATGGTCAGCACCGATGAGCTTTAGTGGAAAAGGAACAAAGGGATCTGGCGATCCTATAGTTTGGCTGTAGTTTTCCTATGCATGCAAGTAGTAATCAAGTTTATAATAATAATTCAAGTTTTATACATTCCCAAACCCATCCATACACATCCAACCACCATCCCATCCATCCCAGATCCATCACCACATCATCATCCCCATCCATCCCAGGTCCATCACCACTTCACCATCACCATCAAGACACACTCTCGGGTCGACCAGGCCAACTCCCTCTTGGCCTGTTTCAGCGGCCCGCAGCCCACAACCTAGGGCTCACGGCCAGAAGTATCTCTCGGGGAAGGTAGCACACTCCTCTCACTACTCAACAGAAACATAGGTCATGGAATGGCCATAACCGAGGCCACGGTATGCGCATAGTGTTGACGGTAGTTAAGTACCATTTTTAACCGTCAACTGAACATGAGAAAGGATTAAAATATGAATATCATCTAGATATAGGGGTTACACTAATAGAATTCCATGAGTTTTGGTGATTGTCTATTTCTATAGGGGGTTATCGAAAAAGAACCAAAAGAGGTCCACATGTCATGTTTACATAGAGAGAATACCCCGTCCAGTAACTCAAGAATATTCTAGAAGACTCGAGAAGGCAACCCTGTGAAGCTGGGGCCTCCTGGCAGAGGTGACTGGGTGGGCGTCCATGCCACCTGGGCGGCAGCCCAGCCAAGTGGACCAATCAGGCTCCACCTCACGGATCCTACCTCCACCGAATTTGAGGATCAATCTCAGCCACCTATTCAAGTCAGTTTGATCCAAGGGCTGCGGTTCATCCTAGAGGACTATATAAATAGAGCCTCTGGCCCCTGGAGAAGAGAGAGAATTCATAATTCAAGTAAGAATTCATCCAGAGAAGCCTTAGAGCCACCATCTCAATTAGAGCTCTATAGTTTAGTAGCATAGCTACATAGGAATATATCTAGAAGGAGTCAAGCTTAGCTTGGAGTCCGGATCTATCATCGTTCTTGGTAATTTCTTATACTTTCTTGCATATTCATTATTGTTGTTGGTACTATGAATAGTACTTTATTCTATTCTAATATATTAGATGTGACTTTGCTCTATTTGCTTATGTTCTTAATTATATTGTTCTTAGTTTACTTTGATTATATGCTTAGCATAGTTGGTTTAGACTTATGTTTATGCATAGGATCGTATAGCGCTTATTCATTAGATCGATGGGTGAGTGGTAAATATTGTGTAGGCGTGGTGCCTAGACCGTATTTATCTGTGATTGCACCCTATATTCTAGATCGTGAGGTAGATCACGGGAGTAACAGTCCCATTGAGTCCTTCGTGGTCCTCCTCCCGAATATAGTACTAGTAGAGAACCACTATTATAGGGAAGTGATTGCTTTGTCCTTCATCTTCCTTGATAATATCACTATGTATAGATATAACCTTTCCCCGCCATGATTGCTAGGTGTAATTGCACTAATCATTGTATGCTTTAACTTTATGCTTAGAATAACATAGGATTTATTCTTGTAGATCATCCTAATCCATGCTAGTGTTATAAACTTTGAGTACTCTATTGAGATGATTATCATTATTTTATGTGGCTATGTGCTCTTATTCACCTTTATTATTTACCATGCATTTATCATATATATCATTATTTTATGTGACACTTACCCTGTATGAGCGGATAGATAACCACATGGTTAAGCTCTCCATTACAACATGCAGTGCTTCCCTTCCCAGTGGTAAAAAATAAATAATAATACCTGGATTACTCCCGGTTAAAATGCTACAATGGTATTCTTTTGTGCGCTTGCGGAATCCTTCATTTTCTAGATGCACTTAATTTATATCAAGAAGCAATTTTGGCGCCGTAGCCGAGGAAGGTTGATAGCTTACCAAAAGGATAATGAGCATCACTGCATCTACTAATGTGATCGAGCATCATCTACCCATCTCTACTCATACAGCCTTACCCTTGTCTTTTGTCATCTATTTTATATCATATGCAGGGCAATGTATGAGCAGATTCCAACTTCCAGATAACTATGTTGAAGATCTAGAAGATTTAATCAGGAAGACCAAAGCAGAATTGAGGAAGCATTTAAAAGCACGATCAGCTAGACCTATTGGGATTTCTAAAGCAGAAGATCCACCAGTTTGGAATTTGACACCAGCATTCGACGCTATGGCCAACAAGTCACTTCGCAAGTTCTTAGCTCCCACTATGGACAACATCCGTACTGGACTAGCTGTGAACATCGATCAAGCTTTTGAGCTCAAGCCAGCATTGATCAACATGGTGCAAGCAAGTCAGTTCTGTGGGAAGGCCCATGAAGATGCTAGTGCTCATCTCCAACACTTCTTGGAGATTTGCAGCACTTTCACCATCAAGGATGTCCCCAGAGACGCTATACTACTTCGCCTTTTCCCATTCTCACTCTTGGGAAGAGCGAACAAGTGGTTCTATGCCAACAAGGAGAAGAACACTATGTGGGCACTTTGTTCCACCAATTTCTTGGCGAAGTTCTTTCCCATGGGCAAGACCAATGCTCTTCATGGGAAGATATCAAGTTTTCAGCAACAACATGAAGAGACAGTCCTAGAAGCGTGGGAGCACCTTCAAGACTACATCCTCGAATGTCCTCATCATGGAATGGAGAATTGGTTGCTCATGCAGACCTTCTATCATGGACTCAGCAACAACACTCATGAGAGCATGGATGCTGCTGTTGGAGGAGCATTCTTATCACTTACGCTACCTCCAGCCATGACTCTTGTTGAAAAGATGGCCTCTAATCAAGGTTGGAATGAAGAAAGAACTCAGACCCACAAGAGAGGTGGAGGAATGCACCAGCTGAAGGAGGTAGACATGCTGTCTGCCAAGATGGACTGCTGATGAAGAGGCTTGATAATAGAGCCACTAAGAAGAATGAAGTCATGCATATTCATGATTCTCGCATGATTTGTGAAGAGTGTGGAGAAACTGGGCATTCTGGAGCTAATTGCCAAGAGGTAAAGGAGGAAGTGAATTACCTCGACTACAACAACAACTACTACTATCATCCTCAGCAAAATCAAGGCTGGAATCAACAGCAAAGGCCTAACTACTCAGGTAACTACCAAGGTAATAATTCTTCTTACAATAATTTCAATCAGCCACCTTTGAGAGAGTTAGTGTCAGTGTTTTGACCTCGGGGGCCCAGCACCAATGAGTGAATATGTGCTGCGTGCTCCCTAATCCAGATGGTGATGCAAGAAGAACACAAGGTTTATCCTGGTTCGGGCAAAGGAAGGCCCTACATCCAGCGGGGGGAGAGTTTGTATTATCTTGCACCGAAGTGCTTGTACAGGGGTGAATACAAGTGTGCGAGTGAGTGAGCTAGGACTTGAGCATTTCAGGCTTTGGTAGCTCTCTCTTGACCTATCTGAACTAGTGTCTGGTGCCTCCTTTTATAGGCGAAGGAGGGGCTTAGGGGTACATGAATCTAGGACGGACATTGCTGCTAACGTCAAGGAGGAGATACCAATCATGTCGGTGCCGCTATAGAGGCGTGCGCCAGGCATGGCGTGTCCTATAGTGATGTGTTCAGAGTCAACGTGGCCATCCTTCTCATGCGTGGGATGACGCAGCCGATGACCGATGAAAGACCAGCGCCTACGCCCGGTCGTGCGGATCCCTATAGTCGTCGCGTCGGGAGTTGTTAGAGTGTTGACCGGCGATGACAAAGTCCAGCTCGAGAGGTGGTCGATGGGGGGTCAAGGCCCGAATGTATAAGGCCGAGCCCCGGGAAATGCGAGAAATATGTTGACAAATGCATCTTGAGGGGGTGCCAAACGGGGCATAGTGCACGGCATGGCGTTACAGTGCAGTACGATTCGCCAGATTCCTAGATATGGGCAGTAAAAGCTGGATTTGACCTTTGTACATGCAACTGTTACCACGACTGTAGCCATGAAGTTAGGTGGGAGCAGGTAGAATGCACTAAATGCCCTAAAAACCATACCGAGAGTAGGTAATTGAGGGGTGTGCTGTACTCGAGGGGCGTCCATTCGCTCGGGTAAATCTCCGTCACCGAGGGGTAGCCTGAGTGGCACCCTCGAGTGATCTGCTCTGCCTCGAGCGAGGACCCCTCGGGTAGGTAGCGGCCTGGACCGCCGAGGCCCGTTCATGGGTCGGCCTAGTATGACTTGGCTATTGGGCTTCTTGTGCTAGGTGAAGGATAATCGCCATGATGGTTCTTGGTTTGTTGTTGTTCGAGGTTAATCCACTTAATCGAGGGTTAAGGGTACCCCTTTCCCAGGTACTCGACAGTAGCCCCTGAGCCCCAGCTCGAGTACTGGCACTCGTGCTGGGGGTTATAAGGTTAGAGTGAGGCATGGTTTGTGACTTTCTGTGGGGGGGCGCACGAGCGTCCCCGCGAGGGTAGCCCTTGAGGCCTCGGAGGAGTATGAAGACTCCTTCGAGGGCTTTGTTGAGAGGTGCTTGTCCAGTTGGGCATAGTTGGTGTCCCTGAAAGATTAGAATAACATGAACTAGGGTCATAGTACATTATCAAGGGGCGTCTCGAGCCGTCGAGCCCTTGGGTGAGTTTAGCCCTCTTCTGTTGAGGGGTGTCATGGCATAGTCGAGCCCCCGGGCCTCGTGCGGCTTTAGCGTTGCTAGCCTTCAGCGTTCATCCCATGACCCGTTTCGATCGGGCGTGAGGTGAGGAGCGTCATGCTACCCTCGGTCGAGCAAGCCTCGAAGTCCTCAGTGAGCTGGTAATGGGAGATCCAAGTGAGAATTCATGCCTTGTTCGGTAGAGGTCGACTAGTGGCCCTGATGCTTTCTCATTATCGCAAATACGTGAACATATGGATACTGATTTCGTTTGGTGGGACTCAGCAGCTCGATGCCTCCCTTCGAGGGGATTCCATGAAGCTCCTTGACATTTTACCTTGGATACATCCGAGAGGGTCTCGAGAGTTCGTTCTTGAGCAGAGCCTCGTGTTGGCTCCCGCTTGGTCATCCCTGACTCGGTGCTCGAGGGCATAGGCCGAGAGTGAGGTGCGGTTTGTAACTTTCTGTGGGGGGTGCGCGAGCGTCCCCCGCGGGGGTAGCCCCCGAGGCCTCAGAGGAGTAAGGTGACTCCTTTGAGGGCTTTATTTGTCGTTTGTCAAGAGGTGCTCATCTAGTTAGGGGTAGTGGGCATTCGTGAAAGGTTAGGATAACATGAACTGGAGTTGTAGCGCCTAGTCGAAGGGTGGCTTGATTTCATCGAGCCCCTGGGTGCCTTTGACCCTCTTTCGTCGTGGGGTGCCAGGCATAGTCGAGCCCCCAAGCCTCATGTGGCTAGGGCATTGCTAGCTTTAGGCATCCATCTCATGAGTCCTCTCGATCGGATGTGAGGCGAGAAGCGCCGTACTACCCTTGATTGGGTGAGTCTCGGTGTTCTCTGTGAGATGATAATGGGGGATCCAAGTGAGAGCTCATGCCCCGATGGGGTCGACTTGTGGCCCAGAGGCGTTCTCATTGATGCAAATGAGTAGATATATGGATACCGGTTCCATTCGATAGGACTTGGCGGCTCGATGCATCCCTCCGTGAGGATTCCATGGTAATCCTCTTGTTGTGCCTTGGATACACCTAAGGGTTCTCAAGGGTTCGTCCTTGAGCTGAGCTTCGTGTGGCTCCCCTGGGGTGTCCCTGACTCGAGTGCTCGAGAGCGGCTATTGAACCCTAACCAAGGGTCAGCCTTCACTTCCTCGAGGCTTGTTGTAGGGCCGAGGCCTGTTTTCCTTCTCGTGGAAGACTCCGCTGGTGGATAATGTAGTGCTCCCGCTCGTTAGGCACGCCTTTTGAGGTGTGGGCTGAAATGACGTGGTCATGGTGGACCCAGGTAATGGCTAGGGGCTCGGCGAATGGCACATGTACTACTGCGAGAATCGAGGGGGTGGTTAGGTGGGCGTAGTAAATGCGGGGTTTACCTTTTCTCACCGTCGAATCCATCCGTTGCTCTTCCCCTGAGTATAAATTCATGGGAGGTGGGGTGTTGTCCACTTCCATTCTTGCCATCTTGCTTTTGCCGTCGCTGTTGGAGCTTCCGAATCCCTGCTTACCAGCGCAAGAGAAGAGGGGTTAGTGAGCGTGATCGTGATTGGGAATCTTCCCGGTCGCCTGTCCGTCGAGCAAATCTGCGCTGCCGCCGCCACCATCATGGCACCCACTTTTCTTCCTCCGGAGGCCTGGCGCCCATCCATCATGACGGAGCAGAGGCTATTGGAGCTGGTGGGGGAGGGGCTCCTTTGCCCTATCACCACGCTGGATCGGCCGGAGTGGATAGCGCCACCATGGAGGGATTGGGAGCTGAACCTGCCGAACGGCTACGTCGTGAGCTTCATCAAGTTCCACTGACATGGGCTTGGATCAACCCCGAGCTGATTCGTGTGGGCACTGCTCCACCATTATGGGGTCAAGCTTTAGCACTTCTCCCCCAACGCCATCTCCAGTGCCGCTATCTTCGCGGCTGTCTGCGAGGGATACCTGGGGGAGGAGGCACACTGGGAGTTGTGGCTCCACCTCTACAAGGGGGAGTTCTTCACCGCCCCAGTGGAATAAGGCATGAGGAGAATCGTCCACGCCAGTTCCTACAACCTAGTGCTAAAGACAGTCCAGGGGGTGGAGCCGTGTGAGTACATCCCCACCAGGCTGATGTCCAACCACGCCCAGTGGGATGCACAATGGTTCTACCTCCACAATGATGAGGGGTACTTCTCGCCGTACACCAGGCACCTCATCATGGAGCGTCCGTTCAACTGGCCACACGGACTGGCGTCGGATTTACAGCCTCGATTGAGGCCTCTCCTCACCGCGCTGAGGAAACTTCATGACGTTGGTTTGATGGCGGCGATCATCGTCTCGACCTTTCACCGTCAGAGGGTGCTCCCTTTGATGGCACATCCATTACGGCTAGACTAGATGGGGCCCGAGGCGACGCCCGAGCAGCTCAAGGGGTGCCACATGTCGGCTGAGGCGTTGCCCCCCGAGGAGATTGTGTCACGGGTAAAGGGGGCGGTCGTCGGCGGCTTCAGGCTGGAGCATATCAACCGCATCCCCATGCTGCCAGAAGAAGGCCATCTTGACCTGGTGAGTACTTTGAGCTGTGCCTTTCGAGTTTTACTTTGCCTCTCTTCCTTCCCTTTGCTATTACACCTGGATGCTTTTGCGTAGGGGAAAATTGACTACAGGGCGTCGAGGCCCCCGGTGAGGGAGGACGACCTCGACCGACAGGTGAGGCGCTTTACCACTCATCAATAGAAGAAGAGGCAGGACAAGGAGAAGAAGAGGAAGAAAGAAAAAAGCCTTGCACATACAGAGCGCGAGAAGTGCCGTGCGAAGCAAAGGCATGATGGGCTACCTGAGGAGGAGTCTCCCGCCAAGGAGGATGAGGAGGAAAATGATGATGGTGATGTCAAGGGGATGGCAGCACACCTCGAGCCCCATCTTCCCAGTCTCCCCGACCTAATGTGCCCTCTGCGTAGGAGGATGTTCTGGAGCAGCCACAAGATAGGAGTCAAGGCGATTCATCATCCAGTGCTGGGTCCTCGTCTCAAAGCTCGCACGGCGGGACCCCGCCTACTACATCTTGAGAGACCCGGTCCCAGCCCTCGGCGCTTGGGACGCGGACTTGGGGCCGCGCAGCCTCGTCGGAGCAGGAGGGCGCGGTGACGCCGTTGGAAGTGTCAGCCGGCCTCAGCTCCGGGGGAAGTGTAGCTTCGAGTGGGGCCTCGAGGCGCTCTAGCGGCTCGAGGGGTCCTAGGAAGGTCATCGTCCCCTTTGGGTAACCCATGCTTTTCGAAGTTTCCTTTCTTGTTTCTTTGACCTGCCGAAGCACTAAGCATCTTTGCTCACCTCCTCATTCTCCAGGCTAAAGCAGTGGGTGGAGGAGGCAAACCCTTCGTCGGCCAAGCGGCTTAGGGTGGGCGTAGCCGTGAGAACGGCAGCCGTGGCAATAGGTGTGACCTTGAGACCGCTGCCACCACTGGAGGTGGCTTGGCTATCTCAGGCCCACACAGCTATGGCTCAATGTAGGCTGATGGGCTCTACTCTTATTGTAGGCTCGAGTGGTTTGGGGGCCACGGCGGGAAGTGGTTCTGAGCTGGAGCAGTTGCAGAAGAGTGAAAGCGCTGCCCTGGTGTTGGCGTTCGTGGCCCCGCATCTGACCAGGTGTCGGAAGGTGGGAGTGCCGTCTCGATCCCGACGCCTACGGCCTCTACCCCAGATCAAGCCAGAACCTCTGCAGCCTCGCTCGAGGGGGAGCATCCAACAAGCGTGGATTGGGGTTGGAGATTACCCCCCATCGTCCTCAAGGACGAGGAGGCCGCTGCTCCATCCCCACCTGTTGAGGAGCAGAAGCCGTGGCCAGAGGGGCTGTGTGAGGTGGAGGCGCGGTGCAAGCAGGAGCAAGAGGGCCCGCAGAGGAAAGAGGAGGAGGAGCCATAGGAGCGGCCGGGAGGAGCAACAGCAATAGCAGTAGCAACAGCAGCAACGACAATAGCAGTAGCAGCAATAGCAACAACAACAGCAGCAGCAGCAACAAACGCTGCCGGAGGATGCGGCGCCTCTGGATTCATCGCCGCAGTGGCGGGTCAAGCCGTCGGAGGAGCTGGTTGTCTCGAGCCTCCCACAGTTGCAAGGGAAGGCCGTGATTACCTTGGATGAGTTGCTGCTGCAGAATGATATGGCACGGGATGCGTCACTGGTCCTGCATGTGTCACAGACACAGGGGGAGGGGGAGCATATAGCGTTGAGTCTGTTGGAGGACGTGGTGATATCAGGCATGCTGCCTTGGCACGACATGGCACTGGGGGAGGCAGTGGTCTCGAGCCCACCTCCGCCGTAGGAGGTGACCGTGGCTGCCTCGAGCCAGCCGCCGCAACCGCAGGGCATGTCATTGGAAGAGCAGGAGGCCTTGGGTTCGCCACAATGATGGCAGGAGGAGACGACTGCCATAAGTCCTTCGGTGCCACACTAGCGGGAGGAGGAGGATGAGGCCTTTCTGCTTGCCTGGGCATCCACCACCCGGGGGTCCCTGGTCCGTCGAGATGGTCTACCCCTGATATCAGGCCAGGCGATGGCGAAGCCGAGTCATTGTTCCCCACCCTGGCTGACCGGGTGGAGCGCTACGGCGGTTCGCGTGAGGCGGTGGAAAGCGTTAGGTCCCTGGTGCGAGCGAGGCTCGAAGCGGCCCTCCCGCATTAATGCTAAGAGCATCTTTAGCTCTGAGAAACTCATGATCCCAGTGCTCCTAGGATCTGGATGGACAACCTGGCAGAAGTGAAGCACTGGGAGGACGTGGAGGAGTATCGGGCATGGCTGACACACGCTCTAAATTTGGCCACCGAAATCGTCACTAAAGACTTGAGGACCAAGGTAAATATTTCTCCAAGCATGTTTGGCTTTGGTTCCTGCTTAACTAGTGACTGATTTTCTACTTCTTGTTTCTAGGACTTTAGGAGCCGCTCCCACTCGAAGTCCCACTTCCTCCATGCGATACACAATGGTCGGGAGGAGGTGCTGCGTTAGCTCGAGGCCGGTCAGTCAACCCGGGATAGGGTGGCTCAGGCTGAGGAGGAAACGAGGCAAGCGAGGGAAGAGGCCACCAAGATGAGGGAGGATGCCGAGGCGGCTCGAGGGGAAACCACTCGGGCCAAGGAAGAGGCTGCTAAGGCCAAGGAGGAGGCTGAGAAGGACAAGAGTGACGGCGCCCAGGCCCTAGAGGAGGCACGAGGGGCCCTCGAGCGTGTAAAGTCACTCGAGGGAGAGGCTCAAGATGCTGTGGAGCGCATCCAAAGGCTCAAGACCGATGTCACCTGAGTCTCTGTGGCACGCGACACCCTCACCATCTCTGCTGGGGAGGAGAAATGCCACGTCAACACCCTTGCCACCGAGCTTGACACGATGAAGGAGACCCTTCGAGAGAAGGAGCAATCCATCATTTTAGCCAACCAGGCCCTCGAAGACCTACAGTTTGAGAAGACAGAGGTGGTCCGTGCCTTCAAGGAGGCCCAGAAGGAGCAGGACGTGGCTCGGAAGCAGCATGACGAAGTGGCGAAAGCCTGTGAGGCCCTCAACACCCACTGCACCAGTGAGTGTTCTTGCTTAGTTTCAAATTCTTTGTCTTTGTGCGCCATGACTAACATTCATTTTGTCCTTTAAGCCTCTAGATGGACCTGCTCTCCACTCAGACCGCCACCAAAGCGTTGCAGGAGGGCCTTCTAGCTGAAACAGCGTTGTCCGATCGGCTCCGCGTCGCGATCAACAGGCTCTGTGACTCCTGGGGTATTGAACCCGTTGAGGAGGCCAGGGAGGAGGTTCATGGGACCGCACTCATTGACTGGCTGTACCACCTCAGGGCCACCTTGAGGGATTGTGTCCGCGAGGCACTCCACATCGTCGTTAAGCGGGCAATGGCGGTTGTCTACTCTGGCTTCACATACGACAAGGACGTTGTGAAGCACGGCTTCATTTCTGAACTTAGCAAAATGGATACCGAGAATGAGGAGCGGTGCCGGGGCCTGATCGAGGATGCCGAGGGGCCAGGCGAGAAGCTGGCAAAGCTGTTCGAGCCTGAGGTTCTTCCTACCGAGGACGCAGGGGATGCCGGTGAAGAAGGCGACCGTGGCGATGACAAGCAGGGCCTATGAGCCAATTCTGGGCAGAGAGGCCCATGTAATAAGTTAGTTTTGTGATATTGTGGCCCTAGTGGCCTTAAAACATTATGCACTGTCTGAAATGCTCATTGGTATGTTTTTAGGCTCGAGTTCTCTTGTTCTTTTTTGCCTGAATTTTACTTTTTGACTAAGTTTTTGACACGGGCTCGTATCCCTCGAGGGGGAACGAGTGGGGGTACCTTAGCGCAGAGGCGTAGGAGAGCCCCCGGCTCGATGGCCCTTGACCCTTAGGGAGTTTGAGGTGTTTTCTACTTAGGGAGTTCAAGGCATAGAAGAAGAGAGCAACGTCGAGTTTTGAAAAAAGGTTCGGGTTTTTTAGGAGCTTAGGGGGTTCCCTCTTGTTAGCCCCCGAGGGAGTCTCGACTCTGATGAATCAGAGTCAAGGCTACCTATATTATTTTCTGAATGAACAAAAGTACTGAAGTCGAGAGTCTTTTTATTCATTCATGATGCGATAGATGTACGAAATACACGAAATGTACAAGGCCTCAAGGCCCTAGGGTAAAAGCAACGTAGTTGTTCGATGTTCCAAGCGTTGATGAAGGTTTCACCTTTGTTGTTCGCTAGCTTGTATGTCCCAGTTTTTAGCACCTCAGCTATGGTATATGGGCCTTCCTACGGTGGAGTCAACTTGTGGCGCCCCTTGTTGCTTTGTCATCGATGGAGGACAAGATCGCCAACTTGGAAATCCCTCTTTCACACGTGCTTGTCATGGTAGCATCAAAGCTTCTGCTGGTACCTCGCGGAGTGGAGGAGGGTCATGTCTTGAGCTTCTTCGAGCTAATTGACGGCATTTGTGAAGGCCTCCTCATTCATTTGCTCATTGTAGGCCTTTAGTTGAGGGGACCCGTACTCGAGGTCGGTGGGGAGGACGGCCTCGGACCCGTAGACCAGGAAGAACGGGGTGAATCCCGTGGCTCGACTAGGTGTCATCCTTAGGCTCCATAGGACCGAAGGCAACTTGGCAGCCCACTTCATGCCATACTTCTTCAACCGGTTGTAGATTCTTGGTTTGAGGCCCTGAAGGATCATGCCATTGGCACGTTTGACCTGGCCATTGGTTCGAGGATGAGCGACTGTGGACCAATTCACGCGAATGTGATTATGGTCGCAGAAGTTCAAGAACTTCTTGCCAGTGAACTGCGTGCCATTGTTGGTGATGATGATGTTCGGGACCCCAAAGCGGTGGATGATGTCGGTGAAGAATGCGACCGCCTGCTCGAAGCAGATTTTGCCAATGGTGTAGGCCTTGATCCACTTGGTGAATTTGTCGATGGCTACGAGCAGATGCGCATAACCCCCAGTTGTCTTCTTGAGAGTTCCCACGAGATCAAGCCCCCAAACGGCGAAAGGCCATGTGATGGGGATCATCTACAGGGCGTGAGCTAGGAGGTGTGTTTGCTTGGCGTAGAACTAGCACCCCTCGCACGAGCGGACGAGGTTGATGACGTCGGACACGACGGTCGGCCAGTAGAAACCTTGCCAGAAGGCGTTGCCGACGAGGGTCCTTGGCGCGGCGTGATGGCCACAAGCCCGCGAGTGAATGTCCTTGAGGAGCCTCCTGCCTTCTTCGATGCTGATACAACGCTAGAGGATCCCAGTCAGGCTTCATCGGTAGAGCTCCTTGTCATCACCATAGATGACATAGGTCTTGGCATGTCGAGCTATCCATCAAGCCTTAGTTTGGTCTTCTGGGAGTTCTCCTCGAATAAGGAAGTCGAGGAAGGGAACGTGCCAGTCCAGTGGTGGGCTCGATAGTAGGGGCGACCCCTCGATCTCCATGACCTTAGCCCCAGTCGAGGGGGCCTTGGTCAGGGCCGGGGGGTTGAGTGTTGATGGTGCAATGCTAGCCCCCAAGCCCAAATCAACTGAGGGCTCGAGGAGGTGCCTCGAGTAGACACAATTTTGGTGAGCTCGTTCGTGGCTTCATTGTAGCGTCGAGCAACGTGGTTGAGCTCGAGTCCATGGAACTTATCCTCTACCTTGCGTACCTCATTGCAGTAGGCCTCCATCTTAGGGTCGTGGCAGCTTGAGGCCTTCATCACTTGGTCGATGATGAGTTGCAAGTCGCCTCGCACGTCAGGCACCGAACCCCGAGCTCGAGGGTGATTCATAGACCATTGACGAGGGCCTCGTACTCTGCAACATTGTTAGAGGCGGCAAAGTGGATATGAATGATATAGCGCATGTGGATTCTAAGGGGTGAGATGAAGAGCAGGCACATGCCTGCTCCTATCTTCATGAGCAACCCGTAAAAGTACATTATCCATAGCTCGGCTTGAATCTACGCCGGCGAAAGCTGGGTGTCGGTCCACTCGGCTCCTGAGACTTGATTTCTTTGCGCGGCGCATAGGTGATAGTCTCACCCATGAGCTCGACTGACCACTTAGCAATTCTTCCCGCGGCCTCCCAGTTTCGGATGATCTCCCCCCAGGGGAAAGGAAGAAACCACGGTGATCGGGTGGCTAAGGAAATAGTGCTGGAGCTTGCGGCGCGTGAGCACGATGGCATAGAGTAGCTTCTGGATTTGCGGGTAGCGGACCTTTGTTTCTAAGAGCACCTCGCTGATGAAGTAAACCAGCCGTTGGATGGGCAGTGCATGCCCTTCCTCCTATCTTTTGACCACTATGGTCGCGCTGACCACCTGAGTGGTTGCGGTGACATAGAGGAGAAGTGGCTCCGCTGGTTCGGATGGCATGGCAGGTCAAGGCGGTACGAGAATCGGGGGAGGTTAGCATATTTTTGAGCTTACCGAGGGCCTCCTCGGGCTTGACGGTCCATGCAAAGTGCTCGGATTTCTTCAGGAGTCGGTACAATGGTAGGGCCTTTTCTCCCAAGCGTGAGATGAAGCAGCTGAGGGCCGCGAGGCAGCCCGTGACTTTCTGTATGCCCTTCAGGTCTCGAATCGGCCCCATCTTGGTGATTGCCATGACCTTCTTGGGGTTGGCCTCGATACTGCGCTGAGAGACGATGTATCCTAAAAGCATGCCTCGAGGCACGCCAAAGACACATTTCTCGGGATTGAGCTTGATGTTTTTGGCTCAAAGGAACTCGAACGCGATCTTGAGGTCCTCGATGAGGTTGTCGACCTTTTCTGACTTGACTACGATGTCATCGATGTAGGCCTCGACTGTATTCCCTATGTGCTCACCGAAAACATGAAGCATACATCGCTGGTACATTGCCCTGGCGTTTTCGAGGCCGATCGACATGGTAACATAGCAGTACATGCCAAAAGGGGTGATAAAGGAGGTCGCGAGCTGGTTGGACTCCTTCATCTTGATTTGATAGTAACCAGAATAAGCATCAAGAAAAGAGAGAGTTTCACATCCCGCAGTAGAGTCAACAATTTGATCAATGTGTGGTAAGGGAAACGGAACTTTAGGGCATGCTTTATTCAAACTAGTATAATCAACACACATCCTCATTTTTCCATTCTTTTTCTTAACTAGCACAGGATTGGCTAATCACTCGGGATGATGAACCTCCTTGATGAAACCGGCCACCAGAAGCTTGTGCACCTCTCGCCGATGATCCTGTGCTTCTCCTCGTCAAAGCGTCACAGGCGTTGCTTTGCCAGTCTGGACCCGGCCTGGATCTCCAAGGCATGCTCGGCGACTTCCCTCGGTATGCCTGGCATGTGTGAGGGGCTCCACACAAACATGTCAGCGTTCGTGCAGAGAAAGTCGATGAGCACTGCTTCCTATTTGCTATCAAGGGTGGCACTGATCAGCAGCGCCTTCTCGCCAGAGCCGCTCGGGTCGAGGGAGATCTTCTTGGTGTCCTCTGTGGGCTCTAAGCTGCCCGCCTGGCACTTGGGTTTGGGGGCCTCAGCGACGAGGCCCCGAGGGTCAAGGCTAGCCTGGTGGTCTTCTTGACGGCCTCTCCATTCTCGACACACTCGATGTCGCAGTCGTATGCGTGCTCATAGGAGGAGCTGATGGTGATGACGCCCTTGGGTCCCGTCATCTTGAGCTTGAGATATGTGTAGTTGGGGATCGCCATGAACTATGATCCAGGTCGATCAATGATGGCATGATATGTGCCGTGAAACCCAACCACCTTGAAGGTGACGATCTCCTTTCTGAAGTTCATGGGGGTGCCGAAGTAGACGGGGAGGTCGATGCGGCCAACGGGCAGGGCCTTCTTCCCTGGCACAACTCCATGGAAACCCCTGGCGCTGGGTCATAGTTGCAACCTCTTGAGCCCAAGGAGGTAGAGGGTCTCAAGGTAGATGATGTTGAGGCTGCTGCCTTCATCCATGAGGACCTTGGAGAGGTGGGTGTTGATGATAATGGGGTCGATGATGAGTGGGTAGACTCCTGGGTTGACGACGCAATCCAGATGGTCGTCACGGTCGAACGTGATGGGAGCATCAGACCAGTTGAGGTACTGGGGTGTAGCAACTTGGATGGATAAGACCTCTTGATGCTCTCTCTTGCGCTGTCGAGGCGTGAGCTGGGTCATGGGGCCACCATAGATCATGTAGCAGTCGTAGACCTCGGGGAACTTGTCGTCCTCCTTGTCGCCACCCTTGTCACTGCCCTTGTCCTTTTTCTAGTCGTCCTTCTCAATGCTCAGACTCTTGTAGTAGTTCCTGAGCATGTGGCAGTCCTCGAGGTTATGACTAGCCCCTCCCTTGTGGTAAGGGCATGGCTCCTTCCATATCTTGTCGAAGATGGCCCCCTCGGGGGGACCTTGAGGCTTCTTGCGCTTGACCGTGGTAATGAGATCATCGTCCGCAGCCTCACGCTTGCCATGGTTGTTCTTCTTCTTCTTCTTATTGCCCTTCTTGTGGCCCTTGCTCGTGCCTCGGCGTCAGCCGCCTGCGCCTTCCCTTTGTCCTTCTCGTTGCCGAAGAAGGCTCTAACCACTTCCTCACCGGCCGCATAGTTGGCAACTATGTCCATCAGCTCATCGATGGTCTTGAGGCGGTTGCGTCCCAGCTCCCGTACCAACTCCTTGCAGGTGGTACCTGAGACGAATGCCAGGATGACGTCATGGTCAGGGATGTGTGGGAGCTCGGTGCACTGTTTGGAGAAGCATCGAGCGAAGTCGCATAAGGACTCCTTGGGCTACTGCTTGCACTTGCGGAGGTCCTAGCAATTGCTGCGGTGCATGTAGGTTCCCTTGAAGTTTCCCTCAAAGACCTGCACTAGGTTGGCCTAGTTATGGATCTGACCGGGGGGAGCTCCTCGAGCCACCTTCAAGCGATGTCGGAAAGGAACAGGGGAAGTTGGCAGATGATGGTGTGGTAGCCGCGTGCCCCGCCCAGCTGGCAGGCTAGCCAAAAATTGACCAACCAGAGCTCGGGCTTGGTCTCCTCATTGTACTTGATGACACTTGTGGGGGTCGAAACGGGTTGGGCAGCGGCGTGTTGCGGATTGCCCTGCTGAAGACTCGAGGGCCCGGTGGCTCGAGGGCCCGACAGTCCTCGTCGCTGTCATAGCGTCCCCCTCGATGGGTGCTATAGCCTCGATCTTCAGCGTCCTCACTCTTGCGCCGTCGGTTCTCGATGATGTCATAGCACGTGTCTTGGGCTTCGCGGTTGTCGATGATGCAATCCCAGACGAACACCTTCTTTGCTTGGGGGCCGCTTCCTGATGAACCAAGACCTCCCTCTCATCATGGGGGGCTCGACAGGTTGCTCCGAGGTCACCCCTCGATGCCTCGAGGCTAAGCTCTCGGCCTGCTGTGCAGCCACGACCTTGAGGAGTCCCTCGACCTCATCCTGTATCCGTCGAGCTTGAGGGTTCGATGGCATGGGCATGTTCCAAAGAAGCATGGTGGCCACGATGATGTTCTGACTAGCTCAGGGGAAATGGTTGATGACAGGGTGCTTGGGTCCCCTGTCTTCAATGATTTGTTAGTTGACCTCTCAGGCTCTAGCTAAGGCCCTTCCGTCGGGTGGGGGTCGACGCTCCTACTCGAGGGTCCACTCGAGCTGTCGCAGGCGCTCCCGATCCTCATCGAGTTTGGCTCGCATCTCCTGGACCTACGCGAGCTGAGCGTCTTGGTCATCCAAATGTGGGTGTTCGTCTTGGGGCGCAGCTAGTGGCTGCTCCTCCAGGTCCACCACTACAAGGGCCCTTCTGACTATGGCTACGGCTGCTACCGTGGCCATCGGGTCGATGGTGTCATTGCTCAACGCGACTCCACCCTCGATGTGAAAACACTCACGGATGGGGTCATAGTGGTCGGAGTCAGAGTCGGGGCTGCCAGAGTAGAAGATAGGCAACTGGCCCTGCCGCTCCTCCTCCAGCTGACGCCGCATCATGCTGCGGGTGTACTGCCTTGGGGTAGGTGCTCGCGAGAAACCAACGTCCTCGGACGTTGGCAGGACAGCTGCCAGGTCCATGGTAGCACGCAAGAGAGCCCCCGGGCGGTCCACATGCGCGCTCACATTGGAGCGCATCATGGCGGAGTTCATCCTAACAACATTGTCTAGACCGAATGGGAACTGGCGATGAGCTCCAAACAGTCCGTGCAGCAGTAGATTAGGGGTGACGGTGCTGAGCGCGCTAGAGGAGCCTCGCCGGGCTCCCTCGACGAATGCATCACGAAGGTGAAGTTGGGATTTCCATAGAGTCTTGCCGGCAGGTCTTCCACTCCTGGACACAGGTCAGATTGGTCCCCAACCAGGGGCCCCTCGTCGCCTACCAGGAGCAGGGGAAACGCAGTGGGTGGCAACCCAGACGCAGGTCGATGATGACGATGGCGCCGATTGCGCCTCCTCCTGGATGCGGAGGCATGGTGGCGAGATCGGCGTGTGGCTTCTCCTAAGCGTAGGGGCTCGGTGTGGCCTCCGCTTGGATCTCTAACCGAGAGCAGGGTCATGTCGTAGTCGTGGCCGAGGGACATGAACTCCAGGCTCTCGAACCGGATCACCGTAAGCGTGCAGAAGTGGCGAAGCTGAGTCTGCCATCGAAAAAATGGCGGGAAATTATTAGTGACACACAGTTCCCCTACCTGGTGCACCAACTGTCGGTGTTTCGACCCTGGGGGCCTAGCACCAATGAGTGAATATGTGCTACGTGCTCCCTAATCTGGATGGTGATGCAAGAAGAACACAAGGTTTATCCTGGTTCGGTCAAAGGAAGGCCCTACGTCCAGCGAGGGGAGAGTTTGTATTATCTTGCACCGAAGTGCTTGTACAGGGGTGAATACAAGCGTGCGAGTGAGTGAGCTAGGACTTGAGCATTTTGAACTTTGGTAGCTCTCTCTTGACCTGTCTGAACTAGTGCCTGGTGCCTCCTTTTATAGGCGAAGGAGGGGCTCAAGGTACATGAATCTAGGGCGGACGTTGCTGCTGACATCGGGGAGGAGATACCGATCATGTCGGTGCCGCTATAGAGGCATGCGCTAGGCATGGCGTGTCCTGTAGCAACGTGTTCGGAGTTGATGCAGCCATCCTTCTCATCGTGGGATGACGCAGCCGATGGCCGGTGAAAGACCGGCGCCCATGCCCGGTTGTGCGGATCCCTGTAGCCATCGCGTCGGGAGTTGTTGGAGTGTTGACCTGCGATGACGAAGTCCAGCTCGAGAGGTGGTCGAGGGGGGTCGAGGCCCGAATGGATAAGGCCGAGCCCTGGGAAATGCGGGAAATATGTTGACAAATGCATCTCGAGGGGGTGCCAAACGGGGCACAATGCACGGCATGGCGTTACAGTGTAGTATGATTCACCAGATTCTCAGATATGGGCGGTAAAAGCTGGGTTTGACCTTCGTACATGTGACTGTTACCACTACTGTAGCCATGAAGTTAGGCGAGAGTAGGTAGAATGCACTAAATGCCCTGAAAACTATACCAGGAATAGGTAATCGAGGGGTGTGCTGTACTCGAGGGGCGTCCATTTGCTCGGGTAAATCTCTATCACCGAGGGGTAGCCCGAGTGGCACCCTCGAGTGATCTGCTCTGCCTCGAGCGGGGACCCGTCGGGTAGATAGCGGCCTGGACCGTCGAGGCCCGTTTGAGGGTTGGCCCAGTATGACTTGGCCATTGGGCTTCTTGTGCTAGGTGAAGGATAATCGCCGTGATGGTTTTTGGTTTGTTGATGTCTGAGGTTAATCCACTTAATCGAGGGTTAAGGGTACCCTTTTCCCAGGTACCCGACAGTTAGTGCTTAATCAAGGTAAGTTAATGGATACCCTGTCTAAGAAACTAGCATCCAATGATAAAACTTTAGAAACAATTAATAATAGGATGGATAATTTTTCCAATGCTATTAAGAATCAGCTTAGCTTCAATAAGATGTTAGAGTCTCAGTTGTGATAGTTTGCCAACTTTGTTCCTGCCACCGACCAAGGTAAGATTCCAGGACAGCCGAAAGTATTAGAAACTACAAATCTTGTAGACATATTTAATGCAGGAAGTTACTGGAGTAACCCGCCTAGAGGATCATGGGATGACCCAACTCTCCCAATCAAGAAAGGTGATCCAGGG
This sequence comes from Bothriochloa decipiens, assembly GCA_023333625.1. Lineage (NCBI taxonomy): Eukaryota > Viridiplantae > Streptophyta > Magnoliopsida > Poales > Poaceae > Bothriochloa > Bothriochloa decipiens. Next base: position 18,009,177 of record CM041636.1, read on the forward strand.
AGACCAGTTGTTTCGATCTCCATTGGAAGTGCAAACTTCAACGAGGCACTTTGCGACTTTAGCGCAAGCGTCAACGTCATGCCCAAGGTGATATATGAGAAACTTTTTAATTATCCTTTATCATATACAACCATGTACTTGCAGCTTGCAGATCAGTCACTTTGCTACCCAATGGGAGTCCTAGAAGACCTTTGTGTATGAGTAGGCATCTCATATGTTCCAGCAGACTTCATGGTAGCGGACACAGGAGGTGACGAGAGATCCCCCATCATTTTGGGACGAACATTCTTGAACACTGTCGGAGCCATCATTTATTCCAACACTGCCAAGATTGTCTTCAACGTCAGGGGCAAGCATGAAACCTTCTTCTTCAAGAACAAGGTTTTGCAATTTCTAGCACACCCTCAGTGTCCTTATGAGCTATAAAGAGAGACCATCAAGAGGAGCAACAAAGCCAAGATCAGAACTAAGACCAGGAATAAGGGCAATAATAAGAAGGCCTAGAAGACGAAGACAGTGAGGATGGTCACTGCAGTCCATAGAGAGCATGACCATCAGCTCAAAGTCCCCGCATCTAATCAAGAAAGACGATCTAGGTGTCCCAACAATTCAATGCTCTATCAATAGATGTTCCTTCAACAAAGTTGTCTACGACACCGGATCGGGAGTCAACATAATGGCCAAGGTGACTTACGAGTATCTATATGGAATATGCCTTTGGACCACACCTATGCACAGCTGCAGATGGTGGACTAGACTTTTTGCTTCATGGAAGGGATCGCCAAGGATGTCCCTGTCCAGATTGATGATCATTATATCCCCATTGACTTCCTAGTCATCGACATGGGTGAGGATGAGTATGATCCACCCATCATCCTAGGAAGACCATTCCTCAACACTACCAAGGCCATCATCTACATTGGAGCAGGGGAGATTCAATTATACTTCCCCTCTGAAAAGGTACATCGCTATTTCAATAATAATTACATGATCGATGAGGATCCCAAGAAGAACAAGTCAAGGAGAAGGCAGCGTACCCATCGCCAGAAAAAGAAGATCACCGAAGAAGTGTCAAAATTTGAAGATCGATACCTGACAAGGAGAACATTATTGAAAAGGTAGAAGAGGTACCACAAGTAGAAGAAGAGATAGTGATCACAGAAACTTCCTCTTCCAAGTCAGCTTCACCAACGAAACAAGTATACTCAACAGTAAAAGAATTGGGAAAATTAGCAAATAAATTAGAGGGAGAGAAGTCTCTTGATGATTATTGGGAAGAAGCAATTATAGGCAGATTGGTTCAAATGGTTCCTAAGGTATGGAAGCCAAAGGTAAAGCCAGATTCAAATCCTGCACAACAAGCTGCACCAGTGGCGCCATCCGACGCACCACTCGACCAATGAGTGAACATGGAGGTCCTGTTCGGAGGAATTAAAATCATTGAACGCCGCGCCAAGAGGTAACTTGGTATTTATCCGCATTTTCCTTTCCAGCATTGCATTCCCCTTTTGCATATTTGCTTTTTCCTTAATTACATCTTTACTTTTCTGCATTAGAAAAAGAAAATAAAAATATGTCATGCATTGCATCTAAAAAAATGCTAAGCCCCATGTGTACAATGCGTGGTGCAACAGCTCACACGATTGTTCACCGTGGTGGTACAAAAATAATCTTTCTTCATATTTACATTCTGTCTGCATACCATAAATATAAAATTATAAAAATGAGGAGATCCTGTTTAAAGACAGATAAGTCAGGAAAGTTCAAGACATCCAAGGCTTAGAGGTTTATCACTAATGCTTAACCCAGTTCCACAAGCTTTGTTGTCTATTTGAGCTTCACAGGACTTAAAGGATCAAGAAGAACTTGCAGGCAAAAGGATGTCCCGTCCCCTGTCGGAACGCTGTCTCCAACATCCAAGCGCTGTTTCCAACAGCAACCACCTACAACACTCCAGGAGGACTCGTACGCCTTCGTTGCCATTCAGCAACACCAACAGACTATGTCAACATCTAGCTTGGGGGAGAGCAACCCCCGTACATCGAGCTAAGTATTCCTCGCTCGTCTATTTATTTTCTCCAGCATGCTATGCTAAAACAACTAAAAAGATGAATAACATTAGAAACCCAATAAAGATTTCCCTATTTATTTCCTATGATATTAATTTTTTTAGCTAAAATAATAGTAGAGCTCTCTCTTTTAAAGAATCTGTTGTTAAAATGAACCCCTAGTATAAACTCTTTATGAAAATGATGAATAGTTTCTCTATCATAATTCCTCTTAAGTACCTAGTTTTTAAACTTTCCCTTTCCTGAGATTTATACACAACTGTTTAGATTTGAGATTTGCTCTGAGCCTGAATCTGTGGGTTACGAATGCTTGATCTAAGTCTAGGTAGTTGATGGATATGATATGGGAAGGTTTTGAGCTGTTGTCCATCTTATTCCTAGAGATACTAGAGTTCTAGAGAATTTATTTTTTGAAAATCTTAAATTGCTGCATGATGAGTTCCTTTATGACGAGAGTTTAAATTTCTACCAAAGCCATATACTCATGCTTACTTGAATAGGAAAGCCATCCACTTACATATATCTCTTATAGGCATTGAGGGTAGTTAAGCTATGTTGACGCTTAGGGATAAGTCATGCGGTTAAATTCAATATTATGTGCTCTCCATCCGTTGATCTATGCTACTTCTGTCCTCAGAGGTATGCGCCCACTTATATTTACTATACCATTCACTCTGTGCTACTTCTGTTCCTAGAAGTACCACCCACATATATACACTTTCATACATCTGTGATGTTTTTATCCTGGAAGCACGCACCTATGCTGCTCCTACCCTAGGAGTACGCATCCATCTATCCATATATATATTCCTTATCTAGATACAATCAGAAAATGTTCTAACTCCTACACTGAGAGTAAACATCCAAAAATATTCATCGCCATCATATCTCTTTCCATTATGCAAGAAAGCAATTATTCCAGTCAATACTCCTTATTGCTATATTTGCATCAAGAGGATTGGTTTCTCTAAAAAAAGACAGAGAAAAGAAAAGAAAGAGGATAAAGGTCCCAAAGTGAATAAAGCAGCTAATTCCTCCTCTTCAAAGAATTTCAAGGTTACTAAATAAGGAGGTATATCCCCAAGGAGCAAAAGTGTGGAATTAGATATTCACCATCTTTGATCACCCCTCATCATCATCCTTATTCTTTACCATCATTCCTATTCTTTCTTTAATTCACATGCACATATGACTTGATTGTATGACTAGTTCCTCTGGATCCATGGTTTAACTATGCAATATATGCAGTAGGTTTTTAGTCATCACTCCACCTATGAACTCCACATAAGCCTATTAGATGTAGAGTGAGAGAGAGAAGGCAATCTCCCTGTGCCTTAGTTCCACAAATATCACATATCCTGAGAGAAGAGAGAAAGCATACCTTACGCTTGCCTTAGAGAGGATCCAGAAATACCACAAATGAGACACTTGAAAGGGTCATACAAGGAATCTCTGAGTTTTATTTGAAAATCTTGCAAAAACTCCAGAATAACAGTTGATCAAAGAGCAAGAAAAATAGCGCTTGACTTGACTGTTCTGTCTTTCAACTGCTCAAGACCCAAGTTACGGCTACAAGCCCCATGGTGAAAGATAATATGGGTAAGTTTTGAGTCAGAATAGTTCACTCTAATCCAGAGGGAAGTTCTTATTTGAAGGCATGTGAACTCAAGAGGAGTAAAAGCATTGTAGCAACTCCTGATCCATCTCTGAGTCTATCTTTGCTCAGGGACGAGCAAAGGTAAGCTTGGGGGAGTTTGTTGACGGTAGTTAAGTACCATTTTCAACCGTCAACCGAACATGAGAAAGAATTAAAATATGAATATCATCTACATATAGGGGTTACACTAACATAATTCCATGAGTTTTGGTGATTGTTAATTTCTACAGGGGGTTATCAGAAAAGAACCAAAAGAGGTCCACATGTCGGGTTTACATAGACAGAATACCCCGTCTAGCAACTCAAGAATATTTTAGAAGACTCGAGAAGGCAACCCTACGAAGCTGAGGCCACGTGGCAAAGGTGACTGGACGGGCGCCCAAGCCACCTTGGTGACCGCCCGGCCAGCTGGCCCAATCAGGGGCAACCTCGCGGATCCTGCCTTCACCGACCTTGAGGATCAATCTCAGCCACCTATTCAAGTCGGTTTGATCCAAGGACTGTGGTTCATCCTAGGGGCTATATAAATAGAGCCCCTGGCCCCTGGAGAAACCCTAATTCCTAATTCATTATTAGAATTCATCCTCAACATCCACAGAAGCCTTAGAGCCACCATCTCAATTAGAGCTTCATAGTTTAGTAGCATAGCTACATAGGAATAGATCTAGAAGGAGTCAAGCCTAGCTTGGAGTCCGGATCTGTCATCATTCTTGATAATTTCTTATACTTTCTTGCATATTCATTATTGTTCTTGCTACTATGAATAGTACTTTATTCTATTCTAATATATCAGATGTGACTTTGCTCTATTTGCTTATGTTCTTAATTATATTGTTCTTAGTTTACTTTGATTATATGCTTAGCATAGTTGGTTTAGACTTATGTTTATGCATAGGATCGTATAGTGCTTACTCATTAGATCGATGGGTGAATGGTAAATATTGTGTAGGCGTGGTGCCTAGACCGTATTTATCTGTGATTACACCCTATATTCTGGATCGTGAGGTAGATCACGGGAGTGACAGTCCCGTTGAGTCCTTCGTAGTCCTCCCTCCGAATATCGGGGAAGTGTGTCCTTCATCTTCCTTGATAATATCACTAGGCATAGATATAACCTTTTCCCGCCATGATTGCTAGGTGTAATTGCACTAATCATTGTATGCTTTGACTTTATAGTTAGAATAACTTAGGATTTATTCTTGTAGATCATCCTAATCCATGCTAGTGTTATAAACTTAGAGTACTCTATTGAGATAGTTATCATTATTTTATGTGGCTATGTGCTCTCATTTACCTTTATTATTTACCACGCATTTATCATATATATTATTATTTTTTATGACACTTACCCTATATGAGAAGATAGATAACCACATGGTTAAGCTCTCCATTACAACATGCAGTGCTCATTGCTCATTATCCTATAAAGCATTCCCTTCCCAGTGGTAAAAAAATAAATAACGATACCTGGATTACTCCTGGTTAAAATGCTACAATGGTATTCTTCTGTGCGCTTGCGGAATCCTTCATTTTCTAGATGCACTTAATTTATACCAACAAGCATTTTTGGTGCCGTTGCTGGGGAAGGTTGATAGCTTACCAAAAGGATAATGAGCATCACTGCATCTACTAATGTGATCAAGCACCATCTACCCCATCTCTATTCATACAGCTTTACCCTTGTCTTTTGTCGTCTATTTTTATATCATATGCAAGGTAATGTATGAGCACATTCCAACTTCTAGATAGCTACGTTTAAGATCCCAAAGCTTTAATCAGGAAGACCAAAACAGAATTAAGGAAGCATCTAAAAGCACGATCAGCTTGACCTATTGGGATTTCTGAAGCAGAAGATCCACCAGTTTGGAATTTGACACCAGCATTCGATGCACTACAAGAATTCTTAGATTGTGTGACAATGTCAAACTGTCATGTAAAGTGCAAAAAACGTCATAAAAAGATCCTTATGATGATTTCGTAGCGTCACGCCCGTCGTCACAAAACGACCGTCACATAAAGTCCTCGTGATGTTTTTCTATCCAGTCGTCACAAAATGTCTGTACTTTTTGTGACAACACACTATATGTCGTCACAAATTGTACTCTTTTAAGACGATATATGGCGTCACAAAATGTACATCAACGCGTCACATTATGTTTGGTCGTCACAAATAGTTAAACAATGGACGTCTTCTGCTACCTTTTTGTGACAGGTTATGGTCGTCATATATTGTGCTGTAGATTTTATGATGCAACTGGACAGGTTTTTTGTGACGAGGTTAGAATGTCATGTATAGTCCCATCGATTAGGTGACGCTTTGTTATTGTCAGTCTTATGTTGTGCAAAGCTATTTTAAGACAACTATATGGCGTCACAATTTCTCATTTTTTTGACAGCACTGCAGCCATATACGGTGATGACATATATATACATTCATTCATCACATTACATAACAACAAAATTCTCACATTACATAGCATGAAACCCATAGGATTCTCATCACAAGTCTAAAATCATCCAGAGAAACGATTTCAGGTCTCAAGGCATCATGCATATACAGTGAAGAGAATGCTTAGAAATGAAGATCAGATAGGCACCAGAACTGGTGTTTGCACCTATAGCTCCTCCAAGAAAAAGGCCCTAGAAGGACAGGACACACAAATCAGAATTTCAAATGTTCAGTTAGAAACCATCAAGCAAAACATAGAAAGGGGTAGAAAGTGAACCTGGGAATGGGCTCGCTGCATGTCCTGTTCCATCTGGGAAAGCTTCAGTTTACCGCTCTCAAGTTGCTGAATGTAAGCCTATGGCACATTGAAAAAAAATTAACTGTCAGAAACTTGTTTAAAGAGAAGAGCTTTAGTTTGCATCTAGCTGATGCTCAGACAATCACCTTCTTTCGCAACCTGCTTTTGCGTGCAGCTTCACGATTCTGAGCCAGCCTTCTGGTTACCTGTTGACACCAAGAAAGAATATAAAAACAGCTCACATACTTTCTGGGAATCTCAAAAATAGTTCAGACACATTGTTAACTGCAGCACCCTCTCTTAGAATATGAATTTACTGTAAAAAGGTGAAATAGCCAATAGAGTGAAATACCTTTGGATCAAGAGCCTTGCCGGTTCTTGGAGTGGAACTTGTAGCCATATTCTGCATATAACAAAGTAGACATGAACATGTAGGTTAGTAATCAAGGAGAGAATCAATTAACAACGTTGTTGTTTATCTTGCGTGTCCATGGATAATAGGACCTCGACATTCACGTTACATCAAACAGAAATAAAAAACACTGGTGTGCATTTGGTGGAATCCATCCACTCTTACAACAAACAAAACATATTTTTGCCTTTTTTGTTTATGCTGCTGTCACACTCTAACTTGCCATGTTTATTTCAGTTAAAGTGTGAATCATTCAGTGCATGTACAATGTTTTCACCCAATATATCTTTGGCAGTTGATCAATTGACCAGAAACTACATAAAACACCATTGACCCAAAAGTTGCCATTATGTAAGAAGGTTCAGTTGGTGCATTTCTATCAGGACACAATTTTGTAAGCTAGTGACAAAATAATATTGTAAGAATGCTGACTTGTCTTCTATTGCAGCACTAATGGTAGTACGCTAGTACATGATATATCCTGCACTAACCTAACATATCCCCTACATAGTCTTCTAGACTTATCCACACCCTATAGCAAAATACCCGCCGATATAGATTGACTAGTTCTTGTTCTAGATGAACTACTATTTCTGGCAGAAGATGTTCTCCATCATAGCATGCACAGGCTAAGTAATTCATGCACATGCTAACTGGATTTAAGTTGTTCCTAGGACTAAATCAACCAACATATCAGAGTGCGGTCTAATTCAAGACTCATTTTGAAAGTAGGAATCTTTCTATATTTGTGCAAAACTTAGAAGTGATGAGAAAAAAGAAAAGAGATGGCTGCACTTACATGAGCATTGAAGAAATGATGATTACTAAAATCCAACCTATCAACTTGAGTGGATCAATCTACAGCAGCAAGGAGATATTACATTATTAGGAACAAAAAGGCATCTAATCTGATGCAGCAAGATACACTAGCATCAGAACACAGAATCAGAACACAGATCTTGTACCTTGTAATTAGGAGAAGGTACACACAAGTCAATCAAAGATGTTACATGCCTTGTAGTTGTAGGACCTACAGAAGTGAATAGTAAGAAGATTAGAGTGCCGTGTAGCTGTACTAGTGTCCTACTATACAAAAGGTAAGATTCAGAGACAAACGTGCAGCCATAAATCAGTAGTGTTTGGCATAATCTATTGCAAGCCTGTTGTTTGCCATTGGAAAGAGCAACAAGCGTAGGACTCAATGTTCTGAAACCATTTAGAATGATCGAGCTTTCTCACCTTCAAGGACATGTCATCGTGGGGCTTCTATAATACATGACATTTCAGCCATGGTTTGAGTGGTCAAGCAGTAACTGTCCGACTGCAGCAACTACAAGCTAAGAAGGAGCAGAGCACATTATTAGAGTAATCTAGCTTATGAGTTAATGCAGTACTAATTTGAAATGGTGACTTAAGACACTTATCTATATTAGTCTGTAGGTTTACCCCTCAAAAAAAAAGTCTGTAGGTTTAAGCTCACCACCTAGCAGTCATTGCTGTTACACACCCAAGAAAAAAACAAGAACATTAGTTTCAGGCCATTGCAAGTTTATTAGTTTCAGGCCATTGCAAGTTCGTAACCAGCAAGGAAGCAAACATTAGATTCAGGCCATTGCAAGTTTGTAACTACCAAGGAAGCAATCACATAACAGAACAATTTATGAACAAGTAAACAATCGATTAGAGATTTTTATTATTGAAGGCTCGTGCATAGTTGAATCACTCCCCTAAAACCTTTGTAGGCTTGAAATTAAACAGTGGGCAACAGATAAAGCAACAATAACCAAATCACTGAAGGCATACCAGATCTGCTCGTGGCTGAGGCAGTACGCGTCCCAGCGGCTCATGGTGACCTGCTACGGCTTCACGAGGTCGACGCCCAGGACGACCTGCGCGAGCACGCGGAGCCCGGCCTAGCGGAGCTCTGGGCGGTTCAGGCACTCCACGGCGTGGTCGCGCAGATCCACCGCATTGCCCACCTGCAGGCCGTGGTCGTCGATGAGCCGCGTCAGCCTCCATCTTCGGCCGAAGAAGCGAATCCCGCCGTCGCTGAGGAACTCCGCAAGCGCGCCGGGGAGGCCATTTGAGGCCATTCTCAAATGCAAAAGTGACCTATGTATCAAATATAGATCATGATGAGTTCTATAAATATGGTATTCAAATATTTTTCATTTGAGGCCATTTAGTGCCTTATTTGACCAAGTTTGACCAAGTCAAATCTTGGATTTTTAAACATGTGACTAATGTTTACTATCACTTTCTCAAATGCAAAAATGACTTATGTATCAAATGTAGATCTTGATGAGTTGTACAATCTTGGTATTCAAACTGTTTTGATTTGAGGTTATTTGGTGGCTCAATTGATCAAGTTTGACCAAGTCAAATCTTGGATTTTGAAAAAATAACACTTTGACTGTAGTTTTCGAAGCCCTAAAATATTTTAGATACAAAAGTTATGAATACCAAGATTTCTAAACTCATCAAGATCTACTTAAATTATTTTGGTCAACTTTGCATTTGACAAAATTTGGAAGGTTAAAATTTTGAATTTTAAAATTTTCACAGCTCAAAACCAGTTTTCGAAATCCTAGATTGTCTCAACTCGAAAAGTCATGAATACCAATATTGGTCCACTCATCAAGACCTACATTTGATACATAGGACCTTTTTGCATTTGAGAAAACATTCGTAAAGTATAGTTCTAAATCCACAAGTCTCACATATAGTTTCCTCAAGTTTGTGTGAGATTCAAGATTTAGTGACTAGTGTTTACTAACACTTTCTCAAATGCAAAAATGACCTATATATCAAATATAGATCTTGATGAGTTATACAAATATGGTATTCAAAAGTTTTTCATTTAAGGCCATTTAGTGCCTCATTTGACCAAGTTTGACCAAGTACAATCTTAGATTTTTAAACATGTGACCAGTGTTTACTAACACTTTCTCAAATGTTGAAATAACCTATGTATCAAATGTAGATCTTGATGAGTTATACAATCTTGGTATTCAAACTGTTTTGATTTGAGGTCATTTGGTGGCTCAATTGATCAAGTTTGACCGAGTCAAATCTTGGATTTTGAAAAAATGACACTTTGACTGTAGTTTTCAAAGCCCTAAAATATTTTAGATACAAAAGTCATGAATACCAAAATTGCTAAACTCATCAAGATCTACTTAAGGTGTTTTGTTCAATATTGCATTTGACAAAATTTGGATGGTTCAAATTTTGAATTTTAAAATTTTCACAGCTCAAAACCAGTTTTCGAAACCCTAGATTGTCTCAACTCGAAAAGTCATGAATACCAATATTGGTTCACTCATCAAGAACTACATTATGTACATAGGACCTTTTTGCATTTGAGAAAGCGTTCACAAAGTGTAATTCTAAATCCACAAGTCTCGCATATAGTTTCCTAAAGTTTGTGTGAGATTCAAGATTTAGTGACTAGTGTTTACTAACACTTTCTCAAATGCGAAAATGACCTATGTATCAAATGTATATCTAATGACCTATGTATCAAATGTATATCTTGTGAGTTATACAAACATGGTATTCAAAAGTTTTTCATTTGAGGCAATTTAGTGCCTCATTTGACCAAGTTTGACCAAGTAAAATCATAGATTTTTAAACATGTGATCAGTTTTTACTAACAATTTCTCAAATATAGAAATAACCTATGTATCAAATGTAGATTTTAATGAGTTATACAATCTTGGTATTCAAACTATTTTGATTTGAGGTCATTTAGTGGCTCAATTGATCAAGTTTGACCAAGTCAAATCTTGGATTTTGAAAAAATGACACTTTGACTGTAGTTTTCGAAGCCCTAAAATATTTTAGATACAAAAGTCATGAATACCAAGATTTCTAAACTCATTAAGATCTACTTAAGGTGTTTTGGTCAACTTTGCATTTGACAAAATTTGGATGGTTCAAATTTTGAATTTTAAAATTTTCACAGCTCAAAACCAGTTTTTGAAACCCTAGATTGTCTCAACTCGAAAAGTCATGAATACCAATATTGGTCCACTCATCAGGATCTACATTTGATACATATGACTTTTTTGCATTTGATAAAGCGTGCGTAAAGTGTAGTTTTAAATCCACAAGTCTCACATATAGTTCCACAGATTAAAAAGGGAAAACCTTGTGTTCATGTCCTTGATTTTTAGTATTTAAATAGTTTATTTTCTTGTGTGGGTCAATGCTGGGCGTTCCTACTTGGAACATCTACATGTATTTGCTGGAAAGAAGGAAAAATAACCACTTGTACCCAAATTGGGCATTGGCGTGGTGGTATGTCTTGACCTCTTTCATCAAGAGGTACAAGGTTCGACCCCTATCTCAGGCAACTATTTTGCTACTTTCTTCCTTTTTGGGAAAATTGAATAAATACGTCAAATGGTTTAAAAAATCAAAAACTAACAATGAAGGATGCATAGCCTGGTGGTTTGGTCACTCCCTTTCATGCTAGAGGTTGTAGGTTCGATCCTTGTGTGCCTCAATTATTTTGTTATTTTATTTTATTTTGTTATTTTCTTTCTTTTTAATGAGATCAGAGCACGCTAGTCCTTGCATGCTCGGTTCATTCCACGAGTAAATGTTTGATTCCTATCACATTTTTTAATATTGTTTAACATGTTTCCTATAGTTTAAATAATGAAATGGGATCACTATAGCAAGAACGGATGCATGCCTAAGTGGTCTATGCACTTTTTCCAAAGGTACTAGGTTCAATCCCTAAATATATGCATAATATTATTTTCTTTTTTTAGTTTTTTAACCTTTAATTCTAGGAGACCTAATGTATACTAGGATTTGTAAATTCAAATGAAAAAAGAAAGGAAAAAGAAAAAAGTCTCTCAACCTCACTCTATTAGGCCCAGCCCGTCTCCACCAACTATGCCTCCTCTTCCTTTAGGCTAAGGCCCAGCTTTAGGCCCAATAGACATGGTAAATTAGTGAAGTAGCTAAATATGACAACGCTAAGTAGTCATAAAATGATAGGTCCTAGCGTCACAAAAAGTAAACAGATGACTGTTTCACGCTGCAAGACAATTTATGATGATATTTGATGACTTTATGTGACAACAAAACAAAGTCGTCACAAAAAACTGGCTCTCCTCTATATGTGACGATACAAATTTTTCTGTCATATTATGGTACATTATATGACGAAATCAGGCACCGTCATGAAGAATTTTGTCATAAAAAGTAGGATTTCTTGTAGTGATGCTATGGCCAACAAGTCACTTCACGAGTTCTCAGCTCCCACTACGGACAACATCCGTACTAGACTAGCTGTGAACATTGATCAAGCTTTTGAGCTCAAGCCAGCATTGATCAACATGGTGCAAGTAAGTCAGTTCTGTGGGAAGGCCCACGAAGATGCTAGTGCTCATCTCCAACACTTCTTGGAGATTCGCAGCACTGAAAGGTCGAGATGGCGGACTAGAGGGGGGTGAATAGTCCTTTCTAAAACCTATCGCACCGGCTAACCAAAACAAATACGGAATTAAAACTATCGGTCTAGCCAAGACTTCACCCCTCTAACTAAAACTCTAGATGCACCTTGTAAAAGATCCTACAAAAGAAAGCAAGGTGTCAAACTAGCTAGTGCTCTCCTAATCAAGTCTAGCTTGCAAGGTCACACAAACCAAAGCAACTAGTACTTTATCAAGCAAGGGAGCACCTACACAATTCTAATGAGCAAAAGCACAAAACCAACCTAAGCTCACTAGATGCTCAAGGACAAGGCAACACAAGCCGAACCCAAGAGCTCAAATTACTTAGCTACACAAACTAAGTAAAGCTACTAATTAGACTACACAAGCTAATTAGCCACACAAGAGATACTTCTATGCTACACAAGCAAGAAGACAACTAGATAGCTACACAAGCCAAGTAATTGCAAGAGCAACAACACAAGCACAATATATATGAATGTAAATACAAGCTTGTGAAAGAGGACGCAAACCACCGCGAAGTGTGGACACAAGACGACACGGCGATTTTCACCGAGGTTCACTTGGTTGCCACCAAGCTACGTCCTCTATACACCCACTTGGAGATTCACTCGCTAATTGGCATCACCTAGCCAAACTCACAGCCTCGGGTGTGATGAATCAACACAAGATGGGGATCCTCCAAGCCACGAGCTCAACTAGAGTAGCCAATTCATGACTCCCACAAGGAAGGCTCAAGAACCCCTCACAATCTCTTCTCCGGAGCACCGCACAATCTCCTTGCGTGCTTCGACGGAGTCTCTTGCCACCAAGTCATCTAGGAGGTGGCAACCTCCAAGAGTAACAAGCCCACCGGCTTGCAACACGAACTAGTGCCACTCGATGCAAATCTCTCAATGCAACGCACCAGAATTGCTCTCTCACTCGATCGGATGAACACTATCAAGTTAGAGTGAGTAGAGGGCTCTCCAAGCACTCTCCAAGGTGGACACCAAGGCCCCAAGGTGCTCAGCCATGGGCAAGGGCCGGCCACCCCTCTATTTATAGCCCAAGCCACAAAACTAGCCGTTACTAACCGTTGCAAAAGATTTCTTAGAAAACGCCCACTTCGGACACATCCATAGTCCATCTTTGGATGCGTCCAAAGACATTCAAAAACCGCAAACCATAACTCTGGACGTGTCCAGAGTCCATCTTTAGACGCGTCCAAAGATGTTCAAAACTCACATGCGAAACTAGCCGTTATCTATCTTGGACGCGTCCAAAGTTCATCTTTGGACGCGGACACCACGAGTCCAAAGGTCGCCCTGATGTGCAACTCCTCTGTGTTGCATCCGAAGTTCGTCTTCGGACGCTGATGCCGTGCGTCCAAAGTTCGCCCTACACCGTGATGCTCTCTGAGTAGCGTCCGAACAGCTCCGGACGCGTCCATAGTTGAGCTCCGGACGTGTCCACAGTTGAACTTCACGTGCATCCTTCTCTGAGTAGCGTCCGGACAGCTCCGGACGCATCCACAGTCAGCGTCCGCAGCTCAACTAGGCAGCAGACCACTCCGCACAAAATTGAACATATTTCTTAGCTCTGAACTTTGTTTTCGATGATTTTAGACTCATTGGAAGGCTTATTTAGAGGGATACACAACCCACAGAGCCACCTGATCCAATTCACAATAGATCAAAGCAGTTTTCTAACCCAAGAGCCATCATCTCTCTTCTCTAAGCACACGAGTTTGTGGAAACATCTCCAACTCCTTCTCCTTTGCAAATGTGCCAACACCACCAAGTGAACATCACCATGTGCATGTGTGTTAGCATTTTTACAATCATTTTCAAAGGATTTTCACTTGCACTCACAACGCCACTCGATCCTAGCATGTCGCAAAGTTAGATCGCTCAAGTAGAACTAGATGACCGATATGCAAACAAGTTTGCCCCTCTTGATAGTACGACTATCAATCCTAAATCTGGTCATCAACTTCTCTACACACCTCATGACCGGTGAAATGAAATGCGCCAAGTCTTGCTCAAGCTTTACCATCTCATGGTCCATCGCTTCAAAGCCTTGACTTGTCCTTCACACATCCACCGGTCCATCGAGCCAAGCCTCATCTTGATCTTCTCCATCTCGGTCACATGACTCCATGTCATGTCACATATTCAATTTATCTCCTTCATTGCACATTCACCTATGGACTAATTTCCTGTGTATCTCAATTTAACATATTAGTCCAACCTAAAGTTGTCACTCAATTGCCAAAAGCACATAGGGACCTTTCAATCTCCCCCTTTTGGTAATTGATGGCAACTTTACAAAGATATGGAAATCAATAATTTTAGGACTCTATGCCACTTATCCAACATTTAAGCTCCATGTCAAGATTTAGATAAGTGCCACGAAGTCAACTTGATAGTGATAGCTCCCCCTACATGTGTGCTCAATTGGTTTGAATTCAAGCTTGCACACATACATAAATATGAAAATTTTGGGAGAGTTAGCACTACTAAGTGATGCTAAGATATATAGAATAAACCTTTAAAGCGTGATACCAATCGGAGTTGCACATTTGAAGTTCATCCTTAGCGTCATCATGGTTAGCTAGATATCCCATGAAACAAAACTAGATACCTCATAAGATCAACATTATAAGCAAGGTTCTAGAACCAGGAGAAGGAACACATGTGACTAGCTAAAACATCCTATGCATGCTAGATATCAAATCATCAATCAAGTTCTATGACTAGCATACACCACACAAGCATTGCATATTGAATTTAAATACTTATGTAAATGCAAGCAAGCACATGAATATGCACATATCAAATGCAATCAACCAAGTTCATGAGCTTGCTCGCCCTACTTGTATGCTTCTCTTGTCCAAGAATATTTGATCCTCCATTCTTCAATATTGCTCCCTCTTGGTCCATGTCCATGTCTTCTCCCATCTTTGCCTAATTTCTCCTTTATAATATGCCTCTTGCATATCTTTGTACATTTCTCTTCCCCTTTGTCATCAATCACCATAAAGGTATGTACCCATACCACATGAAGATGTGCCTCTTGTACTACATGTATGGCGAATCCTTTGATGCAAAGAGTTAGACTTGGTTAGATGCTTGAGTCTCGAATCTTCATTTTTGATGGACACCAACATATCTTGGAATGACACCTCTTGCAAATACCACATGTAGTTGCATGAATACCATGTGTGAATATGAATAGGGCACTCCTCCTATGTCATAGCACAAGTCAACCAACTTGTAGATGAGGGTAGCTTTCTTGACTTGAATTGATCACTTAAAGTTGAGGATTACTAGTGGAACCACCATTTGATGTATGAAATATCACTTTGAATGAATGCTATGTGTAGAGATGTGATATTCTAGACTTATCTTGCAAGAGCTAGCATCATGGACACCACTTGTAGGATTTGTCAATTATGCCCAATTATTGAACTAGATTATTTTCATGAGCTTCTTTCTCTTTGACTTGAGCTACCATGTTTTGCTTATAAGCTTTCAGTCCGATTTAAACCAATGACAAGCTTCTTCACACCTCATAAAGTATAAGGGTTATCTTGCCAATATTGTACTTGTTACTTATATGCAAATCAAACTAGATCAAGCACTTAGGTTCACTAGCTCATGAACAAATCCATATTCATACCACTAAATTAATTCAATCATTCAAGCAATAGTGGTAGACTATGAATTTTAAACTTTTCATTTATGATGTATGATCCTAGTAAGCATGTACTATATGCACTATCTACATACTAGTAAGGGATGAAATGATCATTCATAATACAATGATACCTTTTCTGTGTTGGAGTAGAGGATAGTCATTTGATTCCAATTTCATTACTCCAATAGCAACGTGAAGTCCAATTATAAGCTTGATGAAGCCAATAAATATCAATTTGAATTCCATGCTTCATCCATATGAAATAAGAACCACTAGAGATCAAGTGCACTTCTCTTGTTGTGGTTGGCTTGCTTCTTCTTTTGATCTTTGCTTGCATGAGAGAATACACTTGTATTATTACTTGATTTGACTTGTATTGCTCTCGATTTGGGTGTTGCTTGCTTCCTTGATCAACCCTTTTGATAGCTTCAACTAAGCATCTCCAATAATCCTTAGATCATCACTTCCATGTTGGCCTTCCAAGTGCACCTCACTTGATTTTTCCCAACTCATTTGGGTGGCTCGCCCTCACAGTGGTGAGAAGTGATCTCTCTCTAAGAACTATCCTTGACACTCACTTGAATTGCCTTTGTTTGATTGATCCTTTTCATTCTTGATCTTGAGCTTAATCTTGATCTTAAATAAGCCAAACATAGGTTCCTCAATCACTTATAATCATGATTCCAACTTGAGGACCTTTCAATTTGAGTGACTCTTGATATTTCCAATGTTAGTCACTTTCCTGGCAGGTTTTGTACCCTTCAAAGAAAAATTCATATCTCCAAATGTACAGCTCCAAATGCCACAAAATTTGGTGGAGATGAGTTACACAAAGTCTTCTAGCAGCTGTAAAAAATTGAGCTTCATTGACCATATAGATAGCTACCAGATTTCATATCTTCCCATACTGCTACATGCTGAAAACTGTTGCACTAAAGCTGACAAGAACTACTCCAAAGCAATAGCAATTCTCATCCAATTCTCATAAAATTTGTACAGCATCTTGTATCATAAGTGTAGAGCGTGTATACCAAATTTTAAGCCAATCCAAATAGATTTGGTTCATCAAACATGGCTGTCTTCTCAGCTAGCTCAGATTTTGAATATTGGACAGATTTAAGCAATTGAGCTATGCTTCTTCAAAAGTGAATCAAACTTGACATCAAATTGTTTGGATACTTCCACAAGACATATAGCAATCCAAACCACTTCCTAAGAGAAATCTTGTGATCATATTTACCCAAATCAAACCAAATTTAACTACTAAGCATTTAGTCCATTCAAACATCTCATAGCAAGCAACATATGCACCCAAATGAATTAGATCAACTAAGGATATAACTTGGTAGCTCATGATCATCTAACTAGCAAGCTTCAACTCAAATGAAATGCAAGCCATCAAATGTGACTAATGATTTACCACAACTTGAATATTACACTTGTATGTTGTAGCACTTGGACTTCACTTGTCATGACTTGGCATTAGGATGAGAATAGCACTAAGCTTGAATACTTGACTCAAACAAATGATTAACAATATGAAATCAATTGAATCAAGCCTCCAATGCCATGATACCTACACATAATCATCCACTTGTTGATGGTACCCAAACTAGTTTAGGTCCTTTCAAGTTAGGTGCAACATACTTAGGCAAAGCCTTAGTATGAGTAGCGGGATGTTTTGCAATAGCAACCATAGAGGTACCATTACTATTCTTCCTAAGCATATCATTTGCATCAATAGAAATGGGCTTAGGATTATTACCTAGGGGACATGAATGAGCCATGTGTCCCCTTTTTCGGCATGAATAGCATCTTTTCTTTGGTAGAGCCATCTCTTCATTTCTCTTATGATGCTCTTCATTGCCTTGCCTCTCAAGAGTTGCTTGAGTCTTCTTCTCAAGCTTGTTAGAACACTTTTAGGCAAAGTGTCCCATGTATCCACACTTGAAGCACTTGATGTGAGCTAAATCTTTCTTCTCTTGATTCTTGCTCATCATCTTGTTGGCATCTAAGATATGAGTAAAATTCCTTGCTCTTCCACCCCTTCTTATTTTCTTCTTCTTCATCCTCAAGTCATCAACATTATCTTCATGGTTGATCTTGACTTGAATGACTTGGGGTTTTGCTTTTGGCTCAACTTGAGGATTTGGTTGAGGCTTCTCTTGTTGCTTCACTAATTGCTTGGTTGGACACATAGAGGTGAGATGACCCCATGTGTGACACTTGAAACACTTGACATGCTTGGGCCTCTCTTCTTTCTTCAACTTGAGCTTTTCTTGATTGGGGCAAGCATATGCTAGATGCCCCATTTCATGGCATTGGTAGCAAATAAAATAAGATAACTTCACCTTCTCTTGCCTCTTAAGCTCTTTTGCCACTTTTCTTCCTCCCTTGGTCAACTTCTTCTTGATAAATCCAAGACCACTCTTGTCATTGAGGCTTGTTGGATTCTTCAACATTTCTTCGAATAGGACCTTGGAGTTGTAGCACCTCTCAAGCTTCTTGATCATATTCATCACTTTCTTTTTGAGCTCATTATTCTCCTTCAAAAGTTTAGTCTCACAAGACATAGAAGAAGAACAAGCATCTAATTGCGAAGAACATGGCATATCAAGTAAATCATCACAAGAGGTGGATACATGCTTCTTCTCTACATCACAAGGGTTAGTAACAATATGTGATTGATCATTTGACCCATGTGATGAGCTCTCATCCTTTTTAAGTTTCTTTTCGAAAGCTTTAATGAGAGAATTGATTTTTTCTAAAACTCTTTCATGATTCACTTTTAGTTTGTCAAATGAATAAGAAGAAACATGAAGTAGATGCTTATGTTATTCATTTGACTTCTTTAGAAAAGAGTTTTCATTTTCCAATTTCATATTTTTAGCTTTCTCATTTTCTAAAGATATGGTTATTGTATCAAGTCTACTAACAAACTCATCATATGAAGCATGATCAATCACATTGCAAGATACCTTAGTGTCACCTTGTGACGTGAGACAATGTGATGATGTAGAAGAGCTTGTTGTAGCATCATCAATGGAGCATGAACCATTAACACCATCAAGTGTGGTTGGGGTAGAATCATCACTTGCATCTCTTGAGGCATCAACATCCATCTTGTCAAGTGAACTTGAAGTAGAACAGTCATCATCGTCACTTGAGCTTGAGGTGGAGCAATCCTCCACAACAACCTTGTTGTGGTCATGCTCAACATCCTCATGTGCCTCCTCCTTGGGCTCATCATCATCATCATCAGAGGCCATCCCATACTTTTCATTGAGATAACTCCAAATCTCATGGGCGGTCTTCATGTTCATGATTTGCTCATCAAAGATGCTATAATCCAAAGATCTATACAAAGTGTCAATAGCTTGGATGTCTAGATCTAGGCATTTCTCTTGTGCTTGAGTTAGATTATGTTCATCCAACACATGAGAGAAGCCCACATCTACCATCCACCACAATTGGGGAGAAATAAACTTAAAATTGCATTTCATCCAATTTCTCCACTGTGTGTGCCACCAAAAGTGTGTGGACACTCAACATCTACCCCATAAGTCGCCATCCTCTTAGGTCGGTAAAGACCACAAATGAGAGACCCGGCTCTGATACCATGTGAAAAGTTGAGATGACGGACTAGGAGGGGTGAATAGTCCTTTCTAAAACTTATCGCAGCGGCTAACCGAAATAAATGCGGAATTAAAACTATCGGTCTAGCCAAGACTTCACCCCTCTAACTAAACTCTAGATGCACCTTGTAAAAGATCCTACACAAGAAAGCAAGGTGTCAAACTAGCTAGTGCTCTCCGAATCAAGTCTAGCTTGCAAGGTCACACAAACCAAAGCAACTAGTACTTTATCAAGCAAGGGAGCACCTACACAATTCTAATGAGAAAAAGCACAAAGCCAACCTAAGCTCACTAGATGCTCAAGGACAAGGCAACACAAGCTAAACCCAAGAGCTCAAATTACTTAGCTACACAAACTAAGTAAAGCTACTAATTAGACTACACAAGCTAATTAGCCACACAAGAGATACTTCTATGCTACACAAGCTAGAAGGCAACTAGATAGCTACACAAGCCAAGTAATTGCAAGAGCAACAACACAAGCATAATATATATGAATGTAAATACAAGCTTATGAAAGAGGACACAAACTACCATGAAGTGTGGACACAAGATGACACAGCGATTTTTACCAAGGTTTACTTGGTTGCCACCAAGCTACGTCCTCTTGTGGCGATACACCCACTTGGAGATTCACTCACTAATTGGCGTCACCTAGCAAACCCACAGCCTCGGGTGCGATGAATCAACACAAGATGGGGATCCTCCAAGCCACGAGCTCAACTAGAGTAGCCAATTCGCAACTCCCGCAGGGAAGGCTCAAGAACCCCTCACAATCTCTTCTCCGGAGCACCGCACAATCTCCTTGCGTGCTTCGATGGAGTCTCTTGCCACCAAGCCATCTAGGAGGTGGCAACCTCCAAGAGTAACAAGCCCACCGGCTTGCAACATGAACACCTAGTGCCACTCGATGCAAATCTCTCAATGCAACGCACTAAAATCACTCTCTCACTTGATCGGATGAACACTATCAAGTTAGAGTGAGTAGAGGGCCCTCCAAGCACTCTCCAAGGTGGACACCAAGTCCCCAAGGTGCTCAGCCACGGGCAAGGGCTGGCCACCCCTCTATTTATAGCCCAAGCCATGAAACTAGCCATTACTAGCCGTTGCCAAAGATTCCTTAGAAAACGCACACTTCAGAAGCGTCCATAGTCCATCTTTGGACACGTCCAAAGACGTTCAAAAACCGCAAACCATAACTCTGGACGGGCGTCCGGAGTCCATCTTTGGACGCGTCCAAAGAAGTTCAAAACTCACATGCGAAACTAGCCGTTATCTATCTTTGGACGCGTCCAAAGTTCATCTTCGGACGTGGATGCCACGCGTCCAAAGTTCACCCTCGCATGCAGCTCCTCTGTGTTGCGTCCGAAGTTCATCTTTGGACGCAGACACCGCACGTCCAAAGTTTGCCCTGCACTATGATGCTCTCTGAGTAGCGTCTGAACAGCTACGGACGCGTCCACAGTTGAGCTCTAGACGCGTCCACAGTTGAGCTCCGGACGCATCCACAGTTGAGCTTCACATGCATCCTTCTCTGAGTAGCGTCCAGACAGCTCCGGACGCATCCATAGTTAACTCCGGACACGTCCACAGTCAGCGTCCGCAGCTCAACTGGGCAGCAGACCACTCCGCACAAAATTGGACATATCTCTTAGCTCCGAACTCCGTTTTCGATAATCATGGACTCGTTGGAAAGCTCATTTAGAGGGATACACAACCCACATAGCCACTTGATCCAATTCACAATAGATCAAAGCATTTTTTTCAACCCAAGAGCCATCATCTCTCTTCTCTAAGCACATGAGTTCACGGAAACATCTCCAACTCCTTCTCCTTTGCAAATGTGCCAACACCACCAAGTGAACATCACTATGTGCATGTGTGTTAGCATTTTCACAATCATTTTCAAAGGATTTTCACTTGCACTCACAATGCCACTCGATCCTAGTATGTCGCAAAGTTAGATCGCTCAAGTGGCACTAGATGACCAATATGCAAACATGAGGAGCGGTAAATATTGTGTAGGCATAGTGCCTAGACCGTATTTATCTGTGATTGCATCCTATATTCTGGATCGTGAGGTAGATCGTGGGAGTGACAGTCCCATTGAGTCCTTCGTAGTCCTCCTCCAGAATATAGGACTAGTAGAGAACCACTATTATGGGGAAGTGATTGCTCTGTCCTTCATCTTCCTTGATAATATCACTATGCATAGATATAACATTTTCCTGCCATGATTGCTAGGTGTAATTGCACTAATCATTGTATGCTTTGACTTTATAGTTAGAATAACTTAGGATTTATTCTTGTAGATCATCCTAATCCATGCTAGTGTTATAAACTTAGAGTACTCTATTGAGATGATATCATTATTTTATGTGGCTATGTGCTCTCATTTACCTTTATTATTTACCATGCATTTATCATCTATATTATTATTTTATGTGACACTTACCTTGTATGAGAAGATAGATAACCACATGGTTAAGCTCTCCATTACAACTTACAGTGCTCATTGCTCATTATCCTATAGACCATTTCCTTCCCAGTGGTAAAAAATAAATAACGATACCTGGATTACTCCTAGTTAAAATGCTACAATGGTATTCTTCTGTGCGCTTGTGGAGTCCTTTATTTTCTAGATGCACTTAATTTATACCAACAGCTCTCCACACGGGGTCTTCTCAAGTCACATTGCCTCCTCCCCGATGGCTCTCCACACGGGGTCTTCTCAAGTCACATCACCTCCTCCCCGATGGCTCTCCACATGAGGTCTTCTCACGTCGCATGTACCCACCACAGGTACCCTTCGTGGGGATGCCCAGGTAGCATCCCCGGCAAGACTCGTCTCAAGACTCATCCCAAGACTCATCGTAGATCCTTAACCCTCACCCTACACACTTCCGTAAGTTCCACCCCAAACCCAGATACTCATCATCGACTCACCAAGTCCATCAGATCCAACAAGTCCATCGAGCCTGGCACCCCCGCCAAACCCTCCCCAGGGTTCATCACATCACTTCAAAATATAAGCGAGTGAAGTATATATATAGCAAATAATGGCAAAGCCGGTGTCTAATCTAACAACGGGTGAGCAGGTGAAAGGTTATGAAAAGACAGGGGTCATCAAGTAATATCTACCATGCAATCCTATCACAGGTGTAAACATTGCAAAAAAGTAAAGCACTAGCAATTCTAGATATTAGCCATGTCTAATAGGATTTCTAAAAGAAGGTGCTGCCATGACACCTGCAAAGTGGAGGTAGTAGTGGTACGACTCTTCTCCCATCAACGTAGTCGTACAGCGGGATCTCTTCCTCGTGTCCGTAGCCTCCTTCCTCAGGTCACTCCTATAGAATTCACAAAGAACCAAATAAATATCAAAAAGATCCAAATACACTCATTCATAGCATAAATTGATAGAGCTCGATTTATAGAAAATTTAGATACTTGGATCATAATTTTTGGAGTTAGTTTGAATTATTTATGAATTTCTGAAGTTTAACATATATTCTGAAAAAGATAAAAGACTGAATTAACAGGAAGTGACACGTGTCAGCACGTGGTTGGTCCACGTGGCACTTGTAGGTCCAGCTGATGTGGCGAGTGCTGCTGACGTGGCATCTGGGGGTCCGAGTGACGTCATGATGTCAGCATTGACTGGGTCAACTATGTGGGTTCATAACGGGCCGAGCAGGGCTGGGTCAGGGCCGGACAGGCTAGATACGGGCCGGGCTAGGCCCGCCACATGGCATTAGATGTTGCTGCCACGTCATCTCATGGGCGCCCAATGGGCTCTGGTTCACGGGTGTGGTCCACGGTGCACCGGTGTATGCGGGTCCCAAAGCAGTCTGTCAGGTCTAGGTGAACCGAGTCCACAACGAGGTCATCGGGTCGGGGTGGTTCACTGGTGCGGTCCATTGTGCACTGGCTCTTGCTGGGTCCCTCCTGCAGTGACTCACGTTCACATAGACTTGTCCATCTCCGTCTTCAACTTCTCTATTCTTTTCCCCATCCTTCTCTGTTCTCCGAAGCGCTGCTTGTCGGCGGCGAGGTTTAGCAATCCGGTGATTCGGCGGGTCTCCAATCAAATTGACGGGTGCTTGAGCATCATGAAGTCATGGCGGGTATATTGGGGTCAAGCAAGGCGGGTGCAGGGCTCCCGAGCGTCTCTGGCTGCGGCGTTGGCGACGGTGCCGCAACGGCGGGTGGCGAAGCGAGGCAATTTCCACCTCACACGCGCCTAAGGTAGCTTCTTGCTGAATTGGGGTCCCAGCGTGCCCACGGGGCTCGCCGGTGGCGACCATAAGGTCCAGCGGGGCACGGCCGTGGCAGAGGCGCACGGCGGCTTCGGCGGACTCGGTCTCCACACGGGCGGCACGTAGGCGTGGCAGAGTACGGGCTCCGGGAGCTTCATCATCGACTCCTGAGCGTCCAATGAGTCGTGGTGTCCCTGTTCGGCCTGCTGGCATTGGCCATAAGGCATGGCGCGCGCTCAACCGTGGCAAAGGCGCACGGCGGCGCCGACGGGCACGACCACGCACGGCATGGCAACGGGCTAGACCAGCGGCTTCAACAGCTAGTAGCTAGGTCCGGCACGTCAGGGCAGACGTCGTCAGCCAGCCAAGGCATTGCTAGGCGACCGGTGCGGCGCTCAATGGCAACGGCACGCGGCGCTTCGCAGATTGCCAACAAGGGCGTGGCAGCGAGCCCAGACCTCCGACGGTCGTTCTCTGCCGCTAGCCAATTGTGGTGTACATACCTAGCATGAGCGCTAGTCCAGCGTGTGGTAGAGAGTAGTGCAAGGGAGCATGAGTAGGCACTGGATGGCTGGCTGCTGTGCTCTCCAGAGTTGGTAGAAACTCCATGATGGTGATGGTCACACCTACTGAATCGCCACAGCCCTTGCCGGTTTTGTACGCGAACACACACGCACACATAGGTGCAATTTGGCGCAGCCGAACTCAAATTAATCGAGGGGTCAGGGATGGTGTCCTTTGTGTGTGTAAGCTCACAGCATGTTTGGATTCGATGGAGAAGCAACAAAGGTCATCGCCATGGCAAATCCAAGTGGTAGCACACCACTGGGATGGGAACAGTGAGGACAGCCTTGCTCCGGCCATGCCTAGGCTCATTGGGGTGGCCTTCGGGGGGGCGGGGGGGGGGGGGGGGGGTGTGCGGGGTTGGCCATGCTGGCACTAAGTCACATGGTCGGTGTGCACTTTGCGAACTGGCGGCATGATGCACGTGACGAGCGTGTGAGCCATAATTATATTATAGAGAGGAAAAGGGAGCATGCAAGAGGGAGGTGGACGGTAGATGCATGTATCAATATGGATGCAATAGTAGATAGATGGGTTCAATCCAAGTTGGGAAAACCCCTTTAGTCCCGGTTTTCCCAATCATAATTGCCAACCTTTAGTCCTGAGTCACGCAACCGGGAATACAGCCCTTCCTCAACACAAAAAAAATTATTTGAACCCTAGAAATCTCCCTCGCGCTGCACGGGATTCGAGCCTAGGACCACGTGTCATTAACTAAGCGAATGAGATGCGCTGCAGGAGTGAGTTACATTTAGACAGTGTGCTAGAGGAGAGATGTCACATGCATGGTTTTGACAGCTGGATGGTCAAAGGTTTATGGTTTTGGAGTTTATCGGCCATAATCAACATTGATAGTTCGATGACGATCAGAAATAGACTTATGTGAAATAACATCATTAATAATTTCCCTAGCATTCCAAATATTCTACAAATGGTTCTGACATCATATTATTGGGAGAGATATGCCTCTTGGTTTGGTGGGACAATGCAAATCGTTTGGTATTCTTTTAATCATTTGAGTGATCCAATCAAGAGAATGTTTGTGCAAATAGAAATAACACATACAAGATTCATATACTGTTTAATTTGTTCTCTCAACCTGCTCCCTAATATGACCTGAGTTCATGGATTTTAGATGCGTAACTTTGTTTTTGTATGAAGCAACAAACCTTTCAATAGTAAAAGTAAACATATCTAAGCTTAGTTATTTTATAATTTTAAGAACTCTAAAGCTTGAATTGTATGAATTCCAGGTATTTGATGACGCCACATATTTGGATGAGCAAAAGGATCCCAATTTGGTTAAAGAAGCAAAACAAATTCTAAAGAAGTGTGGTGGTCTTCCCCTTGCAATAGTTGTCATAGGTGGCCTCTTGGCAAGCCGTCCAAAGACTGCAGAAGAGTGGCGGCAATTGAATGAGAATATCAACGCAGAATTAGAGATGAATCCAAAGCTTGGGATGATAAGAACTGTCCTTGAAAAGAGCTACGATGGTTTACCCTACCATCTCAAGTCTTGTTTTTTATATCGATCCATTTTTCCTGAAGATGAGAACATTAGCCGAAGGCGTCTGGTGCATCGATGGGCAGCAGAAGGTTATTCAAGTGAAACTCATGGCAAGTCAGCCATTGAAATAGCTGATGACTACTTCATGGAACTCAAGAATAGAAGCATGATTTTACCATATCAACAATCAGTTCATAGCAGGAAATCAATTGACTCCTGCATAGTCCACGATCTCATGCGTGATATTGCCATCTCAAAGTCAATTGAAGAAAATCTTGTTTTCAGACTTGAAGCCAACAGCTCTAATATCCATGGTGCAATTCGTCATCTTGCTATGAGTAGTAACTGGAAAGGAGATAAGAGTGAATTTGAGGGCACAGTGGACCTGTCCCGAGTACGATCACTATCATTGTTTTTTTCATTTCTAACAAGATGAGGTTTCTACGGGTGCTCGACTTTGAAGAGACTAATTCTGATGTAAAATACCATCATCTTGATCAGATTTGGAAGCTTATTCACCTAAAATTCCTTTCTCTACGCGGATGCAGGGGTATTGACCTATTACCTGATTCATTGGGCAATCTGAGGCAACTGCAGGTATTAGACGTCAGAGATACATGGATAAAAGCTCTGCCAATAACCATCACCAAGCTTCAGAAACTACAGTACATCCATGTTGGGTGCAAAGCAGATTACCTAACAAAGGGAAGTGAGAGTTTAATGAAGAGGTGTATTGAGGGGGCGTGCTATTGTGCAACATGTTGCTTACCTCTTCTTTGGGGCATTGATGGCCTTCACCGTAAGGCCCTTACCAGGCGTGATGCATGCACTTTCGCTTGCTGCGTGAAATTCCCTGCAGTCGTGACGGGAGCACGTCATGAAAGAGGTGCTATGGTGCCAAGAGGTATCAGAAAACTTAAAGACTTGCACACACTATGCGAAGTGAACGTCGGAAGGGGAAATAACGTTTTATGGGACATCAGAAGGCTCGTAACATTGCGCAAGTTAGGAGTGAGCGGTATCAACAAGAAGAATAGCCGTGTATTTTGCTCAGCCATTTCCAATCTCAACAGACTAGAATCACTGACGGTGAGTTCAGCAGGAAAGCCAGGTTTGTGTGGTTGCTTGGATGAGATATCCTCACCTCTAGAAAACCTGCAGAGCCTCAAGCTTTATGGCAATCTGGAAACTTTGCCGGAATGGATGACGGCGCTCCAAAATCTGGTCAAGCTGGAACTAGTGAGAACTAGGCTTTTGGAGCATGATGCTTCTATGGAATTGCTTGGGAAACTACCGAAGCTAGAAATTTTAGTTCTGTTTCATTCGTGGTCATCGATTGAGTTTGAAGAACTTGATTTCAAACCACCGCAGGGCGGAATAGCATTCGGAAGCCTCAGGGTGTTCACCCTTGTATTGACAAGGAACATCAAATCGGTCAAGTTTGAGCAAGGAGCCATGTCCAAACTGGAGTGGCTGCTGGTCATAGGGAACGTAAATGAAATTGATTTTTCTGGGCTAGGATTTCTCCCAAGCATCAACAATGTCCAGGTCAGGGCTTGCTTCCTTTTGGATGAGGACAGGATATACGCCGCTCCTGAAGGTGAGACTCGGAACAAGATAGCTGAGGAAGAAATACAGGAAGAAAGGCGCAAGCTAGGTGAGCTCAAGAAGAAAATCCAGGAACAGCTAGCTCAGAATACAAACGAACCCATTGTGACGGTGGACGACTTCTACTGAGTCTCGGACAGGTATGTACGTTTGCCATTCTTGCACGACTCTCTGATATATAGATAGATACACACGAATTTATCAAAGTCCTTTCGGCAAATAAGAAATGCTTTATGATGATAATCAGCGTACAAAGGTTGATCACCCGTCAGAAGCTGAAGATCAGCGGGCTGCCTAGGATTGGGAGCAACTGGCAGGTGGGTCCAAGTCCAATATGGCACGTGTACGTGCGTACCCTGCCCGTGCCGCCATTTCCTGTTGTGCGCATATTATTTATTTCATCATTTGTGTGTCCGAGTGTTTCATTAAATTCAGTTGTTCGGTGGTGTACGTGTGATGTGTCTGGGTCTCTGGGTGGTAATGAATACCCCTTCATCCAGTTCGGGTCGCGCCGGTGCCGGTGGTGGTGGTGGACGGCTGCGGGTGACGGAGGGACTCGTCGTCGGGCAGCGGGTCTGCAGCTGCTTTGGCTGTCGGTTCGGGCTCCATGGGGGCCGGATCCGGCCTTCTTGGGCCCGAATGGCAGCGGCGGTGGCCGACGTCCCAGCGGTGGAACTGGCGGTGGTGGGGGCTGGCAGCGGCTCCCTTCTCTCCCTCCCCCTTCCACCCCCACCCCCACCCCCCC
>CM041636.1:18042531-18052609 GCA_023333625.1 Bothriochloa decipiens
AATTTATTTGCTAAATTATTAATATATTTGTTTTCTTTCCTTTTAGGCTAGTGGGATCTTCATCATGGTCTCCTCGATGGCTGGATCAAAGATTTTGCTGCATAAAGCATGTTTTCTTGATGATTTTGACATTCCATCAATAGATACACTTCATCAATGGATACACTTTTTTTTTGTTAATTGGCGAGTGTTATGTTTCGAACATCTCTACTGCTAGAAGTCAAATTTCATAATAAAATATTATAGTTTTACATTAGTTATGCTATTTTTCATTAAACATCATATCGATCAGCGTCATTAAAAATTAAGTAGTGCACCCCTCTCGTTGCGCTCTAGCTTTGCCCCTGACCGTCACCCCTGAAACATTCAACGCATTCACATCGTTTTCTCTTCACGTACCTCTCGCGGAGAAGCTTGCTGCTGAAACTCCACCACAAAAGTTGGGGCCGGCCGCTACTACCCCGATGACGTGAGTATTCTTGACGTTTTCGACATTTGGCGACCGGCAGTTGGGCACAAAGAAAGCCAGCGAAAGGCCTCGAACTTTTGTCATTTGTGCCTGGATGGTTACACCAATCACCTAATTGACGCACCTTGGCTTCTTTCCCATTTTCAATTTGTGCAGGAGATCTTCGTGATAGGACATGCATGTGATCGTATTTGTTGAGATTGTTGTTCGGCGAACCAACGAAAATATGTGAACGAAAAACAAAGCAGGAAGATGGCAAAGGCACGGACAAAGCAACGGAGAGTGTGCGTGTTTACAGAAGAATTGGTGTGAATTTTCAGAACATCAGACTATCAGAGTAGCTGCAGTGCGCCTTTAAAATGAGGGTGGGAAAGGATGACGATGAAAGTCAGCTTCTCAGGTTCCATCCGACGACTTGTATCCCAGTCTTTGTCCTCTTTATACCTATTTTTCATCGTATCAAAATCTCAGCACATGCATAAAGTATTAAATATAGATAAAATCAAAAAATAATTTTACAGTTTTGTTATACTTTACGAGACGAATATTTTAAATCTAATTAATTAAAATTTGAATAATTTTTATCAAATACAAACGAAATACTACGGTGGGCATTTATTAAGCACCGTAGCATTCGCGAACACCCGAATCCGAGAACTAAACAAGGCCTATACACGTAAATCATCCAATGTGTCGTCGTCAGTGACTGCGTCTGTCAATTCAGAGTAGCCAAACGTCAGAGACAAGCACACCACCAAGTGCTGCTCATCATGGGCAAAAGAAATTCTACGATTTCTTTTTCTCCCCATCACTAGGGAGACGTTCCGAATCACTATTCATGGACCATTCAGTCTCAGAAAGTGATGCGTGCCCTGGCTCCCTGCCCTGTCCACAGTCCTCAACCATTGACCATTCATTCATTTTCAGAAGCTGTTGTCAGCCATTGCTCAGCTTCAGTCTTCAGCCCCAATCAGTGCAATAATGACGGCATATACTGAATATCTAACCCTGATTGATGGGTACCAGCATTAAACAAAGAGCACTAACAGATAAATCAACCGCTATAAGAACACATCTGCACATGTGCAATCAATCAGTGCTCGGCAAGTTGCCAGCTTGACAGTTTCGCGCCGACAAAAGCTTCCATTCATCCTTTTATCCCATTTCATTTACATACACATGGTACAGTCAAAACTTTTGATTCTGGCAGCATGGGCCGCTGGGCCACATGGCAGGTACAATTAGGAGGCTTAATCAGAATCGAAAGCAATAATTTACTGAGGGGAGGCTATAGCAAACAACATATCTAATTACTGACACAAGGAATGGGATGTTTGGTTTTCAAGGGGAGGAGGGACCTAAACTGGCTTTCTACTATCCTTACATTGATCTGCTTTGTGTATGGTACAAAACATACACTTGTATGGCTATGAGGGCTCCTGTCCTGTATGTACACCATGGGGCGCTCTGCTCAGGGTTCCTGGCTGTTCACCCGGTGGTGAAGCTCCAGCATCTCCTGGTGGTTGGGGTCCACGGAGAGGGCTGCGCGGCAGTCCCGGAGGGCGCTCGAGATGTCGCCGATGTGCTCGTGGAAGGCCGCACGCAGGTGGAGCAGGTTCAGGTCCGCCTTGAAGGCGATTGCCTTGGTCAGCTCCGCGATGGCCTCTTTCTCCTTGTGGTTGTCCATCAGCACTGAGCACCAGAATCAAATTAGGAAAGAGTCTGAGTCAGCAAATGAGGCGACAGAACAATGAACAGATGAGCTAATTCATAGACTGAATGAAATTTATTGGGGTTGTTATACCTACTGATCAAAGAGGAACATAGACTATGGTAGACTACATTGACTTCTCACCAGCTTATGTTAGGAATCAGGGTAGTTGGTTCGTTAAAGTAGCACGAACCACTGGAAGGTGGGCAGATGACCTACGTCTATTAACAACTATAAAATACTGTGCCAAGAATTTTATATCCGAAGTTTCAATCTGCCTTGAATCTGGTGGCCTAGGATCACATCACGTCCTAGCTTTCTCATGCTAAAATTATAAGAAACTGGATATGCCATGCAGCAGGAAGCAGCGCTTACCAGCAGCACGGTATCTGTAGGGATAGACTCGCAGAGGGTCGAGTTTGGTGACCATCTGCAAGTCTGTTTTTGTCAGCTCCCGGTCGCAGTACTCAGATCTCTTCTCATATGCTGATGCATTGTTCCTGGCCTTCTCTATCAGCTTGGTCATTTCATCATATGCACCTGCCCTGTTGTTCCGAAGGAAATGAACCCTTGCAAGGCCTTGATGCGCTCTGGTGTGGCCAATCTTTAGGGCGTTAATGTAGCATTCAGCTGCCAGGTCTAGCTTTCCACAATCCACATAAACACTTCCGAGGTTGTTTAGAGCCTACAAGGTATTAGATAATTATCAGTAAGTTGCAGTTATGCTTATGCACATCTCAAACTAGAATGATAGAGACATAAACAGGGCAGTTTCTCAAGTTCATGTATTTTTTTTAAAATAAAATCTTTTCATTAGCCATTGAAAGGAGTGCTTCATTTATCTGTATGGTTAATGTGAAATTTCCAGTAATAAGGATGATATCGGATGCTCTAACTTAGCTAATAGGCCAACTACTTGGCAGGAACTAAAATTAAACTTAGAGAGTACACAAGAATCCAGTTGATCAGTTGCCATGTTAGGAGAAACAGGACAACCATTTTTAAGAGTGAGACTGACATTCCATACTTAATGCAACAATGGTCACTGAATAAATATGACATCTTAACTTCCTAACAAAATTTAGCAACACCTAGCAGAATGAAAGCAATAGCAAGACTCTAAGACCCTTCTCTACCCCAAAAAAAGCGACTACTCAACAAATGTAGCAATAAATTTCCACTTTATATTTTCCAAGGAGAATGATGAAAATCTAGGAAAAAATAAACAGTGGCAACTGGCAGCTATATTCCTGTTTTTGGTACAAGATGTCTTAAATCCCAACATTATGCAGCATGTCAAGGCAGAAAAATGACAACGGCTACTGATCATTCATGCTCCATTTAGCTAAGTGAAATTCAGGAAATGTTTAGCTAAGTGAAATTCAGGAAATGATGCGGAGGATAAAAAGGAGCCTTTACCTGACCCTTCCGAAGTCTATCTGAGGGACACCGCAATGCATCTTCTAGAAGTGATACAACTGTCGCTGAGGTCGAAGGATCAAGACTCGAATCGGCCAAAGCATAAGCTTTCAGAAAAAATGCCTCAAATGACCTTTGTATTGCAATTGATGCTTCCGCTTTCTGGAGTCCTTCCTCACAGTGGCCAGTATCATACAATATCCATCCTTCATAGACGAGCCTTTCATGATCACTTGCAGCATGCTCACGAGCAAGCTGCAAACTTCTCATTGCTGCCTCAGGACAGTTTAATCTGTGGTAACATAAAATGAAACCATATCAGTCCTAACACCCCCAATAGCAATATCACTAAAAACATGCAGTAAGTTAGCACTTTGCACGGGAGACATGTGCAAACATGCTGACAAGACAAACATGTGAGAACATTCCAGCTTTCAGACACATGATACTAGTAGGTGCAAGACATACCAAGACGCCAAGTTGCCAAACAGCAATAGCATGAGCATCTACTATGACCATTATTGTGTTACTCTATAATACTGGATTAGGCAAACTATTCTTCTAAGCAATAACATAAATAAATTAATTTATTTACCTGAGAAGAAGCAAAGATTGCCTGAAGTACAAAACTCCTTTGGCATTACCTGACTCCAGCATTTGATATATAACAGAGAGGGACCCTATATCATCCACAGACGACCAGCGATCATAAAGTTGCATCCAACAGTCAGCAGCTGTCCACTGCTCTACATTCTCTAGCACTAGCATTCTCAGCTGCTTGGCAGCAACCCGGCCACCAATCATACGATAATCTGGGGCAAGAGTGAGGATTGCCTGCACGTCACATAAGGCAGCTCTATAATCCTCAAGAGCAAGGTAGCAACAGAACCTTAGTTCTAAGCACTCCAGCGCCAGCTTGAATCCAAGGATCCGATTTATCTCCATCAATGCAGCTTCAACACTTTGCCTTTTCATCAAAGATGCAGCTCGGAACATATAGGGATATGTAAGAGTAGGGTCCAACTCAGTAGCCTTGTTAAGATTTTCTAACTTGTTATCACCTTCCAAATATAGTGCTCTCTCTTGATACATCCACCCAAGAGGCCACCGAGATGACATAACGGAGTCTAGCAACTTGAGAGCAAAATGCTTATTACCCCTCAGAGCGGCCAACCTAGCCAAACCCACTAACGAATACAGATGGCCGGCAGAAAAGGCAGCATTGAACAGGCGCTCAGATTCAGGGTAATCTTTCCTTAGAAATCTGGTGCACGCCAGCTGATGTAAGGCCAGCTGCTTCTGCCTAGAATCTGATGCCGATTCTACCAGCTTTTCCAAGAAACTTACAGTGACATCCGATGTTGGGTTGGTACTCATGGAGACTTCACTAAGAAGGCAATATAGGGAGAAAGATGCATTGCCAACCATTGTCAATCTCTGTGCCTTACTTGCAGAGGTGAATATCCTAACTACTTGTTCATCATTCAAGCACTCTGGAAGCTCATTCAAGAGAACTTGCAAGCACGAAGCAGCAAGGATGGAACAGCCCAGCTCAAGAGCACACTCCATGAAATCTATAGCATCTTGCCTTGAAGAGACGAAAGAAGCAAGCTTTCGCTCACAAGCATCCTTGAGGCCCTTGCAGCAGAATTTATTGGCAAAATCAAGCATCTCCAAGATAGCATCAGCTGACAAGTACGGCAGTCTTCCTGATAGGCTGTATTTACTGATTGCCCTCATGCCAATAGGGGATATGCCATTTCTAGACATATCAATGACCTCCAGATATGATTCCCTAAATCCACCGTTAAGCATTGCATACAGCGGAGTCGACAGCGCCGCGAGCTTCCGCCGATCACATGCAATCATATCATCTCTTATCCGGAAATGAACCACCGCTGAGCCCCGAAACTCCTCAGCCTCATCATCATCATCATAGCTCATCACATGCGACCCGGTGGAGACCTGCGACACGAAGTCCAGCAGCCTGAACTCCTGCGAGCACTTGCAGCACGAGCCGAGCAGGTCGGCGATCGCCTCCTCCCCTCGCTTCTCATACTTGAGCCACGCCCCGAAGATGAGCTTCTCGTGGATGGTGCTCGCCTTCTCCCATGCGGACTGCAGGCTCCGCCGCGACAGCTTGGCCTCGCCGAGCCCCCGGAAGACCTGGAACTGCAGCAGGTACAGGCAGGACTTCTCGTCAGGGGGGCAGGACTCCAGCTCCTCGTGTATCTGCGCCAGTATGTCGACGTAGTCCGCCGGCTTGAAGTGCGGCAGCACCGGCGGCTCCGGCATCTTCATCAAGGAATCTCTGCAGCACAGACAGAGCAGGATGAACATCCCAATTAGCCAATTTTGCACAGCCAAATCGACATCAGTACCTAAAAGGCCGAGTCTTGTGATTTGTGAAACACAATTGAGGCATAAAGAGTCCATCTTGAGAAACCAATCTGGAAATCAGGTACGGCAGAGCAAAGCGACGGGGAGGGTGCTTACATGGAGGAGCCACCGGCGGCGGCGTGGCCAGAGAACTTGGACAGCTTGCCCCTGTCGAGGGGCAGCCATGACGAGTGGGGCGCGGAGTGGAGCTTGGTCTCCCCCTTGCAGGCGGCCGACTCGGAGAAGAAGAGCTTCCTCATGGCACATACCACGGTGCCGCCCAAATCAGGACTCCACTTCTTGCTCTCGACGAATCGGCTCAAATCCTCGCCATCCAGTGGGCCAAATCGCGCCGAATTGGCAAGAAACGCCGCAAATCAAGCCCCGGAACGGGGACCGGCCGCGGCGGCGAGATTCGGAGCCTGCCCGAGACGGCAAGAATTCCGGAGGGGGCCCCGGGAAGAAGGCTGCGGCGGCGGACTTTGGAGGCCCGGTGGAGCTCCCGGGCAGGCCCGAACCACCGACCGCGGCTAGGGGGCAAGGCAGGCACCAATCTGGAGCTAGAGAGGGAGGGAGAGGGGAGTGGGAGAGCGGCGGGGGGCGGATAGAGAGAGGTGGAGAGAGAAGAAAACCCAAAGGCGCCGGCTTTAATGGCACGACACGGTCGCAGCCAGCAAGAAGCCAAGCGGGGAAGGAAGTAGCAACCACTCCGCCACCCGGGTGGCCGAGCGAGCTCTGTCCTCTCGTCTCCCACCCCCAACCACACCGCACCTCGCAACCAAATCCTCCGACCCAATCCGACCCCGGGGGCAAGAAAAGGGGAGCGAGCGAATCCACCACCAGCCACCGGCACGGGGAGGAGGGAGGCAGAGCGGGTGCGAAAGCCGAAAGATTTGCTCTCGCTGATGCGGGCCGGCGGGAGGAGGGTGACGGACGGTTGGACGGGGGACAGGGGACGGAGGGAGGAAGAGGAGTAGGCGGGCGGTGTGCGCAGGCGGTCCGGCGCGGGGTCCCGCGATTTGGCCCCTGCTGCTGCGTGCTCTGCTTTGGGACGGAATTCCTGGGAATCCAAAGCCCGGACGAACGCTTTTTGTACTGCTGCAGCGGCTGCTGTCTGTGTTTGCTGTCATCCCCCCTTCGCTCTTCGCTTTGGTGAGGAAAGATGGGAAAGAAAGACGCCACCCTTTATCGATCTACTTCCAACTCCCCTGCCTTCCTTCGCTGTCGCCAAGGAGACGACGATGCAGAACAGAGAGACAGAGTAGAGCTCCCGTCCCGTGTTAACGAAGGATCAGGGGCGGTCTAGCCGTATCGGCCCGCCGGATAAGCACGCGGCTAATCGCTTCGGGATCCCCGTGTTCGTGTGGTCATGCACTGAGCCCGCTGCCGACTGTCGATCATCTTGGCAAGCAACTAGTAGAGGATTATTGTTATGTTTGCGAACTGGGCCTTATTGGGATGTCATACGTCTGTTGTGCACTGTAAAAGAGCTGAAGGTCATTGGAGCCGTTGGATTGTAGATGGATGGCATCAGGAGGGGGGAAAGTCACCTGTGACTTTTGTTCAGTAAGTTCGAGAATCCAAATCGGGTGCCTAGTGCGCGCGATGGCGTCGTGCGGCGTCACGCCGGGCCCCGGCTGGCCCGAGTGTCTGCGCCGCTGGTCCAGGCCAGAGCAGAGTCGGTCGCCCAATGGCTTTTTTTTTTTTTTTGTGACTGTCGCCCAATGGCATTAGTGCTCGCGACAGGACTTCTCTTTTTGCAACTTCTTTCGGTGTGGCAGCAGTAGCACTTTTTTAGGCTAGTTTTACGGTTTTACGTGGCCACGATGAGTGGCCCTAAAATCCTAAACTACACTACAAGCCCGGACTACATCTGTTCCGTTTTGTACTGTTTCAAGCTTCAACACTGACTTTTGACCTTCAAGATTTGGTGTGCTACAAGATCGCCGTCACAGGAATCTTCTTTTTTTCTAGTGAAATTTGGTGTCTAATTCTGGAAACTAAACGAGCCAGAAGCATAATAATCTTTGACTGTTCTTTGTACTACTTACAGTGGTAAATAACGGCTAGTGCCTATTTTTTTTTAGCTCGGCTAGTGTAGTGCCTAGTGGAGTAGTGGTGGTGGTCTGCGATGTGGACGGGAGAACCGGCGGCACCCTCGTCAGATCCGTGTGGACTGTGGATGACTTGGCCGGGCCGACCCGGCCGGCGGCAGCCAGCGGTGGCGCGTAGGCAGCCAACCGACCCGAGTCACCCAACGGCTCTGCCACTACCAGGCCACGCGCGTCGGTGCACCGGCCGCATGGACCGGCGGATCACGCGCGTCACTGGGCCCACGCGCGGCCGTGGTGGGGACGCATGCAAATGCCGCTGATCTGGCGGTCTGGCCCCCGTGCCGTGCACCGGGTGTACGAGGCAAGCAGCGAGCGGCAAGGTCGTCGTGACTCAATGGTTTCCACGCTTTTGACTTTGCATTGCAGCCGCGTACCGCTGGGCCGCTGGCATAGCAGCAGCTTATCATCGATTTCATTCTAATTAACTAATTAAGTTAATTAGTTAGTTAATTAACAATCAGGCCAGTGTGCTGAGATCGTGGGTGCTGCTGCTGCTAATTGCATTGCAGGCTTTTTTTTTTTGACAACACATTGGAGGCGTTTCAATTCGGGTGTACCGTTCACTAGCTAGCAGTCATGACCAGTGACAAAGAGCTGACGATGAGATACGCACAAGCAACAACATGCATGGCGAGCGCGGCCGATCCACGCCTGAATTGCACCCTTGTTGCCTTCTGAATATCCAGTTTGCAATGTTTTTTCTCCTTTCTCCGGAAGTTTTCATTTTATACTCTTTCGTTTCAAATTTTAAGCTACTTTGACTTTTTTTTGGGTACATTCTTCTGCTATACATCTAGATAGATAAAATGTCTAAGATGCATACGAAAAAGGATGAAGGAAGTCGTGAAGATCAAACTAATGGCGGATAAGATGATGGCCCTGCTCGTTGCAAGTGCAAATGTGTAAATGTTGTTGCCCTCCCGGGCTGCAGCTAGTTTGCTGGAGTTTTGTGTTTTCAGGCTCATAAACTTGGTGTTAACGCTGGTTCTCCTTTTGGTCCTATTGATAGAGGTAGTGATACTAAGGTAATAGAAGTCGGTTATGCAGGTTTCTTCGAGATATGAACTTCATTTGTAATAGCTGGCAATCAGAGCGAATCTCGTCACTCCATGCTAAGCTTTCCATAAAAAGCCGGGCAAATGCCTTTATCTAAAAATAAATAAATCAAAAATTTTAAAATGACTTATAATTTGAAATAGAGAGAGTATATGATAGTATGCAACATCTCTTGCGTCTTCCATGCATGTCTTGCAATATCACATCTCCATGTAACAATTAGCTATTCTATTAACTGCACCTGTTTTCTGGGGCAGATCCAAAGAGAGGACCGGGTGGCCATATCCTGATTTCTCTATTAAATTTTGTGTTACTCACCTATAAACCACTTTTGATTTTTAGTTCTAACTCTAAACCTCCATTGTTTATCGTCTCCCAGTCTTTATCCTGGACCCGTCACTGGCTGTTTTGATCTAAAAGAGATAGCTATGTGCTATTATCTATATCTATAGAGATACAGGACCGCCGTCACATGCATATGCAAATACTAAAAGATACACGTTGACTTCTCTCACGTAGTATCTTTCTCGGGTTTTTTTTCCAACCACGGATCAGCGTATTCTAGTAGTACTAACATGCATGGTGAATATATACATCTTTAAAAAAAATTATTAGGAGTACTACGTACGTCACGGGCGAAGCCACTCTGGGCACGCCGGATGCCCAGGCACCCACACAATTTACGGGATTAAGTGATGAGGTGCATTTTTTGACCATTAGTGCACCCCCCTCGGCCCAAAACCAGGCAAAACCCCCACCGGCCCAAGCCCATGTCATTGTCATGTGGCTTCTAGGAGAAAGATGCCAATTCCCAATCGATAGAAATTTTGCCGTGGCCTGCCGTGCGTGCGACGGTGCGAGTCCGCGGCTTTTCGCCTGACGCGGCAAGGCATCGCGCCGGCCGCCGTCGATCCTTGCGCCGGCCACCGT
>CM041636.1:18053009-18066346 GCA_023333625.1 Bothriochloa decipiens
ACTGTTATAATGATGTTATTGATTGGCTAGTTCAAGAGCTTGATAGCTTCTTTAGCGAGACAAGCTCTCAATTGCTTGTTTGCTCGGTCGCTTTTGACCTAAGGGATCAATTTCATGCTTTTGATATGGAGACTTTGATGAGCTTAGCAAAACTATATCCTGATGATTTTAATTCTGATCAGTTGAGTGATCTTAGCCATGATCTTTGCCTTTACATTGCTGATGTGCGAGAAGATGCTAGATTCTTCTGCATGAACACTATTGCTGAGCTCTCTGAAAAATGGTTCTGGTAGGGAAACATCATCGTTATCCATTGGTATATTGACTTTTGAAGCTTGTATTGGTACTGCCTGTTGCTACTGCAACAGTTGAGAGATGCTTTTCTGGAATGAAGCTTGTTAAAACAAGTTTGTCTAATCGCATGGGTGATCAACACTTGAGTGATAGACTTATTTGCTATCTAGAGAAAGAAGAAATGAAGAAAGTGAGCAATGAGGCTATGGTTCGTCGTTTCATGACCATGGAAGAAAAAGGGCGTAAATACGATCTCTGATAGGTAATTCAATGCATCTACTTGTAAGTTTTAGTCAATAAATCTAAATTATTAATATATTTGTTTTCTTTCCTTTTAGGCTGGATCTTTATCATGGTCTCCTCGATGGCTGAATTAAAGATTTTGCTACGTAAAGCATGTTTTCTTGATGATTTTGGCATTCCATCGATGGATACACTTCATCAATTGATACACTTCTTTTTTGTTAATTGGTGAGTGTTATGTTTCAAACATCTCTACTACTAGAAGTCAAATTTCATAATAAAATATTATAGTTTTATATTAGTTATGCTATTTTTGATTAAACATTATATCGGTCAGCGTCATTAAAAATTAAGTTGTGCACCCCCATCGTTGCGCTCTAGCTTCCCCCTGCCGTACGTGTGAGTATTGCGATGCTCGAAGAAATTTTTTTTTATTTGACAGTAATGCTCGAAGAAGTTGACCTACCAAGTATATGTAGTACGTTCCTCAAAAAAAAGCATGTGGTGCGTACTAGCTACCTAGACTGATGACCCTACACGTGCGTTCAGTAATTCTATATGCGCGCACACACACGTAACAGAACCACGCACTCCGAAGGTAATACGCACCGATGGAACTCTAAATCCTAACTCTAAAAGAAATATTCTGTTCTAGTCATCAAGATTTTTTTCTCTATACCAGTTTCTCTCACACCCATCCATACTCCAGTATCAAACTCTATCCACCATAGGACCCACTTGACAAAATTTATTTCCTTTTTTTTCTTTTTTCTCTTCTTTTTCTTTTTCCCCTCTCCTCCTTATCCATTCCTTCTACCG
Organism: Bothriochloa decipiens; assembly: GCA_023333625.1. NCBI lineage: Eukaryota > Viridiplantae > Streptophyta > Magnoliopsida > Poales > Poaceae > Bothriochloa > Bothriochloa decipiens. The sequence continues at coordinate 18,054,366 of CM041636.1, forward strand.
ACGCCCTCCATCTCTCCCTACCGCCGCCGACCCTACGCCCACGGGACCGTGGGGGATGCACACCCGCACGGCCGCTCTCGCCAGTGGACCATGCTCTCCTCCCCACCTCGCGCGGCGGCCGACGAACCGCGGCGGATCTAGAACAGGGGAGGGTGCGCGGCCTCCCTGGCAGGGGACGGTGGCCATGGACGACCTCGAGCGGGCGAGGCCGCGCGAGCGCGAGCGCTAGGGGCCTCTGCCGCGGCTCAAGGCCGCTGTGGACGCGGGTGAAGCCAAGCCCGGGACCATGGCTCGAGGCCGCCTTCGACTACTGAAGCCGCTGCCAATCGCCTCCTCCGCCGCCTGGGACCATGGCGGGCAGACCGTCCAAGCACGTGCGGAGGCGGCTTCCCTTCCTCCCCGCGCCAGCGACCCACACGGCAGGCGGGCGCGCGGCGCGCCGCCATGGACGAGCCGCTACGGAAGCTCCTCTGCTCCTCCGACCTTGGCCTCCTCCGCTCCCCCTGCTCCTCTGCTCTTTGCTCCGACGGGGGCGGTGCTTGGCGCATGAGGAGACGAGGGCGCGTCCCTCGGCCTTCCTCATCGGAGGCTTGAGGCCCGGCGGCGGCTCTAGCCCCGGCGACGGTGAAGTGCGCGCGTGGCCGGCTCAAGCGGCCGAGCTCCAGCCCCCGCACGACGGCGTAGCACGGCTGCGAGCTTGCGCACGCAGCGCGGCAGCGCGTCCCGGCGGGGCGGCGGGGCTCCTCGAGTCCCTGCTCCGGTGATGGAGGCCCGCAGCGGCGCCGTCCGCTTCTCCCTCGCCCCTTTCTCTCTCCTTGCGGTGGTTGAGACGTGGGCCCGCGCATGCATACAGTGACCTCCGTACGAACGCTACAGACCGCATTCTCGACTTCGCCCGGGACTTTACCGGGGCCTCCCCAGTACCCCGCTGCAGCATTTTTCCCGATAAAAGCTTCCTCCAGGGTACCGTAGCGGAGCCTTCCCAGTACCTAGTGCAGTCAGCCTAACAATGCTACTCCTACCAAGGCCAGACGACAGAGTGGTTAGTGCTAGACAAATAATAAGCCAACATGTTTAACCGCGTTTGGCCATGGCAGGTAGACGTGCTACGCGTCCACGTCAGCTTCGAAAGGACACAAACTATATACAAAAAATTGGCTCAGCTGTGGGTGTTCATGGCCGACCAACTGCTTCGATCCGCCCGGCCGGTCAAAATCAAGCAAGCAAGCACACTAGCCAGCACGCAGAACCCGACGCAGCAAAGGAGGAAATCATCAGACGTTAGCAACAGTGGACCGGTCGACGTTAGCAACAGTGGACCGACCGGTCATTTTCCCATAATATATACACGCAATAGAATCATGGTTTAGTAGGCGTACCAAAAGTTAAATATAAGCTACTCCGCGTGCAAAAATAAAGTTGCTTATCATCCCATCCACATACTAGATGTAAAAATCAACCTGTGTATTCTAGCTATGTATTCGTAAATACATATGGTGACATGAACATATATAATTATTGCCATTCGAAAGAGTCCGTCTCACCTCTTCAACTATTATGCTAGCTAACTCCCTCAGTTAAAGAAACTAGATTTTTAAGATGCTACAACCCTTGAAACCGTTCGATTTACCTTGTGGCCGACATGGCACCACCTCAACCATAATACACTAAAAATATGAGAGAGGTAAAATGAACTTTCACAGTAGTTCATGAAGATCAATTAGACTTTATAAAAACATGATTTTCTAGAATAAATATGTATAAAAAATATAGAAATCTAATTTAATTGAAAAATTCATTGAAAATTGTGTTTTCACTTAGAAGAATATGAAACTAGGTTGATAAGTTTTCCAAAAAATCATGTTGTATATATGAGTTCTTTAGCAATTTTACAATTTTATTTTGAGGAGTAGGTACACAACTACACACATCTAAAACAATCATGTTGACTTGAGCAGGTACACAACTACACAATATCTTGAGGTTCTGGCGGTCATATAAGTAATAATCTGAATGGTACTAACCACACCTGCTTAATTTTGATTTCGAAGGATAATATATATGCCCCTATCGTTTTGTTCATCACGTACACGCATGGTCCGGTTAATCAGCGCACGCAGGACGCCAGGATTAGGTCTTGCGTACGTGAGAGAGAACCCTGTCGTGCCAGCCAGGGGAGAGACCAACAACTCCTGTCACGTCCACCCCGTCCGGCCAGACAGCCTCCACCGGCCCCGTGCCCGTGCGTGGTGCATGGGACTTTAACTGTGGTTAGGCCTTGTTTGCTTACTTTCTTAAATTTGCCACCGAATTTACTATATAGAATTTCTATTCCTCGTTATATTAAAATGTCGACACATACAAGTATTAAATATAGATAAAATCAAAAACTAATTGTACAGTTTTGTTGTACTTTGCGAGACGAATATTTTAAGCCTAATTAGTTAAAATTTAGATAATTTTTACCAAATACAAATAAAATGCGCACTGCGTAGAACGCCGAATGGGCGGTGATCTAAACAAGGCCTTAGTACAGCTACACCTCGATTTCTAATCATTTTCAGCAGTGTCCATGCCAATTGTCCAGCGCATTAATCAAGCCGTGTACGTGTTCTGGTGACTGAATTATTCCAATGTCTTCTATGTCTAGTTGCTCGTGCTTGTGTCGTGTGAGTAACCGACTAGCAGCACATTGTGAGGTGAAGTGGAGCCACCAGATGGGCCTACTGTAAATAAATGGGCTTTTCTTAATGGGTTCCACATATGCTTAGCGTCTTGGATGAATTAGCAGGGACTAAATTGTTAAGAATCCTTTGATTAAAAAATTAATGGGCTCATACTATATGGGTCATGTAGGCTACCTTATATGTCCTAAAAGCTACATCTATATAAAGGAACCATGTGTACATCTATCATGACTAATGAAGAGATGGTTCCTCATATATCTGTGTCTCTTGTGTTATTAGAGAATTAAGATAGAGAGACAGGATCTACATCTACAACTTCTACGCGTCTATTTTTTGGATCGGAAATAAAAAAACGGATCTGATGATCCGTGAATAGGCCGATTCTTAACATGTTATCAACAACTCTTCTAACTAAGTGAGTCATTCCTAATTTGTTTGCCATCGAATCAAGATCTATTTGATTTGGCTAATTATAGATCGATTTGTTTTTCCAGACATGACTCTCGAGCCTTGGATCCCTCGTGGCCGTCGGCCAACATTGCCGCCTGTTGCCAGTTTTGCCAGAAGCACATATGGCTGGACGTAGATATATACTTTAATTTTTGCTTTTCCAGATGCTCGAAGCATGCTGACACAAATCCTCTATCGCCATGATAACACGGTCCTAATGTGTCCTGAAGCTGCATGGCTCTCGTTGTGCCTCTATCAACTAGTCGAAGCACTTGCTAACATTTTTCATTTGGTGGCCATCAGTCCAGCATTGTTCATGAGAACCCGTACGGGTGGCCTCAAGACATGAGCATGCATATATAGCAGTACACACTGTCTGCTCGCCTGTAGTTGAGCCGTAGCTTTTCACATAAGCACAACATATACTTCCTTTCTTGACATATTCATGACACATGAAATTTGTGCAGTGTGATAATACACATAATTTCCAGTTTTTATTAAGTTTCCATAAAATTGTGCTAAGTTTGCTAGACCCCTTTCAAAGTTTAATATGGGTTTTTTTTTCTTTATGTATGATGATATTTTCTATGGGTTATATAATCCCGAAGTATTATCCTAAGATCAGTAAAAATACCCTGAAACAATACATATGCTTGGAAAATTCTGGGAAATAAATAAAATCTATATATAAGACCATTTTTCTCTCTCTTGCACTCTCTTTAATGTTTTGGTTTATTTACCTGAAGTAACATGAAGAAAAACCATTGCATTATACTTGTTGCTTGTATTTGGGATTCATTTGTAACTTCCCTTGAGGGGGAGATAATACCTAGTCTAGGTATATTTTTTAAATATTATAATATAGGCTTACATCAGTACTTAGGTCAACATAATATGCGAAGTCGATGTGTTTTGTTCCTGTCTCTGTGCTGCAGAACGAGCATGAACTGTCATTCTAATCAAGGATTGTTTCCCCTTGCAACATGAGGTTGCTATAAGAATATAAAAAATTAATATTCTAAGATTTTTTCCCCTTGGTTAGTGCGTAAGCACAACACTTCTTCCTGATGAAGAACATTGTTTGTCTTTTTTTTAATAGTGAAGCTTTGAAGTGCATATCGGAACTCAGAATTAAAGGTACCTAATGTCGCTGAAATGACAATAGGTATCATAGCGGGAAACCATTGCATTGTTTACATGTAAAGTAAGCCGAATATTATGGGTGGAGTGACTACTCTGTGCAACAATATACTGGCTAGTGGCCCTGTATATGCCACACTTCATCTGATTAATTAAGTTCTACCTACCAACTGCCAGAAGATGGAAAGCAGGCAAGAAATATGAATCCCGCAGCACAATAGAGCTTGAAACTAATTTTGATATTAACCATTTATATGTTACAATAGTTATCCTAGGCTCTGAAAGGCCATATGGATGTTGAAAATTTTGTATGTTTCTTACATATATCTTTTTCCTACGACTGTTGCGCTATGAGTTTGAGAGTATATCCCAGAAGGAAATTGGTCATTATTGCTCTTGCCAAGCACCATCTTCTTTGTTTAAGTCAATGACTTTGCATTAAAATGATATTTCCCAGATAAATGAAACTCTTGGTCTCATCTATTTTATTTGAAAGTTTCTCTTCATGCTGAATAATGAATTGATCCGAGCCTGCTTTACATAGAATAGACGATATGTTGTAATAAAAAAATGACTCAATTTTTCTCTATTGTATGAGTAATTGGTTCAAATTTGGGCAAAACAAAAGAGCTAGACTATGAAATAACTACGCATCCAAGTATTGTGCTTGGCAACCACGGCTATTGTCATACTCTTGCTATTATACTTATGCACACCAAGCTTAATGCGTCTGAAAGCGCAATGGCACCATTAATTGTGTTTCTTCCATACATATGACCTTGAAGGTCTATACATAATGGATATTTCATCATTATCAATTATATGATAACTATGAGCATTAGTCCCTGAAGGATTGTTATGGCTAAATTATGGGTTACGTGTGAGTAACTACTGGTGTTAAATCTTGAAGATTGCATATGCGTTCATTGAAAACAAGAACTTGCAAAGAAATAGTTGATAATTAACCAGAAGATCAATCAAAAAGAAGTTGAGGATATATACTCCTCCGGTAGAAGGAAATAGATGTAGTATTGCATTGATAAAGTCCAAGCTCACTGCATATAAAAATAGCAACATGTGTGTATTATTTCCCAAATAAATCACCACCAAAGCATACATACACACCACTAGAAGTTGGTGAGTGGAGAATTCAGTATGCTATTAAATATCTCAGCCTTAGGGGGAGATGACTGCCCATTTTGTAGAATGCCTTGATATTTATGAATTAAAACGCACAAATCCGAACTAAACTAGTTGTTTAGTTACACTCCTCTATTGTATAGCATGCAGTTATGCCAGATAACTATATTGATGAGGAGCAACTAAATTGGTTTAATATAAATGAATCTACCCGAAGTGGATGTGGATATACTCGGGATTAATTTTATATCCACGTGTCTTATTGGCTTTTGATCAAATCATGTGGGGACGCCTACAAGTAAGATCTAGAGGCCTAAGTCAAAAAGCATATGCTCAAGAAGCAAAGTCACATTATGTGTGACAAAGCTCCTCTCATACTCCTGTAGAAAAAACACCCCGCTGGTGAGTTACCTCACGATGGGTTCATCTTGGAGATGAAAATCCTAGCAATGCGCGCATATTATAAAAGCTAGGAAAATGGAACAACAATGGATCTATCATTTTAGGAAATAATAAAAATCTTTATTAAGTCAAAAAAATTTGTCGACACTTGTTTACCTCTATAATTGCTAGATGAGTCTCTTATGCGAGAACCCGGATCCGGAACAAAGTCCATGGCAAGAGTGCTTGAAGCTCTCATATCGGGTCAAATGAAATATGCAATTGAGGTTGAGCCAAAAATCGCTAAGTGAATATCCTAAACATGATGTTCGGATAATTATGGGTCATCTTTGGAATAATGAGTAGTGAAAAGCGATGGTTCAAAAGGTCTGAATTGAGACCAATTCTAACATAAGTTTTACAAACATGTTTCGCTATTTAATGAATCTGGCTAATGGAATGAATCAAAATATGCAGTTATGGGATTCTGAAAATCCATGAAAAGCAACATAGAAAATCTCATACCAATATTGTCTTTTGGAGAATGATCTCCATATAAAGATAACAATTCCCTGTATGATTTTCTTGAAGGAATATATGGTTATAAGTATGAATGCACCAAAATAAGTAAATTTCTTGAAAGGAATAAAGACCCACATAAGACCCGAGAGGCAAGAATGAAAAGAGGAATTGAAAGGAACAAAGATATAACACACATTTCATGAGCTTTCACTGTGAGTGTATATATGCTTGTGATAGATTGCATTCTCCACCTGAAGACTTGGAGTTTAAGTATCCTCTGAAAATCGATATGATATATTTGGTGCTACTAGTAATACGCCCCATTGCGCTAGTTTAACACACACGTGATGTCTTACTGTGTATTAAAGATAAAGATTCTCGAAGAATCTGTAGTCAATCCTAGAAGGAGTCATGACTATTATGAATAGAGAAAATTATGTTATAAATAATAACTTATTAGTCACATCTCAAAGATGTGTCTTTGCAGCTTTGCATTGCACAAATATGCATGCACCCTAATGTATGTATGATGGAATATAATAAATTCCTTTGAGCATTATTATCTATTCTCAATGTTCCTAAAGAACGAGACAAATGTCATGAAGACCAAATATGGTGAATGTTAATTTTGAAATAATAGTCAATGTCATTGGAATGAATAACTTTAATGGATGTTGTCATCAGGAGGAGTATTTATAAGATATTGATTGTCATTCACAAGACTTTGAAGGTCTCAAGCAATACCGAGAAGGTGTTATAATGAACTGTGAGTAACTAACCTCTGTTGAAGGCTCTATCATGACATCAATTATAAAGTAAAATTATTGTTTATGTAATATTTTTACTTCACGGGTTCCAGAAGTAACATGAGGTCAAGATAATGAAATGATCCTTGTGAGATATGTGATGTACTTGTTAAGTCTCTATGTGCATATGCTTCCTGTAGAAAGCGTTCTTGGCAAAGCTTGGCAAAGCAGAACAGTTCTGTAAGGTTTATGGGAAGAATTTTCTCACAATATTAGCTCTTGACCAGAGTTCTAGAGAATTCAAAATGATATGATTCAGATCATAATTTGTCCAGAAGACATATATTGTACTCTTTTTTTCTTGGTGAGCTTTCCTGAAGTTTCTCATATAAGGTTTTTAATGAGGCAATAATATGCAAATGCATTAAACGACAATAATATACTTTTTCTCTATATTTTTCTCCATGGGTTTTTGGAGTTTTAACGAGGCATGTATTTGTCATGGTATTCGTCCAAGGGGGAGTGCTAAGAATCCTTTGATTAAAGGATTAATGGGCTCATATCATATGAACCATGTAGGCTACCTCATATGTCCTGAAGGCTACATCTATATAAAGAAACTATGTGTACACCTATCATGACTAGTAAAGAGATGGTTCTGCCATATATCTGTGTCTCTTGTGTTCTTGGGGAATTAGGACAGGGAGACGGGATCTACATCTATAACTTCTACGCGTCTATTTCTTGGATCGAGAACGAAAAAATGGATATGGTGATCTGTGAATAGGCCAATTCTTAACATAAATAAACAGCTATTATTAATTCTCGCCTCCCCTCAAAAGAAAAAGCTATTATTATGTACACGAATCAACTATAGAGCTACAGGTACTATAGAACTTGCCATCATATATAAAAATTTAAATATAGAATCAAGGTTATAACTTAAACAGGCCTAAATAGATTTTACGATCGAAGTAAGAAAGTCACTATTTTTTTGCTATATTGCAGCAACTCTTGCCGGGCCATCTGTTCAATACCTTGGCCGGGAAACAATTTTTATTGGATAAAGAAAATTGGCTCAGACTAAAAGCACGGAAAGGCAATGAACGTAGTAGAGGAAATTCAATTTTGCATGCCTCTTGTGCTTTCATAAGACAATGATAATCACAAGCTACGTGTCTTATTATCTTGAATTACAAAACTAGCTAGGCATCAACTATAGCCCAGGCGCGCAAGAAGCCACGGAAGGCCGGAAGGGCTCCTACATTTCCCTCCTACCTCGGTACCTTCGGTTGATGTTGTAACTCTCCAAGTTAACCCCGATATAACTGGAAATTTCGACATTCATCAGCGAACGCAAGCACAGTTGCCGGTTGTAAGAAGCAGCATTCTGACCCAGGACCCTCCTTGCTAGTGGTTGTTGGGGGTATGCATCCGGCTCGACAATTCTGTTGATAGCGGCCAGAGTCATTACAAGGGTCTCATGCTGGAGGATACTGTAAACATCGAGGCCCTGCGTTTCATGAAAGTAGAACGGTCTTTTAACCAGAAAAAGGATATTTCCAGCAAAGAACACTTAATTTGATTACTCAAACACTCGAGTACTAAGACCATACAACTTACAATGGAAGGAACTACATTAACGTAGTGAAGGTTTTGAGTACCCAGCTTTAGTATCTTATCAATGCCGCCTCCATCCACCAACAGAATCTTCTTTGTATCATCCATCTGGCCAAAGTATTACACAATGTTTTTTGTCTTGTGGCAGGGACTTCCAAGTCTCAAAGACTAAGCTAGGAGCTATACAAAACAAAACATGGACCAGTAAATTTTAAAGAAAACATTATAATAGCAAACAACGAATTCATATGTTAAAGGTTAAGGCATTTTGCTATAAGGGTTTTTCTGCAGGACAGAAAAATTGAAGAGTGTTGTAAATGTTTGCAGACAAAAAAATTATAACCATGTCAGGAAACATTGATAAAACAAACACACTATCATATGCTCAAATTGTTTTTGACAGTTAACTTTTTAAGGAAAGCAGGGCAACAACTATTTTTGGTAATTAAATTTTTAAGGAAAGCAGGTAAATAGCAATTCAACCTTTTGTGAAAACATGATCCTAGTAAACTAAGTTGATGTTAATGTGATTAAGTTTGTAAAAGCTAAGGGCTATGCTAAACATGAACAATAAAATATTCTCGCACACATTTTTAACAAAATGCAAGAGGAACCACCAGAAAACATCGCATAAAACAAATATGTTTTGTCATACCGCTAAATAGATTTTAGTAAACACAATGCAGTTCAGGAAGGTAGGAAACCATAGCCAGCTCACAACAAAATCTGGCAACAAACAATTGAACCTTTCTTGAAAACATGGTCCTAGGAATTGAAGTTGATGGTAATGTCATTAAATCAGAGAGCAGTCAGTTCATATATAAATACAAGGAATGGGACAGTAGGACTCAGGGCACCAAGTAATACGATATTAATCAACACTCATCATCTCATATATATTTACAATATAACTATACATGGTTATCTGAAATGCTAAAGAGGATCTAGAAAGTCAAGATATTAAAGGGAGTTCAACTATGACATGTACAAAGATGTCATTTTTTATAAAGTAGTGAAAAGTTGTTTAGTTTGTTTTTTACAAAACAGTAAGCATGTTTCTTCATAGAGCGCACTATTTAACTAATTCATTTATGAACAGTGATTTTGTAAATATAATAATAACTCTTAACCAAAAGTGAGCACATTAAAGCGTACATATATTATAATTTAGTTGTTAGCAAATACCTTCTCCTCTGCAGTTTGAGACAGACAAGGCAATCTTAAGCCCTAGCCGCCACACTTTCTTCTGCAGCTTGATTGCATGACTATGTTGTTTAGGCTCATGCATGATTGCACCACCACGGAACCGTTACATTCATAGTTTAGTTAACTGAACACCAAACAGATAGGATGTTTCTAGTAACCTCAATATGAATAATTGCCTCATTATTGATTCAATTAACCAGGGGACCACACAGTGTTCCATGCCATGCTCTTCAAGTTCCTTTTTGCTTGTAAGGATTTCTTCCAGTGCCATTCACTTCACTGATAGTTTTAGTTGAGTGTCCCCTGTAAATACAAAGGATGGCTTAATTTATTAGAATACAGGTCAAGATGATATACAAGTCAGAGGAAAAAATTCAGCATATTCTTAATTCAAAAGAAAACTAGCACTCATACATAACTGCAATACTGCATAATTGAAGTGAAGTTCCATTCATGTCAAATTTTGGTTCGATCAGGTAACAATTAGCAAAGCTTCAGTTGACCAAAGATAAGATGGTAAGTCATACAATAGATCAATTGTTGTTAAAAGAAAATTGATAAGACTTGTATTGAGAGAAATGCCACTAAAATTGTGATTGAAAATGGTCAATAGGAGGAGAACTTACCAAGCTCCCGATCTGGTGTCCACATGGTCTTGCTAGAAAGGAGTTATGGTGATGTGGAATCAGAACTTCACTTGCTGGAGCCAAAAGAGTAGATTACCCATTGGAACAGAAACCTGGTGGAGTCCGGAAATGAAACAAATATTTAAAACAAAAGACATGGATGAAATCACATGCATTCAAATATACTAAAAGCATCTTTTCAAACGGAGAGAAAGGAAATAGGCTTCTTAACAGATGATTATATGTAATCAGCTAGATCTTGGCAAAAAGGTAAGAAAACTTCTATGTTAAAATCTTGATACCCCAAGTGCTAACAAGACAAATATGATTGATTCTTTCATCTAAGATAAGTTAATGTTGAAAAAAAAAATTGCTCCAGAAGATTGCAGGGTGTAATTTGTAGCTTTGACAGTGCATGTTTACAAAGCAAGGCTGTCTCCATTTCCCTTAACAAGAACGAAATAAAACAGAATTCAGTGCAGCAAAGCAAAAGCAGGAACTGGAACAGAAAGACAATGAGCAGAGCAAGTTTGAGGGGGCAGACAGAGCAGCTATCATATCATCACATGTAATCCAGTAATCTAAAATCAGTTCAGAAGTAAAATTGGATAATAAAGCCAGATGTAAAATCCCTTAGTCTCTGAAGGCTTAAAAAACTGTAAACTTTGTTGAACAGTAACTGAATGCAGAATAAGGTAATCAGGCAGAATTAGAGGACTAGCTGCAGAAGGGACATAATGAACGGAAGAACCAACTGGAGTAAGGTCTGACTGAAATACTGAACTGCCACCTACAACCACAAGTAACACAAAGAAATTGCAGATAGATGTTTCTCATGCAAGGCCTCAAACACAAAATTGACACCTATATGCCTAAATAGATCAGCGCTGAACATTGAAATCTCTTCAATGCTACTGACAGTAATTGCTGAAAACGGCCTTTAGTTTTGCGCTTCCGTCAGGAACCTAGGAATACCAAATCAAAACTTGAAAATGCGCCAACCAGCATAGTCCACAAGACTAAACATAATTGCAGTGGAGTGAAAGCACAAGAATTTTGCTAAACAACTAGATTTCAAGCTGATATACTTCGTTGCAAATTACATAGGATTCAGGCAAGTGGACGAGCAATCTTGCACCTAGACCACAACTCTAGCAAGAAGCAGGCCCATTTCCCATCTTACACAACATCCCAACGCAGGAGCAACAGGTGCATAGCACTTGCCCGTGGCAACGGCGCCACGAGCCCCTCGTTTCAAACCCTCTTGAAAACCCCAGTGCCCTATCGAGGCGGCTAGCAGACTCAGCCCAGCACGGGCGAAGCCATGTTGGGCACGCCGGATGCTCAGGCACCCACACAATTTACGAGATTAAGTGATGAGGTGCATTTTTTGACCATTGGTGCACCCCCCTCGGCCCAAAACCAGGCAACACCCCCACCGGCCCAAGCCCATGTCATTGTCA
>CM041636.1:18071346-18100718 GCA_023333625.1 Bothriochloa decipiens
GACAGGCCCTCTGCTGCTATCAAGAAAAGGTAGGGAGAAATAGGATCTCCTTGACGGATGCCCCTTGTGGCTGAAAGCTTTCTAGACAATCGCCATTGCATAGCACTGAGAAAGACACCGAAGTGACAAGTCTCATAATCATCTCCACCCAAAGCCTATGGAAGCCAAGCTTGGTCATGATTGCCTATAGATATTGCCACTCTATCTGATGGTATGCCTTCCTCATGTCCAGCTTGAGAGCACAACACCTGAGATCTCAAGCTCTCTTGCACTTCATATAATGCATGCACTCATAAGCTGTTATGATATTATCTGTGATAAGGCGCCCCGGGACAAAAGCCGACTGCTCCTCTGAAATTATTTCTGGTAACACTGACCGCAGCCTGTTAGCAACCACCTTTGATGCAATTTTGTAAATCACGTTACACAGGCTGATAGGCCTAAACTGGCCTAATTCTTCTGGTTTTTCCACCTTTGGAATGAGGATGATACATGTTTTGTTGATTATTGACAGATCATCCTCCCGTTTAAGTATTCTGAACACGACTGAGGTGACCTCTTCTCCACAGAGATCCCAGTGCCTTTGAAAGAAGTGAGCTGGGAAACCGTCCGGACCAGGCGCTTTTGTGGGAAACATTTGAAAAAGCGCCACCTTCACCTCCTCTGCAGTAAAGGTTGCCACGAGCCGCTCATTCACCTCCGGAGTAACTTTCCGCTGTACATGATCCAGAACAGCCTCCATGTTCTCTGTCCCCTCTGACTGATACAACTCTTTATAGAACTCCGAAATCAAAACCCCCATCTCTTGGATATCCTCTGTCACCTGTCCATCTTGTTTACGGAGTTTTTTTATTCTATTCTTTTGTCGCCTCTGACTAGCCCGGAGATGGAAGAATTTAGTGTTCCGATCACCGGCAGATAACCACATGATTCGTGATCTTTGCCTCCACATAATTTTCTCACGATGATGCAACTCCAGAATCCTCTCTGTTATCTTTATTTCCTTATGAGTAGGGCCTATGCGATGTGGATTAGATCGCAGCTCGTCCAGTTTCACATTCAGCTTTTTTAATTCTTGTCGAACATGACCAAAAAGATTGCATCCCCCATACGCCTAGTTGGCCTGCAACCACTGCCAACTTCTTTTCAAACTCCTCCAACGTGCTTCCCTTGTCACTATTTTTCCATATATGCTGCAACCTAGGAAGGAATTCAGAATGAGATTCCCACATAAGCTGATACCTGAAAATGTTCTTCCGCCTGCCTCGTGCTTGGTCATCATGTCGCTTCCACCACAGCAGAATTGGATCATGATCCGAAGCTGCTGCTGTTAGGTGGGATACTGAAGCTAGTGGGAAGCGATCACACCAATCAATATTAGCTAGATCAGAAGGACGCAGTTGGACTTACGAGAAGAAGGTGGCAGGAGGTGAATATTGTCGGGTCCGCCTTGATCGTGCGCTTGCTAATATTGATTAGTGTTCCGATCACCGACAGATAACCACATGATGCGCGACGGATGGAGTTGCGCCAGCGAAGCAAGGCGGCTGCTGCGGCTACGGCCCACACAGCCCACCGACTCGCATGGGCTGTGAGAGGATAGCCCAGGCCTTTTTCTGCTCGTGTTGGGCTGTTGGCGGACACATATCAGACCACTTTGCTCCTTCTCATTCGAGATGGTGGGCCGGTAACCAGTCCATGCCGGCCCGCGCTCACCTGTCCCCAGCTTTCCTAAAGATTTTCTTTTTTTTTTTGTGGTAACAGCTTTCCTAAGCATTGGCCAGCCAGAAAGTATGTTTTTTGACAACAAGCCAGAAAGTATGTTGTTGCTCTCATGTTTCTATCCTATATTTATTTATTTATTTTTCTTTCTTGTATAGTTAGAGTTCAAACGGTTAGTGTCAAATTTAGAAATCAACGAGAATATTTCAAAATGTTTTAGTGAAGTTATTTATATGTCAATTTTCATGAGTTTTTTAGAATATTTTAATGATGTCATTCCTCCATTGTTTTGGTTTAATTCAAATATTTTATATTAATTTGAGAGACTAAAATTCCTCCAATGGTTGATAAATTTCCGTTCATGGCTACTATCACAGCATATGGTCTCGGTTAATATTTTTTTAAGTATCATTCTCAAATATTAGAAGTTAAATGTACTCAACTCTGACCAATTATATAAACAAGAGGTAACTAATATTTATGGTGCATAATAAATATCTGTAGTTTAATCATTGAATATATTTCTATTATACATTTATTTGGATAATATATATTATTTTTTTATAAATTAACATGAAACATATAGACAACACTTAATAAGAGACAGAGGATCCTACTAATGGTGTTCTCCCCAAGGCATTTGGGCTTCATAGCTTGAGATGGAAGAGTTTGCAAGAACCTAGGAGATATCGATGACAGAGTAGAGGAGGACTTAGACTAGAAGGCTCAATTGTTTTGCTATGAAGTGAACATGGAAGGTGAAGGTGTAGTGAAGCTTGGGCACAAGAGGATATAGGGTGGTTTTGATGTTGGTTTTGTTTAGTCTTTTTGTTTTTTTATAAGGGATTACCACTTCTTCCTATGAGTTGTAAGCCATGTAATCTGAGTTGCCTTTTGTTAATGGAAGACGAAGGTCGCCCTAAAATTCTAAAAAATACTAAAATTAATATTTTGGTTGACAATTCAATATTTGTTTAGAACAATCAAATTGCAGCTAATGTCATAATGTAGATATTACTTGATTGAGAGATATGCATATCCATTGGATATTTCTTGCCATGTATTGACATTGGATTCCAGTATATTCTAGTATAGATACCCATATCCAAAAATTAACAAAACATCTCAAATATCTAAAGTTTTTGTATTTAATAAATATGAATGGCTGAACCAAAATATGGATTTGTATAAACCGATTCCAATGCATGGGGGTAACTAGAGTACCATAGGTCCATAGCATTGTCTAAAAGAATCATGCTTGTTGGTTCCTCTTCTTTTCTGCAACAATTCGTCTCCGAAACTCTCCAAGAGCCCAAATTGGAAACAAGTTACGGTAGTTTCCATAGTTGATGTAAAAGGAACAATTGAAGCTCCCAATGCGTTACTGTGATCAAACATATGTGTATTAAGTTACAACTCATATCCATACGACTGTACAAAATGAAAATTTAGACTGCCTGATGTGTATTGCAGAAACTATATATATAGACCATGAATTCTACAAATCATAGATTTCCATATGTACACTAATAAGGCACAACTCATATCTATATGATTGTACTCCCTCCGTTCCAAATTATAATTCTTTTGACTTTTTTGGTTTATGCATTTTGCTATGTATCTGGACATAAAAAATGTCTAGATATATTACAAAATGCATGAACCAAAAAAAGTCAAACGAATATGTCCAAATACATAGCAAAATGCATGAACCAAAAAAGTCAAAAGACTTATAATTTGGAAGGGAGGGAGTACAAAAAAAAGGGTGTTTATATCTGTACGAGCCATTTTAATGATTTAGAATAGGAGTTATATTATTGGATTTGTCAGTTTGTAATACTCAATTGGAATTGCTAATTGAGCGTTTGTGTGTGCTTTACGCAAAGTTTGAAATAAGAGAAATTTTACATTGGTTGGAGAGGCGTTGGGAGGCATTGCATGTCCCATGAGTTGAATGTTTCAAGCACTATGCATATTGTACTTCCCATCTGAGGTCCACCTCCACCTCCACCCATTTGGTTCTGCATTTTTTCAGAGACAGGTGAAATGTTTGTTTCAACAAGGAGATAAGACGTACAGATTAGTCTAGATATTCCATGTCTATTTCAACGAGTTTGCTGCATTCGTGGACTGACAATGATTGCCATGTGCTAAACCTGTCTGCATCTTGCGTGAACAGAGACGGAGAGTGATGGGAAAGGGTAAAAGTGACGGTGAATTTGTCTTCATATCGTTGGTAGAAACCAATATGTAAAACCACTTTTTCTAAAATATCAAATTTGTAGGATAAGAACGATAAGATTGTAACTTTTTTGTAGATTATGAATCTTTTATGCTAAATATATTAGAACTTTTTTTTTTTGATAAACATAGACGGCTTAGATTTGCATGCACGCGGCAAGACTTGTTTCCTTTTTCATTTTTAGCAATTCTTGTGCACTTTCTCTGGAACTGATTTCTTGCAATGGACCCATTTTTTACCTGTCTATCGAAATTGGTTATGTAGTAACAAAAAGGGAAAAACTTGACCTGCGGGGGGGGGGTTAAGAAAGGAGAGTTGATTCAAGCAACATGAGTGGTGGCAACTGAAGTTCTATCTTTAAGGTGACATTGAACTCTGAACACAAATGTACCAAATTAAGCAAGGAGCTCAGACGCAGAGCCTACAAAAAACATATCAAAAGTTCAGAGAAAAACAAATAGTAAGGTTTGTTTAAATATTTTACACTTGAGGTTACTATTTTTTACTTTTACAATATGAGCATATGTAGTTTTCCATCAACTGGACTAGATGATAATAGTGTAGTACTAGGAGAAAGAGAGGCTCATGGACTTTTCTTTCTTGTTGCTTTCATCCCCACATATGAGAGAGTATAGCTAGGTGGGAGGACAACGATTGAGTATAGGACTGCTATGATGTAAACTTTACTCTTGTGAACTTGACACAACAGTCAAGACATATAGATTGCTACCTTACAATAAGTATGCTAGACGATAGTCTAGACAATAGGGGCTATAACCACTACCCGAAGAGGCTATCCAGTTATCGAGGCCTCATCGATACAAATTTTCTGACACCTAGTAGCCCCTTCGCAACTGAATTTCGATAGTGATGCTCATAACCATCATTATCAGCTCCGTGATCGACAGTGGTGCACACCAACACACTTGTATTGGCTTATGATCCATTCATGATGAGTCTTACTTCTAATGCACTGAAAGCATGACCCGCCTAAGTTGGATGCAATTCACCACAATATTGGCTTATGATCCGTTAGTGATGAGGGCATCGTTCCGTCGCATTGGATCATGACCCGCCTGTGTAGGGTAGACTAACACAGCCGCATTGGATTATCATCCATCTGTGATCGGACCCTTATTGGCGTCATCCTTTGCCACCACTTGATGAGTTGAATTGTCATGCATATTGCAAGTGGCACATAATTCTACTTCTTGTGCTACTAATGATTGCAATGTCTTTGGGTGGTGAAAGTCCCTAGTTTAGTTTTGGATAATTGATGAAACCTAAGGACTAACCTTGTTTCTAAGTAGATGATTTAGAGAAAGGTAGTCCATGCCAAGTGGAGCTCAATAGGCATGACATGAAGTTATGTAACCTAAGCATGATGAAGATCAAGATGGGCTTGGCTCGATGGACCTGTTGGAAGTGTGAAGGGCAAGTTGAGGCTTCGAAGCGAAGGACCATGCGATGGTGAAGCTTGGGCAAGGCTTGGCGCCAATTGACTGACCAACGGAGAAGAGCAAGTAATATCAAGATCGATGGACCAAGACGGTTGCATGATGACGTGGAGTGTCACATGTCATGTAAAGGCTTGGCGTTTGATGGATCGACAAAATGGGCTCAAGGCAAAGGTATAATCTATAGGGGTATTTTGTTTCACACTCAAGACACCATAGAGGGTGTGAGTGGTTTAGGATCGATAGCAGAACTATGAAGAGGGGAGATCTTTGGTAATTCGGTTCATGAGTGCCACTAGGTTCATTATTTCATGTGATTGCATTTAAAATCTAGTGCACGATGAAAATCCTTTGGAAAATGCTCTAAAAAATGCTAACTTACTTGCACATGGAGATGTCACATGTTGGAGTTGGCACATTTGCAAAGGTTGTTGGAGTATCATGTTGCGGCATGTTGAAAACGTTGTTTTTCTATTGGCCGGACTCGTCCGATGTGGAGGTTTGGACGCTGGAGGTGCGTCCACACTGTTGGGACATCGTGTTGGCATGTTTGGCAGCTGGAAACAGTGCCGGACACATCTTGGCCTCAGGGCCTGAGGCGGCCTTGGCTAGCCGGACGCTGTCCAGTGGCAGTGCATGGGCGCATGGGCGTCGGACGCTGCCCCATGCAGCGCCGGATGTGTCAGCCGCAGGGCGCGCAGGCGTGGCGCGGGCGTAGGAAGCGCCAGACACGTCCACCCTGCTGCGTCGGAGGCTAGCCTACTACGTCGGAGGCCATATAGAGGAGCCTGCGGGCGGGCGGAGCACCGAATGCGTCCTACGCTCGCAAAATTGTATAGCGTAGGACGCGTCCTACGCTCGCAAAATTTGAATTCCGTGGGGATTCTTGGCCTAACGTCTAGTTGATTGGTTTGGGGCTATAAATAGAGGATGGCCAGGGCTTGGCTCCCTCTCTTGACTCTCTAACTTGCTTGGCATCCTCTTAAGCTGAAAAATAGCCCTCCTCTCATCCTTTCTTGCTTGGTTGCACATCATAAGTGAGGATTGAGTGATTCGAAGTGCATTGCATGAGTTGATTCATCTAGTGGCACTTGTGAGTCATTTGGCCAGTGGATTTCTTGTTACTCTTAGAGAGTACCGCTCCTAGCCGGCTTGGAGATTGTTAGAGGCGTTGGGAAGAGTTGGTGATTGTTCTTGCCCACCTTCGTTGATTGATTTGTAAAAGGTTCTTGTGCTTGTCCTAGGCGGAGAGCCAAAAGCAACTCTAGTGGAATGCACATGTTGTTGAGTTACCACGCTTGAGAGTGGTGTCATGCGGTTTCCTTGCGAGGGATTGCCTTGCGAGGCAAGTGGCTTTCGAGCACACCGAAGAACCATCTAGATGTTGGTCGACACAACCGGTGACGTAGCTTGTCGGTGCACAAGTGAACACCGGGTGAACAAAACAATTGTGTCATCCTCTTGTCTCCCGTATATATATATATATACATATTGTTGCCATTGTGATTGATTGAATATCATCTTGGTGATTGGCAACATCTTCACTTCACCGTCAGTATTGAAATTGCCATCCTACCTCTTGCACTTACTTTCATATATATATATATAGTGTAGCTTGTGTAGAATTAGCTGTTCTTGATAGCTCAATAGATTATAAAGTAGTGACATAGCTTTTGATTGACTTAGAGATCATACATATACTAGAATTGCTAATAGGAGGCTTGCTCACCATCTAGGCTAAGAAAAACCGTGGTTACGCCATTTGTTATACTAATCAAATTTTGTCTAGTGGTTTATAGATTTTTTAATAGACTATTCACTCCCCTCTACACATCTAGGACCTTACACATGGTATCAGAGCCATGGTCACCATTTTAGTAAGGCTTAACATCCTTCAGTGTTGAAAGATGGCTCAAATTGTGTTCAATCATGTTGGGGGCAAACCACCTTTCTTTGATGGCATTAGTTCTTTTGATCATTGGAAGAGAAAGATGACTATGTATCTAGGCTCTATTCATGAAAGAGTATTGCAAGTTGCTTTGAAGGATTATGTTGTGCTTGATGTGGATCATCTCACCGATGAAGATAGAGCCAATGTCACATGCAATAGAATGGCTCTCAATACTATTTACAATGGCATTGATACAAAGATCTTTGAGGGGATCAAGGACTTAGAGTTTGCTCATGTGGTGTGGACAAGATTGAGTGAAACATATGAGGGAACCAAGGTTGTGAAGAGTGCCAAGCTTTATGGCCTCAAGAAAGAGTTTGAGAACTTCAAGATGAAGGATGATGAAACAATCCTAGAAATGTTTCATTGTCTACAAGTGACCGTGAATGATCTCAAGAGATTGGGATACAAGATATAAGATGAGGATTTTTGTGTCAATTTGCTGAGTTTGCCCGGGAGATTCAAGATGTTGACCGTGATGCTCCAAAGAGATGGGCTTGATAAAATGAAGCCAGACTACTTGCTTGTAGAGGTGTTGACCTATGACAAGTATGACAAGCAAGTTGATGAGAGGGATATGAAAGTAGAAGAGAAGAAGAAGCAAACCGTGGCATTCAAGGCCACCTCCTCTAGTAGCAAAGCTCCTATCATTGAAGAAGATTGCAATGGTGAAGATGGAGAGTTTGAGATTGATGATGAGGCTCTTGCTCTAGTGGTCAAGAAGATGGGCCATATGTTCATCAAGAGAAGGGGGTTTAAGAAGAGGTTTGATAACTCCAAGAACAATGAGCAAGAAAGAAGGTGCTTCAATTGTGATAGCACCAACCATCTTCAAAATAAGTGTCCCTATGAGAAGATGAAGAACAACAACTTCAACAAGAGGGGAAAGTTTGAGAAGAAGAAGAGAGAGGCAAGGATGACTCTCAAGAAGGGCAAGGATGGTGCCTTTGTGGTTACTTAGGAGAGTGACAATGAAGAGGAAGAAGAAGAATTTTCCGACAAGGCTTTTTCTTCCATTGCTATCAACAAGAAGCCTTCATTATTTTCCACTTCATGCTTCATGGCAAAGGAGACAAAAGGTACAATATGATAGTAGTGATGAAAGTGAAATGGAATATGCTAATAATGATGATAATGATGAACCAACTAAAGAACAACTATATGACTTGATGCAAGAAACTAGAGACATAGCTATTTCCAAGGACAAGGAGTGTAAGAAGCTTTCTATGAAGGTAAAAATACTTGAGAAAGCCCTTAGTAGCTTATGACCACTCATAAGAGTCTAAAGGAAGACCATGATAACCTTGGTCAAGCTCATTCCAAGCTTGAAAAGGATCACTCATTGCTTCTTGAGCAACATGCAAAGAAGGAGGTTGTTGTATCAAGTGATATAGGTGTAACACGTGATATCATTAATGAATCCTTTTATCAACCTATCATCATTCATGAGACTAACCCTTCTTGTAGCTCTTCATCCACCACCACCCACTCTACCTCTACTAGTAGTGATGGTTTCACTTATGATGCCTCACTAATGGTTGAGAATGAGACTCTCAAGAGAGAGGTGGATGAGCTCACTCATGCCTTAGGCAAGGCCTATGGTGGTGAGGCCCGCTTGCTAAAGTGCTTGGGTAGCCAAAGGTTTTCTCTCAACAAAGAGGGATTAGGCTACACCCCCAAGAAAGGCAAGGCGGCCTTTGCAACTCTAAATCCTAGCTTTGTGAAGAGTAATGGTCGATTTTGCAATAGATGCAAGCAAGTTGGGCACCTAGAGCATAATTGCACTAAAGGGTGAGAAGGGTGTCAATGCTATATCTTATGATTCTTGTTATGTGCTTACCAAGGGTGAGAAGGGTGTGAAAGCTAAGTTTGTTGGTACACCCATTGTTGGCCCAAAGAAGAAGGCAATTTGAGTTCCCAAGAGCTTAGTCACTAACCTAGATGGACCCAAGCAAAAATAGGTACCAAAATCTCATTGATTTGATTGTAGGTGAATTACAAACCTAGAGGAAGGCATTGGATCATTGATAGTGGGTGCACTCAACACATGACCGATACATCAAGAATGTTTGACTCTATCAATGATAATGTTAGTGGCATTGATTCTATCACATTTGGCAATAACAAGAAAGGCAAGGTAATTGGGAATGGTAAGATTGCAATATCAAATGACATGAGCATACCAATGTGTTGCTAGTTCAAAGCTTAGATTTCAATCTTCTTTCAGTGGCACAAATTTGTAATTTGGGTTTCAAGTGCATATTTGGACCAAATGATGTTGAGGTTGTTAGCATGGATGGTTCCAATGTGATATTCAAATGGTTTAGATTTGAGAACCTCTACTCAGTTGACTTCAATGCTAGTGAAACTTCCCTATCAACTTGTTTATCCAAATCTAGCAGGGGCTGGCTATGGCATAGAAGACTTGGTCATGTAGGCATGAAGAAATTAAAGAAACTATTGAATCATGATCTAGTCAATGGATTAAAAGATGTTGAGTTTGAAAAAGATAGACTTTGTAGTGCTTGCCAAGCCGGGAAGCAAGTTGGAAGTGTACATCCTAAGAAGAGCACAATGAGCACATGCAAGGCATTTGAGTTGTTGCACATGGATCTATTTGGACCAACAACATATGCAAGCATTGGTGGGAACAAATATGGATTTGTCATTGTTGATGATTTCACAAGATTCACATGGGTGTTCTTTCTTTATGACAAGAGTGAAGTGTTTGACATATTCAAAACCTTTGTCAAGAGAGTTCACAATTAGTTTAAAATCATGATCAAGAAGATTAGAAGTGACAATGGGAGTGAATTCAACAATACAAGAATTGGTGATCTTTGTGATGACTTTGGTATTGGATATCAATTCTCGGCCAAATATAATCCACCCTCCAATGGTGTTGTTGAGAGGAAGAATAGAACATTGCTTGATATGGCAAGGACTATGCTTAATGAGTACAATGTGAGTCACAAATTTTGGGATGAAGCAATCAACACGGCTTGCTACTCCATGAATAGGCACTAGTAGAGATATGACCTACCATGATGAACTATTTTTGTCATGATAGGTGTGATATTCATCATTATTTTAGTTCCGTGACGAATTTGTGATCAAAACGCCACTGTCGCGGAACTTGCGTCACTCATATGTAGTGGTGATGATCCTTAAGGAATCGTCGCTGAAGCCTATCTTCGATGACCAACACGTGGACGTCACAGAAGTTTTTTGTATGTGTACATGAGGGCTATGTATGCATAAATTGATGGCGCAGACGGCCGTTAGGCACCCAGACGGCCGTTTGGCGCCCACGGCGGCCGTTTGGCTGACATGGCATGCTCAGGGTCTTCCACATTTCAGGCTCTTAGAGGACCACATTTCTGAATACTGGTGAACCACATGTCAATTTCTTATTGGCACAGGTTGCGTGTTACCATTAGCCCTTTTGTCTATTTTATTGGACCATCTATCGTTTATATATTTGTTCACGTGTCAATTTTTATTGGCACATGTTTTGTGTCCCAATTAGCCCACTTGTCTGTGCTTCATTGGACCATCTATCGGGTTTTTATCTGTACACGTGGCCATCTCTCATTTTGCCACATGCCATTGTGGCTTTTGTCCATGTTTTGTTTGTTAATCCGCCACATGGCTTCATGCTATTCAACCGCGTGTTGGGTACTTAGAAACACACGTGTTGTGCCATGGCAATTGCACGTGTAGAGCAACAATCCGTTATTAATCGACCACATGGGCTGCCCAGGATCGCCCATAACCGACATTCATTTCGTCACAGAAATAAGATGGAATCGTCCAAACACCCATTCAAAAACATCACAGAAACTAATTTGCATTTCACACTATACAAACCAGCACGAGTCCACACATCAAACCGGCACATACCGGCACACAGGTCTACACATCAAACCACAAAATTTAACAACATCAAGGCCACAGTAGTAGTAGACCTATAGTCGATTACCAGAAGAAATGGCCGCCAACAATTCCTCATGGAACTTCCTGTGCTGCTCTTGTTGCTGTCTCTTGTAATCCCCAAACTCCATCACAATCTTCTGTGCCTTCATCTTCTATTCAACTAGTTCCTCAACGAGGGCAGTAGAACTAACCCGTTCCTTATAAAGCTTTTGTCGAAGCATCCTCTCTGCCAATGTATCTGTTGAGTTTGTCTGGATAACAACATTCTTCAGAAAAGGGATGTTGCTGATGGGTGCCAAGGACTCATTCTTGCCGTGGGAGTCATAGATGACCTTGCAAACAACATCAGCACTAGTCATTGGTTCCCTCTTCAGCAACATAGGTGGCTTGCAGACTTTCCATAGCTACCTGCGTCTGTTAAAGTGTTAAATTTTAGGTATCATATAGTGGTATAAAGGTAGCAGATAGTAGTAGAGGACTTAAATTGAAAACCCAAGAGATTAATCCATAACAACTAATGCATAGGTATTGCATAGCATATTCATGATAGGGATCCAATAGAGATTATATAAGCACAATGTTCAGATACCGTATAGATTGGTGTATAATTGCAATTTCAAGGCAATCAAGCGAAGGTACTTACAATAGCTTCTTTTGCAGCGTCACTAAGGGCTTTCTTCTTGCTGGTATGGAACTCCTTGAAGACTTCCACAACATTAACATCTGCATTAGATCCCTCCTATTGTCCATCAAGTCCTTGATTTTGTTGTGCGGCCTTCCTCTTGTCCTCCATCTGTTCACATTGCACATGAGTTTTAGTTCATATATACACAAAGTACCAGTAACAATACAATGAAACCATCACTTACAAATTTGTGGAGCTTGACAACATAGGATTCAGACCCTGTAGCCTGATGGTACTTAACTTTTGCATGGTTTTGCTTATTCTTCATAGATACATCCTGTAAAGTCATTGGTGTTACACTGTGGCACAAGTACACCATAGCAGGAATAGACAGGCATTCGATGACTTCACACACACCTTGTTCTTTGCACTAGACCAAGATTTGACAAGGTCATTCCACTGCTTATCATTCATGGACTAGACAGGAGAGCACGTCATGATCTGATCAGTAGGGACTTTATTGTAGTAGAGTTTCTTCAACCTATAGCGTTGCTGCCTCACAGCACACCTAAACACATTCCAACAAGCATCTCTCGTTGGTGGGTGATGCTGGTCAAAGGCCAGCTTTGTCTGCTGTAGCGTGCATGCAAATTAAATCAGTTTCTTAGTTGCTCAAGGCACAGTTGAATATAAACAAGGGGTAGCGATGCATATAGATAGCTTATGCAGAAAATTTTTAAAATGGACCTTGCCATCAGGTGTCTTGTAATGTTTGAAATGGGTGAAAATTGGTATTTGATCCACGACTACTATACTGGCCGCTGAGGCAAACCTGGCGGCTTGCAGTGCATCATGTGGTCGTCTGTTCCCCTTGGCAATAGAGATGGGCATCCTCATTCCTCCAAATGCACCAATCATTCCATCAAGCATAAGTCCCATACCTTTTCCCTGTCGTTTCCTCTTTCTTGGCAGTGGTTGTTCTACACAGTTTTCATGCATTCAGGTTGTTAATAGATAGGGAAAAATTGATTGATAGACATATGCAAGTTAATACCAACCTTGGACAATTTCATTATTGTTCGGTGGGTCAGGGGAGACAGTAGCTTGCTCAGAAGGATCCTCTATGGCATGGGTATTGTCATCTAGCAGAATTTCTGTTTGTTATACAAGTAGCCTGGATGTCAAATAGCTATTGCAAATCAACAGATATAGATATGTAGGTTAATACCAACCTTTGCAGCATTCGCTATTGTTCTGTGTCTGAAGGAAGATAGCAGTTTGCTCAGAGGGACCTTCTCCATCTTTAGCATGGCTACTGTTATCTAGAGGTGAGAAGTTGCCCACAAGGCTATGGTCGCCTCCTCCTAATCCATCAAGCACTTTATGTTTACCTAACCAACTTCAAACACCAGTCAACTTAGGTGCTGCTGGCATCACTCACTTTGTACAACTTCGCCCGACACCCATATTATCAAAGCCTTTTGTCCTACTGGCAGAGTCTCCTCTATGCCTTCCTGGAACCGGACACTGAAGGTTATGAAACAAACATAAGTAGCAAGCATGAGTAGATTACATTGCCCTCGAACAAAATACAGAACACAACAAGCAACTTAAATGGTAGGGACTCTGTCTCAGCTTCATAGCCACTGTCAGCGAGCTCACATGGTTCAGGGATATATTCCAGATCTTTGCTCGACACTTTTTCATTTGTAGGAGACACAGTGTTTTGGTGCGCAGACAGTCCAAGTTCTTGTATTTTTAGTTGAATGCTTACGATGTATGCAATCCGTGCTTCTTCAAAATGATTTAGTTCCTCTACATCTACATTACATAGACATTTAATAAACTAAAGTTTAAACCTAATGTAAATAACAGAGCAGGGGTGTGCAAATATGTGTCAGCAACAATCATCCCAGGTTCAACCACTAAGGTCATAAAGAAATCATAAAAAACCACTACAATACAACACACATCATAAAAATAGATCTTGGTACCTGTTACTCCGCCTTGACTGGCTAGTGTTCGTTGTCGGTCTCGAGGTCTCATTGTCGTCGCGAAGTTGGTGCGGCAGGCATTGACGATGGTGTACCGGATCAAGATCCGGCTAGGGTTTGGATCTAATGGATCACGACGGGTGCCGAGCTAGGGGATCTGAATCTGGAGTCAAGCTGTTCCGCGATGGAGTCTAGTGCCCGGAGCGGGGTGGGCTAGTAGTGTGGTGGCACTGCTTGAAAATTTGAAAGTGGAGAGAGCGGGAAGAGACAGGTGCGACTGGGGCCTGCGAGAATGGGAGATGGGGGCGGAGAAGGCTTGTCCTTGCACTTTTATGTTGCCACCACAATACCACAAATGCCCTTGTCTTATGTAAACATATTTTCCACATGGAAGGGCAAAAGAGACATCTACGTGTTGGCAGGCGCAGAGCAAAAATTCAAACCTACGGGCGGGGAGACCGCCCTGCCTGCTCTAAAGCAGAGACCGCCCATTTTCTGCATTTTTTTATAAAAGGAATTAGATTTGACCTAGGAGGCCGCCACATATTACTCTATGTTTTTCTCAAAAAAAACATATTACTCTACTACATGCTTGTTAATAGGAAATGTTCATGGCTGAATGGTTCCTAAGGCCTAATTTGGAAGGAAGGGGCAAGCACACCCAAGATTGAAAACCCTTAATAAAGAACTAATACGGTGCAAGTAAACAAAATAGCACAATGTTGCAAAACAAAAGCCCCATCGGGTTTTTTTAAGATACAGTTACCCGACTTTGATCAATAAGAAGTTGTATACTGATTACTCCCTGCGATTTGGACAACTATTGGGGGCTTTTGAATTACCCCACCCCTTGTTTTAGCTACTAAAGTCATGGATTCTGCGGGATTTGAGTTTGTAGCGAAAGAGGGGGAAGCCTCCACCTCATCCTCGTCGCTAGTGCTCCGCAGCTACGTGTATTTTAGGTGACAGACAGTGGTTGGTGGCCGGCGATGGCGCCAACTCTCTGGCTATCACAGCAGAAAAATGCCATGCTGGGTGGAAGAAGGGATTGTCCGCCCGCACCAATTGTGCATGAGTAAGAAAGTCCGACCATTGCAAATCGCCAGCACCAATTGTGCATGAGTAAGAAAGTCCGACCATTGCAAATCTGACTGCGTCGGACATACCTCACGTTATCCTAATGTTAAATGCAAGAAAGACCGCACGTTGTATATCTCAGCGGCCGGATACCTATCACATCATACATCATGACATAATGACACAATAATGTAGCTGACACATAATAACAACGTCCATCATTGAGTCCATAGGCAAGAAAACAACATTGGTCCATTTAAAATGTCATGAGAGACAGATACATCAAATGGATCCAAATGAATCCAACATCAAGGGAACATAAGTAAGATAGAGTGGTCTGCAGTTGAACTCTTTTTTAATGAGACGTCTACCATACCAATGGACATTGTGATGGATGTCATGAACTTCTCTGCGGTCCATGTTGTATGCGATGATTGTTCCATCCTTACTAGCAAAGAAAATCAAATTCCATTCTGGGTGAACTGTAATCACTGTGTTCTTCTCTTGCATAAGCTCATAGGCACGAAATTGCATATTAGTCATTCCAAATAGCTCCTGGGTGCTGCCTGTATGCTTCAGTGTCCAATTGCTAGTATCATAGTCTTCAAGGATCCAGATTGAAAGTTCGGTTCTAAATGGAGTGTAATCAACAAGACACACACATACGAGACCCTGAGATTGGTGCATGGAGTGTATAGCACCATCAGGCCTATCAATTCTACTCCATTTGTTTCCCTCCATATCCACAGCAAGTGTCCTAGAGTAGTTAGAGTACCCCATAATGTGCAAACAGCAGTTAAGAAACACACCTATGCGCTCAAAAATGTCACATCAGTTTCCTCGCCCTATTGAGATTCCTTGTAGATCCATGCTGTGGTTTCAGATGAGTAGATCTCCACACCTATGCACACAGCGTCTTCACTATCAACATATTCTATCACATGGAAGTGCGACGAGGCTGTGGGATCGAAACACAAGT
Organism: Bothriochloa decipiens; assembly: GCA_023333625.1. NCBI lineage: Eukaryota > Viridiplantae > Streptophyta > Magnoliopsida > Poales > Poaceae > Bothriochloa > Bothriochloa decipiens. The sequence goes on from CM041636.1 coordinate 18,087,330, forward strand.
GCGCCTCACCAACAGCATCGCCAACATCCCTGGTGCTAGGCGGCAGTACTTTGAACTTATTGGTCACTGAATTGCAGACAACATAGATGTCTCCATCAGTCACGTGGCACCAGCATAGGAGGAGGCAGTTGTAGCAATTTGAAATGGCTACCATTTCAATGTCAAAGGGCAAGAACTTCAAGGAGGGTGGTTCCCCCATGATGCTGGTGAAGTGTCGATAGCCATTATAAGTGTCGTGGAAGAAGCCAGCCACAGTTTGGGGCAGCAGCTGAATGAACATGGGGTCTGAGATGAGTATTTTCCAGGATTTATAGATTATTTTGCAGTAGAACAAGGAGCGGGAGGGGAGGAAGTGGAGGATATCTCATCTGAGAGGCTGGCAAACGTGCCCGTCCTCCTGTTGCGGGCCTCCTCCATTTCGTCAGTGTGTATTAAGCCTCGATTTCCTAAATAATGACATAACTGAAGAGGAAAATAATACAACAAAGATTCATCAGTAAAATCCACAACAGCCTTGTGCTACAGGAAATACCTGAACATAGAGTAGGAGATCATCCACATTTAGAGTAGCAGGTATATATATGCAATCTAAACTAGCAGTTAGACCATCATAACATCAACTAAATCAAGTCTAACCATCATTAATTGGCATTCGTAGCAACAAGTGCACTGTAGCTTAAAAATCAGTGGATCGGATGAAACAAATAGTAAAAGAGGTGGAAGGAGACCTGGGGATCTGATCTGTCGGCTCCACGGATGCCAATGCCACCGCGCTCCACGGGAAAGCCCCACCCAACGGGCAATGGAGAAGTGGTTGTTGTTCAGAGAATATGTTGCATTTTTAATAACTACGAGGCGCGCATCAAGAATATATGGTTCTTGCGTGCACGGCGGGAAGAGACCACCAGATGTAGCGCAGGAAACCCATCGCTCGCGTGGGAAGAAGGCAGCAGGAAGGGGGATTTTTTCCAATTTGGAAAGAGTATAGGAAAGAAGGATGAGAAGGTGTTGGAGAATATAGACAACTGTCAAAATTTTTGCGAAGGTAAGAAAGTCCAGAACCCACGCATTTGACTACGTCGGAAAGTACCCTGCAAAGTTTACCCTATTTTTCCTATGATGCTTGTTACTCGTTTTGCATTTGACCACGTGGTTGCTGTTGATGCAGAGGAAAAGACATGGAGGGCTAATTTGTGCAGGTATTGGAATATGAGTGCTTCTGATCAATTTTTTTGCAAAATCTTATTGGCGCTGTTCCTTTTGAACTGAGCATTAACCACGTGGTAAGATGATGTTATCATTTAGTGTTTATGGAATTACATGCATGCCCTTGTTATATGTTTCTGAAATAGGTGTGATGTTCAAGTACCTCATAACCAATGTTTTGATTAGTGTTTTGATTGTTCAATGGAGACAATTGTAGCTTGATGTAATAATTAGCAGCGTTAAGCTTTGTTGAGGGTGGTGTAGCATCGGTCGCTTGGTCATTTTTAGCTGGTTTTGTGGCCCCTGGTTTTCTTTTTACCTTGTTTGTTGTAAACCGTTGGCAGCGAGGAGTTCATCTCAACAAGTCTCACCTCGATCTAGTGCAACACGGATGAGACGTAGCTGTTCATTTTTAGTGCGAAAGCAAGAAAATCTGACCTCTACATATTTGATCATGAGGACGAAGTGCCAAGGGTTGTCTGTTTTGTATGTCTTTGCAATTAATCTGCTGGTGAACTGATAGCTCTGCATCAATCGCAAACCTGGTGCCTGGTGGATCATCTGGCAGCGAGGAGCCTTTCTCACTGCATCCTAACACAGAACCGAGGAGACATTGGAGTTGAAACGCTATTTTGAACGTATGAAAGTTTGGCCCCTCTCTATTTGACCGCGTCTGACAGCTTCCTCTATGGTTTGTCCTCGTTATCCTATGGTGCTTGTTACTGTGTCATTTATACTAGTTTACGTGACTAACTTATTGTGCGGTCCAACACAGATGAAAGCCACTAGTACTATTAATACGTGGTTTCCAATGTTGTGGCCGACTGCATTCCCTCCTGCCATCTATTATTCGCCCCCGTCAAAAGCACATTCCCAAAATCACAAAAACCACTCAAAAATAGTTAAACTAAAATTATATTGGTTTCCAATAATTTTTAGGGTACATAAGGCCATTCAAAAATAGAACGAAATTGAACCCATTGTATTAGTACTACTAGATCTTCTACTACGGTACTAAGTACACCTACCGATCGATACCTCAACCCTCGAAGTCGTCTGTGTTGCCACCATCCACCTCGTCATGCCATCCTTGTCATCATCCTCCGATGAGCGAGATGGACTCATCCGACATGGCGAGGAACTTGAGGATCGCCTACAAGAACGGGTGAAGACCCGTAGAAAAATCTTGTTGGGAATATGCCCTAGAGGTAATCATGGAGATGATGATATTCCATTTGTATCTATGACATGCATTAAGTGTTAATTGAATATCCATTATAGACAACTTGTGTTGATTGGCAATTATGTGAATTGTTTGTGGAACTCAATTACTTGAATGGTTATTCTAATGTTATCCCTGGTTGGCATTCTTGTGAGAACACACTCAAATATTAGACTAGCACATGTATTAGTTGATGGCTATGTTTCACAAGTCATAGACATAGAGATGTCAAACTAATAATGTGGGCACATGTATGACATGTAGGCTGGATTGACCCGACATGAGATTGTCTCTATTCATATCTTGTATGTTATGTCCTTAGACCTGAGATTGTTGTATGTACTCAAGATATGAAATGGCCTACTTAGGAACTGCCAAACGCAGCTCCGTAACTAGGTAGTTATAAAGGTGGTCTTCGGGTGGTCGGGAAACATGCTGTGAGAACATAGACAATCAAGATGGAATTTATCCCTCTCTGTGTGAAAGAGATATCACTGGGATCACTCAAGTGATTGGATCAACAAATGCATGGTCGTGCTTGGGTTAAGTGTTAACCCACGAGTTGAACCATATATTGTGTGGCAAAAGGAATAACTTGTACTTGGTCGGTGGTGGTTCATCTGATATGATCTTGCGTGCGTATAGGAGTTGTCACATCTTGCTAGAGACCGCTGTCAACTATTGGGCGAGAAGGAGTACTCGGCCCATGTCTATGTGTATGTGAACCCATAGGGTCACACGCTTAAGGGTTATAAGCCTAATTCGGGTTAGACCTAAATTAGACAAGGCTTAGGGTTCCTGATGGGCCTCAAGGTCGAGGTCGCATAGAGACACCTATATAAGAAAGGGGTAGGGCGAGGCAAGACCCGATCGCTTGATCTCACGCCTGTTGGCAGCCGCCGTCGCCACCCACGCTCATGCCTTTGCTCCCCGTGGACTAGCAGTCTGGATGTGCAACTCTTTCCCCGCACATGTGTGATACCTCGGAGGTGCTGCATCTGCGGCACAAGGATGGACCTCGCTGATCACGGTGGTCGGCAACTGGTCGACGACTAGTTAGACTGGTCAGGAACAAGCACGGATGATCCATGAGCGAAGGACGTACGTGACTGATGACCACGCAACTGCATAGCGCTACTATGATGCGTTCAACTACATCAAGTCTTCCGTTGTACCTGCGCGTCTAGTGGTAATCTCGTGACCTATATCTAGTAGTAGATCCTAGTTTATGAGGTAGAAAAGTTTTGTTTTCTGGCTAGCATAGCACCCTCATAACCCTACAAATCTTTCCCGCACCACGGGCAAGTGGACTTCTGATCGAACCTTTTTTTATGCAATTGGGGTGAAATGGATGGCTGCAACATGGCCCACGCACAGCAAGACCGGCTGCATCACAAGATCTGAAATCTGCCAGGCAGATGCTGCATTCCAAATACCCCGGTGGTGCCACTTCTGTGCAGAGCGTCAAGAGCGCTGAGGACACAATGAACTTGATTTCTTGGTAGACAGCAAGCCTAATCTTCGCTTGGGTGAAGCAGCCATCCTTGTGGGCCTCACACGACAAGGCGGTGAGCAGAGGAACCACTGACTCGGGAAGGATTCTATCCCACTATCGATCCCTGAGGGTTAGATCCCACAATGGCGGGACTATCCTCAACAACCGACGAAGGACCTCACGGACACCATCCTCGTCGATAGGGACAAGCACGTCTTGATTCATAGTGAAGGTCCTGTTAGCGTCATCTGCTTGGTACGGCAAGCTCACCGACTGCCAGCGACCGCCGACTTTGAGAATTCTGGTGACCTTGCATTCCAGGGTCATAGAGAATGCTGCCTCACTAGGACGATACATAGTCAAGGATTTTGTCCACATCATTGTCGACCGGACGCAGTGACAAAAAGTGGAAAACTAGGCATCAAGATTTGCGGTGGAGCTCATGGTGATGGCAACTCTTTGGGACTAGTGGCTTAGTCTGTAGCTATGATTTTGGAGTTGGAGTGACTAGAGGTAGAGGACGCTTTAAAGGAAACCCGGTGTTAGATATCTACCAGATGAACAAGGGGGTAGCAATGCATTTGTATTATCAGTGGTAGTTGTAGTAGCAGCGGTAGTAGTAGTAGCAATAATTGTCAGGAGCAAAGCCAGTCAGCTAGCTGGAGTTGGCTATACAAGGTGAGGCTAGGCTTTTGCACATCACAGTGACGGCTGGGCTGGAACAATCTACTAACATGACCGCATGACGTTCATCATTGTTCGAGTAGTGAAATTAGGCGGGACCTTCTCGGTGGAGTAAACAGTGCACCCCAACGCCAACAGTGCCATGCTTGTAGCAGCAGAGAGGCAGCATAACTAAAGATGGCTACTAATACATGGAGTAAGCAGTGCAATCAAACCTCAGATCCTATTGTCATTTGTAATTTGATTGCAAGTATGATGATTAGAATTGATTTAGCAGAAATAGTAATGGAGGAACCACATAGCTATTCAAATTTACTGCGCACGCAAGAAAGTCTGAGGATCATGGTTCAGACCAGGCCGAAAACAAATCACCATTACTTTCGTTGAATCCCTGATGGATACAGATTTTAATGAAGACACGAGTCATCAACAGAGATCAAAGGCATGCATGAATGTCTAGCATATTATCAATTAGAGCAAAGACAACTTGAAAGAGATCTGTAGTGAGAAGCAAACAACAGGGGCTACAAACCAGGTACAAAATAAAGTGAGCCACCGTGCTCAACAGAGTTTAATGCACCTATTACAAAGTGTAGCACAAGTTCACACAGACATGCATGCAAATAAGAGTTCACATATTATTCAAGGGCGCCTCATAGATCAAACCTAATCATGACAACTAATAATACTGCTATGTCCCACAAATCAAGGGTCGAGATTGGCACGTAGGATCTCGTCCATGTCAACCTTTGGTAAGATGGCTGTTGACACCGTTTTTGACACGTGTCAATATAGGCTGAAAAATGTGCCGATCGGCAAGAGTGGTTATTCTCCAGCATTGCTTCTGAGTTGTCGATGGATGATTGCCGATAAAGGACATGTTGATCTCGTACATTGCCGATGAAGCCAGAGGGCTGTTGCCGATGGAGAGAGAGGCATGGTTGCCGATGGAAAGCAGAGCTGAAGGACGTGGAAAGCAGATCTGAGTCATTATCAATGAGTTTTGCCGATGGAATCTACAGAGATGAGGAGCGTGCTGATAGAAGTTTCATCGTAGAGCAATGGATAAGGAAACTGGCAATATTTATGCCATTATTTTAATAGTTTATTTTTGTGTCCGACCTTGGTACGAGTCGTTATTATTTATTCCTTAGAAATAAGACTTGTTTAGGTAATACTTTGTCGTGTCTGTTTAGGACTCATAGTACCAGGGTATAAATATGTACCGAGAGACAATGTAAAATATACACAATCAAATACAACAAATCTATTACTTTTATCTACTTTTCAAGCAATTTACTTTTCGACGACTTCGTCACTAGTATCTTTTCCTTTTCAACGAGTTCTTTCAAGAATCGGCGGGCTGCATCAACTTGATCTCCGGCGACCTTGCAGGTTCCGCGTCTACCGAGCACGATTCAGGGTTTGACGTCCGGGCGTATCACTGTCGTCTCGTCTGATCTGTTCAACAGTTATCGAATATCATCTGAGCTTTGACGTCCGGGCGTATCGCTGTCGTCTCGTTCGGATCTTATTCAAATTTATCATCCTTGTCGATTAACAGGTCAAATCGACTGGCACGCCTTGATATCGAACCAGGGTATTAGCTCGGTGTGTTTGCAGATCTAACGCCTTTTTGCATCAACACATCTTTTGGCACACTCGATGGGACAAAATCAACAGATTTATCATGAAGAATACTACCGATATCACTCCAGAAAACATCATCGAGATATCAGAATCAGATCTCAAGGAGGATCAGAGGCAAGCCATGGAAAAAGCTATGGAGGATTACAGGCAGCTCTGCTTGAAGTCTTTCAGCATGAATAGGGGAGGAGAAGTTATCCAGAAGCAAGATCTGCCGCTGCCTTGGCAGGTAACCTTTGACTCCAACCCTGGTAAATTACAGGAGATGGTTAATTCTGCATTAAATCAAGCTTTGATCAACCACTCCACTGTGCTGTCCAATACTGTTTACAATGCTGTTGTGCAAACATTAAGAGAAGGACAAGCACCAGGGTATGTTGGGCCGGCATATCATCAGTCGGGATCGGCATCTACCAGCACTCCAACGGCAATTCCAGCCATTGAGAGTATAGAAGCGCCTACTCCAGCTATATCAGGACCATCCATCATTGAAGCCACGCCGATAGGATCAGATCTAACGTCTCAGGAGAGGCCTAGTACTCAGTTGAGCACAGATCTATCGGCATCGGCGATGTCAGGTCCTTCAGGTCAACATAGTCAAACTGTTGCTAATTGGTGGGGATACGGTATGCCTCCAGGTCCATCTACTGCCAACTCTGGATTGCCTCAAGTGCATGATATAGCAGGGAAGGGTCCGATGACATCGGCTACTCCAATTCGGCCGGTGGCTCAAGTTCCGTATTATTCTACTGTACCTCCTGCTATACAGCCATTGTCAATGGGATTCTACGCACCTCCACAACAGATATCTTATGCGAATCCATTGACTAATCCTCCACCAGTTCAACAGAGAGCTTCCACTGCAGAGCAGCCCGTAGTACCATTCATATCTCAGTCTGGGTTACCTGCGATTCAGGGCAATTATGCTGGCTATCATCCGTCTATACAAGAGCATCAATTGTCTACAAGCTATCAGCCATCGGCAAGCCAGGTGCCGATGAGTTACAGTCTCAATTGGTCAGGGCAAGCGCCAATTCAACAACCTGCTATTCAACCAAGCCACCAAGCAATAGGGACTCAACGGTATAGTCCACAGACAACTTTCCAGGAGCAAGCATCGGCAAAACAGACGATGAACTTTACTCCGCAGGTTGGTGCCGTGAATATGCCGATTTATCCAAGCCAAGTGCCACAGGGATATGTAGAAGCATATCAGCCAACGCCTCTAGTAGAGATCCAGCCAGTGCATCAGCAAGATCAGGATGCACTCTTGACCGATAAGATTGCAGAAGTGATGAAAGAACAATTTGGGATTTAGCCCAAGATCGATACTTACTCTTATCGGACTCCATATCCTTCATCTTACGACTCAATTCCTTTCCTGAATCGGTACAAGGTGCCAGATTTCACTAAGTTTTCTCGGCAAGATGATACGTCAACAATGGAGCACATCAACCAATTTATTATCCAGTGCGGGGAAGCAACAAACAGGGACGAGCTAAGGATCCGATTATTCTCGTCCTCTTTGTCTGGATCGGCATTCGCGTGGTTCATCTCATTACCACCAAATTCTATTCTTACTTGGACCAATCTGGAAAGACAATTTCATAAATACTTCTTTGCTGGTGTCCATGAAAAGAAGCTTACCGATTTAATGAAATTAAGACAGCGAAGCGACGAATCGGTAGAGAATTTTGTGCTAAGGGTACGAGACATGAAGAACAAGTGCTACAGCCTAGTGCTTGATGACCGTCAGTTAGCTAGTTTGGCTTTCCAGGGTTTGTTGCCGCATCTCAGGGACAAATACGATGCTCAGGAGTTTGAAAGTTTAAGTCATATTGTGCAGAGGGTCTCTGATCAAAGAGCTCAAGCTCCAGAGCATAGAAAGAGCTGGAACAAGAAGGTGTCCTTTGTAGAGGCAAAAGAATCAAATTCAGATGAAGAACCAACTATCGGCCTGGCTGAGTGGGTAAAGGGTAAAAAACCTTTATCGTGTCCTTTTGGTCAGAAAGAGCCAGAGAAATTCACGTTTGACGTCACAAAGGCTGATAGAATATTTGATCTGCTACTTCAAGAGGGCCAAATCAAGCTATCACCCAATCATGTGATTCCATCGGCAGATGAACTGAAGAAAATTAGGTACTGCAAATGGCATAATGCAACTTCGCACAGTACCAATGACTACAAGGTTTTCAGGCAGCAGTTACAATCGGCAATTGAATCTGGGAGGATCAAGTTTGACAATTCTAAAGCTCAGAGGCCGATGAAGATTGATCAGCATCCTTTTCCAGCAAACATAGTAGAGGCCATAAACAAGACCAAAGTGTTGACATCGGTAAGTGCTAAGAGGAGAGCATCGGTGGATCCTAGCAATCAAGCAACTACCGATGACTTGAAGGGAAAAGAGATAGTTGAAGCAAGCAGTAGTTCAAGAAGGCCTCCTAGACCAGCTCCGTACAGAATTCCAAGTAACCACTATCGGCATCGGCAAGAGGAGTTGCGTTGGGAAGCATGGCATCGGCACAAAGACCATTGGAGATGCCCCTTCTTCATCTATTGTTGGGAAGAAGGCATTAAATTGCCTACTGTTGATAGTTGCCCCGAGTGCAATGGTTATGATCGAACCGATCGGGCAGAAAGAAGGTTGCGCTATGGTGATCGGAGCAGATACATCGGTAAGCCGATCAGAGAAGGGGTATCGGTACATGATCGGCTGGGGCAGGACCAGTGTACATGGAAGGCTAGGCAGGCGTGCTGACTATTTGCTGATGAATCAAAAGGAGCTCGAAGAGATGACCAATGCAGGAGTCCCTGAAACGATACTCTGCAGGGATCCCGATACAAATTGCCCAGGTTCAAGTGCAAAAATTTACCAACCTGTCTAGAAGACGAAGCTTCTTCAATGGTGCCCTAAAGGTCCAACGAAGACTCAAAAGAGGAAGATGCAACATGAGCACAAAGAGGAAAGTTCTCGTGGAGCAAAGACTCAAATATGACAGCTGAAACGCAAAAGTGAAGGTCCATCGGCAGACATCAACATGGCTTTCCTATTGCCGATGAGATTCTTAGCACTTGCCAATAAAAATATATATATAGATAAAGTGCTTGTTCAAAAAAGAATGTATCGGCACTACGTTAAGGTAAAGTTTTGCAAATTTCCGATATGTCACATTGCCGATGAAAAGGGAGGTTTACAAGTTGAACAATGAATGGATAGATGATATCGCACGCAGGCGAATTTGGTCAGTTTCCTCCAGTATCTTTGCATCTTCATCGGCATTGCCTTCAATTGGCTTAATCTTCCTCTTGAGCGCCAGCGTCTTGAGGACTTGGTTGTCCCTTTCTTGCTGAAGAGTCTTGACAGCTTCGGGCATTTGGGCCTTCTCATGATTTGCTGCGTCCAAGGCTCCTTCAACCTGTCTCAGCTCTGCTAGCAGGGCTTCTCTTCTTGCTGATAGCTGAGCAATCTTGTCCTCTAGATCTGCACAAGAGGCTTCTAGCTTACCGATGTCTTTGTGCTTCTCATTGGCAAGTTGCTTATGCTTCATCATGTCCTCTTGGAGTTTTGCCTAAGTGGCTCTATCGGCAATCCGCTGGGCAGCCCTTTGATACTGCAACTGCCGGCTCTCCAGATGAGCAACCTAGAAAAGTGCTTCCTCAGCATCGGCAGGAATATGACCTCGAATTCCTTTAAAAGTTGCTCTTGCAGAGTCAGAATCTTGGATCAGTAGAGAGGTCTCCTGTTGCAGCAATGATAACAGTGTCTCCAGCTTTGAATTGGTCTTAGGTGATAGAGCTCCAAGGGCTGGAGCAGAGCCTTCTTCAGAATCTTCATCATCGGGAACAATCCCACTGATGGAGAAGGAGAATAGACTATCGGGGGAATCTTGCTCCTAAAAGGAAAGGATGATGTCAGCAGAAGAGCCCAAAGTATTAAAGGTTATCTAAGGGAGTTAACGCACCTGTTTCAAGGCAATCTCTCGCCTTTGGCTCGGAGAAACAACCTCAGGTACAATTATCGATAACGTTCCTTGTGTTGGTACCTCGATTGGTTGCTGCTGCGGTACCGATGCCGATGAAGATCCTTGTATGGGTACCATGGCCGATGGAAGAGCAGGTGCCGATGGAGAGGTCCGCACAGATACGTCAGGCGATATCGGGCGAGGCGAAGACGCCGACGGAGATGGTGTAAGTCTTGCCCGCTTGGATTGTGATTCTTCGCCCGATGAAGCCTTACGCTTGTTTTGTAAGATATCGGCATCGGACGGCTTGGGGGCATCGGCAACGGATAGCTGAGGAATCGGTACACTTGGGACGGTTGCCGATGCAATCACTCGGTGCTGCAAGAGAGACAGATGAGTAAAAGTGCCGATCCCATAATTAAGGTTTGAATAAAGAATACCTCTGGAGAGTCGTCAAGGACAACAAGATGGGGCGACGAAGGCGCTGCAGGAGGAGACGAAGGGCGAATTGCCGATGAAGATTCTAAAGGTGTAGAACTCGCGCCCTGAAATGTGAAATCGGTAAATCACAGTAATCGGCATCTGCAAAAGAAAGTGAGATGGTTACCTGAGATGACTGTGCCGAAAATGTGACCGATTTGGTACTCCTCTTGGTACGACCACGGCCCACTGGAGCATCTAGCGAGGGAGCCTTGTGGCCGATGATGGATACCGGGGAAATCGGCTGCAGCCGTATGACCTTACCACTCTTACTCAATGTTGGAACTGGGTCATCAACCTGTTAAAAAAAAGAGAGAAAGGGGTTAGTTGTCGATGGATTAAAGGGGAGTTGAAAGAAGTACAGAGGGTCAGACTTACTGCATCGGCAGGGATGGCGTGATCGGGATCAATGAGGTTCCAGTAAAAATGAGGAGAGGCAAAAAATAGCTGCTCTTTCCATTCTTGCCACCATAATTTGAAGGACTCGGTGACAAAAGAAGTCGGTACCCAATCAGTTAGATCGACATTTGAGGTATCGGCATCGGGAAGGAGAGTGACAATCTTGTGCCAATCCACACGGCTCGCAATAGTCTCTCTCGGTTTAATCACATCGACAAAACATAGGTTGATGGGCAGTTGTCCAAAAGCTAGTTGTCTTGCTGCTGCCGATGGATAATAGAACACGTATGTGGGATTAATATTCTTCCCGCTTCCAAAAATGTTGACCGGGATAGCACGAGGAGTGATTATTGCCCTAAGAATGTCGGCATCCTGGTTCAGGGCCTCATCGGTAAGATTAAAGGAAAGAGGGAATCTTGCTGCTTCATCAACATACGGGACCCAGGCCCGAAACTCAGAGGGGATGCCGATGTAGAGGCTGTGGAAGAGATTGCCGATCTGGATTCTGTTTGCCTCTGCCCCTGGTAGTACTGCCAGTGCTTCTCCAAAGTTGATAGGGGGCGCGTTGCCGATTCTTCTTCCCCGAGTTGATAATCTTCAGGAAGACTTCGAGGGAATTGCTGGGCGAACAGGTCAATATGGAAATACTTGTGCATATGGGCATTCAACCACATATTGATGAACCACCAGGGACCCCCCAGGTTGCCGATGGATTTATCTTGCAGCAGCCTTTGTGATACTTGGTGGAGGAGATGGTAGACTGAGCCAAGAAGGTATCGAACCAGTGGGAGTTTAACGCCACTAGCCAACAGCTCTGCTGCAGGAAGGTGCATGTTGGTCGGTCCAACTGTTCTACCGCAGAAAATAAACTTCTCAAGCCACATATTCAAAAAAGCTGAATGTTCCCTATGACTGACTGAACCAGATTTCTTATACTCGCTGATATAGCCAGTCCAGCCGCCAATATTCCTGGTGGTCAGCCGATGCTTAGGTTTTCGCTGGAACAGTGAGTTGTCATCGGCAGAGGAGATGTCCAAGCCAGTGAGCATGTACACATCGGCAAGGGTGGGAGAAGCTGGCCCATGTTTAAAGATAAAGGCATTCAGGGTATCCGACCAGAAATAGGAGGCGGCAATTAACAAAGACTCATTCCTCTCCATATCGGCAATAGATATTCTGATGCATTGTTCTAATTTGCGTTTCGCCCAATATAGCTCATTTGGCCTAGCGACCCTCAAATACCAATCTTTCCATCCCTTGGTGGTTTTTGGCCAGGAACGGAAGGTATCAGTCCAGAATCCCAGGTCAAAATTCTGAGCTCTGAAGGGGATTCGATTGGTTTCTGCGTTTATGATGTCGGTTGGGTCTGGATTTCCCATTGGGCCTAGGCAGATAAAGTGATTCTAATGCGTTGGAATAAGAAGATTATTGCAAAGTTTCTGAGATTAAAGATTGGGAACAGGGAAGAGTCATAAACTGCGCAGAGAAGGAGAAACAAAATGTCAGAGGACAGGCAAAAGAAAAAGGACTAACCTTGGGGACGTCAAAACGGATAGCCACGGCCACGACGGAGATGGAGAAGGAAAAGAATGCTAATGGAGGCTAAGGATCACTGTCAAGAGTGCCGATGATCGAGTTCGTCGAAGGATCGCTTGTTGATGTCGCCGCTGGAGAGAGAAAAGCTAGGGTTTGAATCGCAGATGAAGAATGGGCCGCGGCGGAGAAAGCATTATATGGGCCTGTTGGTACGGGATCTCCACTACCATGCGCGCAACTCTCGAAGAGAAGTTCAAGCGGTTTGGGCAATTATGACCTGGAGGAAATTTCGGTGCATAAAGTATTCTATACTCCGAAATTGGGGGGCATGTGTTGACACCGTTTTTGACACGTGTCAATATAGGCTGAAAAATGTGCCGATCGGCAAGAGTGGTTATTCTCCAGCATTGCTTCTGAGTTGCCAATGGATGATTGCCGATAAAGGACATGTTGATCTCGTACATTGCCGATGAAGCCAGAGGGCTGTTGCCGATGGAGAGAGAGGCATGGTTGCCGATGGAAAGCAGAGCTGAAGAACATGGAAAGCAGATCTGAGTCATTATCAATGAGTTTTACTGATGGAATCTACAGAGATGAGGAGCGTGCTGATAGAAGTTTCATCGTAGAGCAATGGATAAGGAAACTGGCAATATTTATGCCATTATTTTAATAGTTTATTTTTGAGTTCGACCTTGGTACGAGTCGTTATTGTTTATTCCTTAGAAATAAGACTTGTTTAGGTAATACTTTGTCGTGTC
>CM041636.1:18105718-18141086 GCA_023333625.1 Bothriochloa decipiens
CGGCATCTCCCACAGTCGCGCCACCACGCGTCCTCGTGGCCACCATCTTGCTGAACGGAGACAGAGACGAAGTCGGGGAAGGCAGCAGCAGCGTGTCGAAGCAGTCGCGCCCGTGGACGCTCCCCAAAAACTTGATTGCCCACCTACCCGAGCAGGTAAGCTTGACGGAACAAGTTCCGGAGGCCTGCTCACCAGAGCCGCCTGTGCTCGCAGGGGATCTGGCCGGAGGTGCACCGGAGCAGCTCAAGCTCGAACGGTTGTGGAGGCGGCTGGTCAGGAGGGAACAAAAACGTAACCCTAGTCTCCGACAGAAGCCCCTTATATAGGAGGCGCCCCTGTCGGGAGACCGTTGGATCGGCTGGAGCGGCGGCTAGGGTTTGCCTCGGCCGGATGGGCCGAGTGGCAAAACAAAGGCCTAGAGCCAGCCAGGCCAGGCCAAGCCAGCCCACGCCCTCGGCCCGTCGCGTCGCGTCGCGCGGGCGGCGCGGCTCGGCGGCGGCGGTGGCGCGCGCGTGTGGGTCCCAGGTTCTCCTCCTCAATCAGCTTATGTGGGCATCCCAAAGCTCACTATTTAAGTTGATTGTCCTCTAGGTAATTAGTCAAGTTGGTACTAATCACCTTTCCACTTAAGTATACAGTTGTGGACCTTTGAGATTTTTCTGATTATTTAGAATAAATAATGGGCTTGGCCCAATTATCCTAACACTTCTCACATGTTTCCATGGTCAGCGGAGGGGCACGGAACATCGTGTAATTGACGACCAACCTTTTCAAGATTGTTGCACTGCAGGATAGAAACTCCAGAAGCTCCATGTTTTCAGGATAATCTCTAAAATCTCTGATTTCTGCCTCTTCAAGTGAACTGGGAGCAATTCCATCAATCTTCTGATTTCCAAGAGACAAGGGCAAGGTGGTGTGCAAGAATGCCCCTAGAAATTAAAAAAGTGCAGTGTTAGTGCCCTAGTGGACATTATTAAGTATATTCAGAAAATAAATATATTTTCTTTTGTTGATGAGAGGTTTAGCTAGCTCTAAGTCATAGATATCTAAGCAAGCACATTGGATGCACACTACCGATTGACAAGGATCACACCTGCCAATTATGCTACCTATGCAGTCCCTCTTCCATTATAGCTAGATCAAGCTAACATAGAACATGAATTCAAACGAGCAGCCGAAAAACAAAGATTCACAAGATAACACACAAAGCTTCAATTTTTTTCCAATGGTATATATAGCATATCAACATTTTCAACATATTGAATAAACATTTCCAGAGATTCAAACCTACCTCAAGAAAAAAAATAACATTAGGAGACTCTCAATTGTCAAATAATAACAAGTCGATGGTCAAAATCACAAAATATTTAACAAACAACATTATGATGATTCACATAAAGGCAAAGATCTTAGAAATTACCCATCGTGGGTCCTTCAAACCCAACTGTACTGAAATCTTCTTTGTACTATTGCATCTCTTCAAGAGATGCAACACGCTTGGCATCAAGGCATGGTGATCCCAGCTGAAGGATATCCTGATGCTCTTACACTTGGGAAGCATATTTGTTTCATTCAAGAAGCTTTCATACCCTGCTGCTCCCTGCCATGTGTAGACAGGAAGTAATCACTTAGACTGTCAAAAAACAACTCCTGGTAATGAAATTGGTCAACGCCAATACACACCTGTGAAATGCAGATTTCCAGTTTCAACTCATCAACTTCATCGAACTGCTTAGTCAGGAACGGCACTGCAGAACTTTTTCTGATATCTAGTACCCATAGGGAACGGCCAACATCAGCAAACCGATTGAGTTGAGTGCCAACATCATGGGGCAGAGATATGAGCCTCCACTGGCTGATAAAATACAGTGAGTTCTTCCAGATTTGGGGCCACGACCTCTAGCCGCCTTGTGTATATGACATCGAGGAACAGTGTGCGCAACGAGTTGGAGTGCACTGAGACATTAGAGACGGCAATCAGCTCTAAGTCAAGATTGAGGTCCGTCAAGCAGGGGCACTGCGTGCACACAAGAGCTGTGAGCTCGGCGCCTCCCATGCGGGCAAAGGCTATCTTCAGGGACGTCAGCGCCGAGAACAGGCCGGCCGCCTTGGGCCGGACACACCACTCACCTGTAAGAAAGAGCACGATTTGTTTCGCTCCTTCACAAGCAGGAAGCTCGAGCACCGCGTCCTCCTCAACGACTTCCGGCTCAATAACCATGGTGGACTTGGAGGAATCCGTGGCAGATTTGGAGGAACATAGAGACGGATCTCGCCCACCATTTGGTCCGCCGCGAATTGGAGCCATGGCGCAACACGCCCGGCAGTGATGGAATCGTCCCAGTGCTGGAGGGAGATGTTGCGGTGCCCGAGGGTAGGGGCCAAGTAGCCGGCGAGGGCACCGTCGACGGCGTCCAGGAACGAGGCTGAGGGTGGCGCTGCCGCTCGCAGCCCGACGAGGCGAAGCTCGGGCACCCGCGGCGGCTCGATGAGGTGGAGCTCCGGCAGGTGCGCCCAGACGTGCCGCCAGCGGTGGGACATCACGCTGGTGCGCGCGGCGGCGTCGGAGGAGCGGAGGCGGAGGAGGATGTCGTGCAGTAGCTCGTCGGGGAGGCCTGCGGTCCTCGCCGGAGCCGCCGCGGCGTTCATCTTCAGAGGCTTTTTCCGTGTGCCATTATAAAAGATTCGCCCGACCCTCGTGCCACTGAAAAGATCAACCCGATCTGTGTGACCAACCCATCTTCGTTTTTTCCTCCGTGCCATTCCATCCAATCTTCGCCGTTTTTTCCTCCGTGCCAACCCATCTTCAAGGGCATTTTGGATAAACTGACAGGTAGGAGCCGCATGTCAGTGTAATCAAACGGCGAAGATTGGATGGAATGGCATGGAGGATAAAACGAAGATGGGGTTGGTCACACAGGTCGTGTTGATCTTTTTTGTGGCATGAGGGTCGGGTGAATCTTTTATAATGGCACACGGGAAAAAGCCTCTCATCTTCACCCATGGGAATCGGAAGGCGGATCGATGGAGGATTGGAGAGCGTGTGTGCTCGATTTGGGGATTAGGGGTTCTTTTTTAAACGAAATACCTATATTATAGTTAAGAAAACACGTACATACTCGTACAAGTACATCGTATAAGGATACAGAGGGTTGTCCCACCTAACTTTGCAAAAAAGGCCTCAAGAAAAAAAATTACAATCAGGTCCATGGACCCTTTCCCCTCCCAACTCCGGCGTCGGAAGTCGCCGCTGCCGCCTCAATCTGGAAAAGCTCCATCGCACACTAGCTTTAGTGAGTCACAGTTGCCGCCTGACGCGAAGACCGGGACGATTCCATCATTGAAATGCTTCGGCCGGGGACGCGCCCCGAGCTCCCCAGATCTCGAATCAACACTCTCCATGGACTAAAGCCAAAGGGGAACGAGGTTGATCCGCTCCCGTGCAGACCACATCACCCACAGCCATCAACGCATCCTTGAGAACGACGAAACGCGCCATTGGCACCGCCACCTCTCCGAGACGACGAAGCACCAAACGGCACAGACTCCTGTACAGGAGCTCCACACAGGGAGCACTACCTCCACGAGCTTGCCATTGACGTCGGAGTAGAGCGCCAAAGGGGCAAGGAAGAGCCCGGAAGGACTTATTCCGTCGTGACGCCGCCACCATCGCCTCGCCCGCGCCGCCAGGAGACCCAAACCTAGAGGATCTAGGACCTAAGCTACAGCCTACCCTACCCGCCTGTCGAAGACGAGCGATCTCCACCACCTCACGATGCCCCGCGGGCCATCGGAGGCGGCGGAGACCATCCGCTTTGCCAGGGGCGATGAAATCACAAGTTTTCGCCTCTGGCAACTGTAGCTGGGCGAGAGCTTTCGAGAGGGGTGGAGTGTGTTTTCCTGGATTAGGATTTGTTGCAGGATGTTGGAAAATGGATCGATTCGATTGACGCCAGCTGCTTGTGGGCTTGGGGGTTAGCGCAATTGGGCCAGCTGCCGCGTGACTGCATGTGGTTCGTGGCCCGTGGGCTTTAGTTTCGGCCTATTTTGCACTCTCTTTTTTCAATCTGGATTTTATACTTTTCACAAAGGCAGAAGGAACACGTAAGGTTGCAGCGAACTTTTGATGTTGCACCTGATCCTTTGAAATCCAAAATTCTATGTGGATGTTTATGGTCCTTTTGACACTCAAAAATAAATTATTCTAGACATTTCGATTTCCAGCTCTTGATTTCATCATGAGTAACACGTTATGGTGAAAAGCCTGGCTACTCGAAAATGATTGTTGAAGAGATTTTTCACAGCTTTCAGCTGGCAAGTAGCACAGGAAACCTCAGCTGCTAATAATGTTGTATCGACACCCAACATAATGTATCCGTTTGATTTTTACAGTAGTGTTGCATGGCTTGTTAACTGATTTGTCACAGCTGGTGACCGGGTATCTGCACACTATAGTACACTAACCTATAGTTATCAGAGTAAATACTTTGATTTGACCAATCAAATTAGTGAAAATTATATATAAATTATTTGTAACACAACTTTGACATTTCTTTAACGAGTATCAAGAATTGTAGTCTTGTAATATCTCCTGTAAATTCCTGTGACTTCAGCGTAAGAATCAAGATAGAAGATGGTTGGAGGAAAATAAGAATACAAATTCTTGTGGAAACACTAGCATGTGCATGCATATATATAGCAGCACTAGGGGGGTTTTACAATGAGTTTAGCGCCATAACAATAACATGACATATCTGGCAAAAAAAAATATGGTTAACCAATATTCTGAATCATATTTAATTTTAACCTATTTTTCCTTTGTTTGAAATAAAACATAGCAAACACAACAATGGTCTTAAGTCACAATGCCTGTCATGTGCACATAGCCATCTCTCTAGAAGTAACATCAACTGCCATGGTTTTATAGAGCCTCCAAAAAGGAAGATTTCCCACAGTGCTCAAGGAACAATTTCTCTTAAAAAGCTACAGATTTTCTTTTCATGTAAATAAGGTGTTGCAATGTCAACTCTGCAGAAATTTTGGATATAGATTTGAGCTATGTAACCTTTCTTCGTTTCCCATCACAACTGTTGTGCAAATGCAGGTTCTAAAATATTGTGATACAGCCTACAATCTCAAAAGTTTTTTTTCCCTATAATAATAGGAAAATGCTTATCACAACCATAAATATAAGATGCACATGCACGTGACCACGTCCACTAGTTAAACAAAAAGGATCAAAGTCTAAGAAGCACATCCACTGTTGTGGGCATCCACTGTTGTGGGGTAAATGCTAATAGCTCAAGTCAAATTTGAAAGGAGAGTCCTGAAAATGCCTAAAAAAATTCCTGCGCATATTGTGCAACTCCTAGCAAAAACCACAACATTACATTGACCACAAGCCTTAAGTATTCAGTGAAAGGGTACTAGCCTCCCCAGACGAAACACGTTGAATTTGACTTCAACATTTGCATGATATATGCCACGGACCTTCTCACATACTTCCTTGATCAGTGTAGGATCAGATAACACCATGTAACTGATGACCAACCTTTTCAAGATTGTTGCATTGCAGGATACAAATGTAACTGATGACCAACCTTTTCAAGATTGTTGCATTGCAGGATACAAACTCCACAAGTTCCATATCCTCAAGAGAATCTGTAAAATCACTAATTTCTACCTCTTCAAGTAAACTGAGAGCAATGCCATCAAACTTGTGATTCTCTTCCAAGTGACAAGGGCAAGATGGTGGGCAAAAACACCACTGGAATAAAAAGAAGTGTTATTAAATTAGTGGAGATTATTAATTGTATCCATAAAACAACTATAGTTTCTTTTGTTGACGGGAGGTTTAGCTTGCTCTAAGTCACGGATGTCTAGCAAGCACATTACAGGCACCACAGGTCCACAACCAAGTGAATGAAGTGATGAGGACTACACCTGCCAATTATGCTACATATGCAGTCCCCGTTCCTTTACAGCTAGATCAAGCTAACATCAATTCAAACGAGCAGCCAAAAAAGAATATTCACAAGCTAAAGCACAAATCTTCAATTTGGTCAAATTCTTATAGCATAAAAGCATTTTGATCCCATTGAATAAACATTTCCAAAAACTCAGCCCAGCCTCAAGAACAAATGTAACAAAGAGACTCTCAATTACCAAATAATAACAAGCTGAAAGTCACAATCAATTAAGTATTTAACAACCAAAACTATAATGCAGATTCATATAATGGCTAAGATCTTAAAAATTACCAATGGTGGTCGCCTGTTAGTAAGCAATAGTACTGAAATCTTTTTTGTACTAGTGCAGTTCTTGAAGAGTTGCAATATGCTTGGCACCAAGGCGTGGTGACCCCAGTTTAAGAATATCCTGATGCTATCACACTTCGGCAGCTTATTTGTTTCATTCAAGAAGCTTTCATACCCAGCTACTCCCTGTCATGTGTAGACTCAAAGTTAACACTTAGATTGTCAAAAACAAAGCCTAGCTAGTGAAGATATTCATTAATGCCAACACACCTCTGAAATGGAGACGTGCAGTTTCAACTCATCAACTTCATCAAACTGTTTAAGCAAGGAAGGCACCAGAGATGTCGTGCTGATTTCCAGTTGACGAAGGGAACGTCCAACATCAGCAAACCGATGGAGATGAGGATCATAGGCACCGGCACCCCAAACTACTTTGGCAAGCTTCGTGGCAGAGATATGAGCCTCCATAGGGTGAGAAAATACCTCGAGTTCTTCCAGTTTTGGGGATACGACCTCAAGCCGCCGTGTGTTTCTGATGAGGAACTTCACTGAGTACAACGAGTTGGAGTGAAACGACACGTCAGATAGAACAATCAGCTCCACAGAAAGTGTCAGGTCCCTCAAGCACGGGCACTGCGTGCACACAAGGGATGTGAGCTCGCTGCCTTTCATCACGCGGCCACCGCGTATCTCCATGGACGTCAGTGCCGTGAACAGGCCGGACGCCTGGAGCCGTAGCCGCCATTCATCTGAGAGAAAGAGCTCGATTCGCTTCGCTCCTCCACAAGCAGGAAGCTCCAGCACCTCCGCCTCATCCTCAACGACCTCCGGCTCGAATAACAGGGGCGGTCTTGGAGGAAACCTTAGGGGACCTAGAGGCACGGAGAGACAAACCTCGCCCACCATGCGCTCCGCCGCGAATTGGAGCCACGGCGCAACGCGCCCGGCCATGATGGAATCGTCACTGTGACGGGCGGAGATGTTGAGGTACCCGAGGGTAGGCGCCAAGTAGCCGGCGAGGGCACCGTCGACGGCGTCCAGGAACGAGGCTGGCGCTGGCGCTGCTGCTGCCGCCGCCGCTCGCGGTGCGACGCGGCGAAGCTCAGGCACTCGACGAGGTGGAGCTCCGGCAGGTGCGCCCAGACGTGGCGCCAACGGCGGGCGAGCACGCTGGTGCGCGCGGCGGAGCAGAGGCGGAGCAGGATGTCGTGCAGCAGCTCGTCGGGGAGGCCGCTGATGCGGTCCTCGACGGAGCCGCAGCAGCAGTGTTCATCTTCAGCCATGGGAGATTGGAGAGCGTGTGTGCTCGATTTGGGGATTAGGGTTTGCAATGTTAGAAAACGAATCGACTCGATTCACGCCACCGCAAGAAGGCCTCGGTTGCGTTACTTTTGCCAGATGGGCTTGCGGTTTGACACTGCTTGTGGGCTTGTGGTGATTTGCAGTGCCAAAAGAACACGTGTAGGAATTTTTTTTGGTACCATACATTTTTTTCACAATTCCAATCTTCAATTTCATTGTCAAAAAAAAAAAAGAATCTTCAGTTTTACTCCGTCAAGTTTCAATAGTTTTTGGTCGTCTTGGGATTTTTTCTATTTGGTGTCTTAACACATCTTTTATGAAGAATAAGCAACGGAAAATAAATAAGTTGCTAATGGTTTGAACTGGAGCCATCACGTGGCCACGAAATAGGGACAATTGAGCAGGATGGCATGGGCAGGGGTGGAGGCGTGGAGCTTAGCTGCTTAGGACCAGTTTCTCAACTCCGTATCTGTATATGAATTATGAAGACTAGGAGCAAGAGACTGAATCAGTGAGTTAAGATTCATTTGGAACTAGATAGATGCGACCAGAGACTAGGTTTAGGTATGTCGAAATAGGGTTTTAGGAGTACGTGGACCTAGGTGACACCCCATGCCATGTTAGAGGATAGGCAATTAATTTTTCTCATATTTACATTACCATAAGTTAGTACTTTTCTATGTTTCTGTAATACATTTATTTAATATCATAAATATATTTTTCTATAAATCTGATTAAAATTTAGATACCTTGACTAAAATGAAGCCTTACATCCGTTAGGCACCGAGACATGTAATAAGTACAGTACTAACCAATGTGCCGTACCGTTGGGTAAGAACGAAATTGTCAAACCTCAAATTTGGCTGGGTGTCCGTGGGCTAGAAAAAAAACAAATTCAAGTCCAACCCAAAGTATAAGGCCTGACCGAAATTGGAATTAATTAATTTAATGAATTAAGACAGAAAAACTTATTATTTGAACAAACAAAATTCCAAAATTTCGTCCTTCCTTTCGCCTATGTACCAAAAGAAAAACTGCACAATTTCTTCTTTAACGAGTATCAAGAACTGAATTCTATCTCCTGGAAATTCCTGTGACTTCAGGATAAGCATTAAGATAAAGGATGGGCAGAGGAAAATAAGAATAGGACATACTTCATTCTATTCCCTTGTATCAACTGACAGTCTCACC
Source organism: Bothriochloa decipiens (assembly GCA_023333625.1). NCBI lineage: Eukaryota > Viridiplantae > Streptophyta > Magnoliopsida > Poales > Poaceae > Bothriochloa > Bothriochloa decipiens. Next base: position 18,114,469 of record CM041636.1, read on the forward strand.
TGATTACTTACACTTTCCTTATTTTTCTTAAAAAACTCCCTTGTATCAACTGACAGTCTCACCTGATTACTTACACTTTCCTTATTTTTTTAAAAAACTAGCATTTTGATCTATATCATGCAAGCAGTGTAAACTGGGTGTATCCAGTGTCGTAGGCTCCCGTACTGCGGGGTCTGGAGAAGAAAAAATAGCCGACAACCTTTTCCGTACAAATGTACAGAGGTTGGTACTTGAACCGTATACCTCTTGGTCACAGACATTAAAACTTTACCGCTTGCATCAGGGCCGCCCGTCACTCAATCTGGGCACTATAAACAATCTTCATCATATCAGAGGGGAAATGACTAAGCTCGCCAACATATTTGATTCACTCGATCTGGGCACTAAGGACAAACCAGATTAGTCAATCAAAATCCAGCAAATTAAAGTAGCGGAACTTCATGTTGGCACCGGGCGGATCAAGACTTTACTGAGGCACTTAGTGATAGGGGTTTTATAACAAGTTTAGCTCTATAACAAGACACATCAGCCAAGTTAATCAATATACTGGATCATGATTGATTTTACCTTTTTTTTCTTTGTTATATTAGATATAAAACATGCCAAATTGCCAACACAGCAGTTAACACGTCAAATAAAAGTCTTTCTTAAAGTCAGAACTCACAATGTCTCAATCTAACCTAAAAAATATCTGTCATCCGCCTCCTGCACATATCGTGCAAACCTAGTAAAGACCAAGACATTACATTAACCACAAGCTTCAAAAAGTACTCCATCTCCAGTCAAAGGGTACCAGCTTCGCATCACGAAACACATGGAATCTGACTTTAACATTTCTATGACACATGTTGCGGATCTTCTCACATACTTCCTTGGTAAGTGGAGGAGCACGGAACACCGTCATGTGATTTTTTTCGAAAGGACGACAAAAGCTTTATGGACACAGCCTCAAAATAAACTCTCCAACATAAATATTATTTTTTAAATAGCTACGTTTTATTATTTCATGCACCTGCAGTTTAAATTTAGATTATACGAAAAAATTAAAGTAAATAAAATAAATGAATGAAATATAGCAAAATATTATAAAAATATCCCACATTCGAACATGTCCTTGTAAACAATATGCTGGGGCCACAGAAAAAGTTTAGATTCAAAATTCAAAAAAAATTAAAACTTTACCGAGTGCCAACAAAGGCACTCGGCAAAGAGTGTTTTTGCCGACTGCCACGTCAGAGGCAGTCGGCAAAGAAGCTGGTTTTGCCGACTGTCCAGCCCAGCAATCGGCAAAGAAGGCCGACCCCGAGCCCAGCCTGGGCCATGTGGCGGTTTGCCGACTGCTCGACGTGGCAGTCAGCAAAGAAGCTATCTTTGCCGACTACCGGACGTCAAGGCAGTTGGCAAAGAGCACGGCGACGGACGCCGTTTAAACTTGCCAAATTTTGCCACCTGTTAGGCTCTTCTCGGGCTGTCGGCAAAGAAGGTTTTGCCGACTGCCGTTCTTCGCCGACTGCCAGGCGAAGGCTTTGCCGACTGCTCTTTTTGGCAGTCGGCAAAGGGCTTCTTTGCCGACTGCCCGTGCTTTGGCGGTCGGCAAAGCTACGGGCAGTCGGCAAAGCCGCTATTTCCCGTAGTGTGAGATGTGAGAGGTTCCAGTGGCAGGACAGCAGCTCCATAACAGCCACCAGTTGCTCGATCAAATGACAAACAAAAAAAAGGCTGGCGAAATCAAGGAGGGCGCAGCAAAGCTGCTCCGAGTTTTCTAGTCACAACCATAAATATGTGCAGGTCAAACATGCAAGTCCACTAGTTAAACAAAAAAAAATATCAAAGTCTAAGAAGAACAATGAACAATAATAATAAGCCTGATAGGGGTAAGGTTAATAGATCAGGTCAAATTTGAAAGGGTGAATCCCGAAAACGCCTGAAACATTCGTGCACAGGTTGTGCAAAACCTAGTGAAAACAACAAACTACATTAACCACAAGCCTTTAGTATTCAGTCAAAGGGTACTAGCCTTCCACGACGGAACACGTTGAATTTGACTTCAACATTTGCATGACATATGCCACGGACCTTCTCACATACTTCACTGGTCAGCGGAGGAGCAGGGTACATCGTGTTATTGATGACCAACCTTTTCAAGCTTGCTGCACTGCAGGATAGAAACTGCACAAGTTCCATGTTTTCAAGAGAATCCGTAAATTCTTTGATATCTACCTCTTCAAGTGAACTCAGAGTAATTCCATCAATCTTGTGATTATATTCCAAGCGACAAGGGCAAGATGGTGAGCAAGAACACCCCTGGAAATTTAAAAAGTGCATCGTTATTACTAGTGGAGATTATTAATTATATTCATAAAACAACTAGATTTTCTTTTGTTGGTGAGAGGTTCAGCTAGCAGATGGGCTTCCGCCTTCCGGTCCATCTAGTGTCTCTAGTGATGAGAGGTTCATAAAACAACAAAGGAGTAAAACAGCTAGTGAATTTATGAGTCCGCAACCGCAAGTCCAAAACACTCGTTCGCATTACTTTTAGCAGATGGGCTTCCGGTTGACCCTTCTTCGTGGGCTTGTGGACTTTGTGGTGATTTGTGCCAAAATACACGTTCCATTCAACCATAAGTACGATATGTTATACGCTCAAAAGAAAATGAAACATAAATATGTTGTCAAAGGAAGAATCCAACCATAAATGAAAGAACCTTTTGGGTACCACACATTTTTTCTGCAGTTCCAAGCTTATATTTTACTCCTTTGCACTTCATAATTTTTGGTTGTTTTGGGACAATTTTTATGCGTCTTGCGCGACTTTTATAGGCCTACCTAGTTGCGTCGCCGTTCCAAGCCCGGTTTCCAGTATTACGGTCACCATTAGCGGCTTGCCTTACAAAGGCGGCAGTCCAAATTACAAAGACAACAGTTCTTTGGCAAACACATCTTTGATTATGATTTCTGTTATACTTTTAAAAAAAACAAATAGATAATTTTTAAATTACTTTTCAAAACTAACCTATCCGTGTTGTCCTTTTGATAATTTGTATTCAATCTAAATACTAAGAATTTTCATAGTCAAACTCTTAAAATAAGTATTGCCTTATTTATTTTGTCCAAACTAACATGAAGTATGGAATTGGAGTCGGTAGCAACTTTATGACCAGTGAGATTACCAATCACCCCACTCTTTTACAAAGGCTGAGAGACAATCATCATCACATCTATAAGTTCGTAATAATTAATAAAAACAGAAAAAAATATCATCTCCCTTACTTTTTCGTCCATCAGCCCACTCGCACCTCACTCTCCCGCATCTGCATCTCATCCCTTGTCCAAATGACACATTTCCAATCCAAAACTAACATCACTCTAAATCAAACAGGACCATGTTTTCAAATAGCTCATCATGTTTTCAAATATAATAGCTCATCGCTGGCAATAGTATAGAGTTTAATCATTTTCCTGTTGATGAGGACTCTAGGGTGGTGAGCCGTGTATAGTTATTTACGAGCGATGAGCTATTGTTCTATCAACAAACTTGAGAGTCAAAATCAGTACAAGGGTTCCAAAAACATAATATGAATATAGTCCAAAACATATATCTTAAAGAATAAAATATGCCAAGATCCCTTGATTAGTTAAGAAACAAGGAGGAGGATCCCGCGACAAAGAAGGTGGCGGAGGAGGAGAATCCGTGACTGCGCTGGCATTCGTGCGCAAGGTCCACGTGATCCTTTCCCTGTAGCTCAGCGCTTTTTCATCGACGGATCCTGCACCGCCGTATGGACAACTTACATCGTTATCCTCATGTCCCACTCATCGGTGCGCGCTGCAGCGTCACTTTCCTCGCTCCTTTTACCTCTTTCCTTGCCATCCTAGGGTTTGTATCGTCATGACCACAATTTCGTTTTGTTTGGTTAATAAGCAGTGGCGGAGCTGGGGGGGCTATGCCCCCCCCCCAACAAAAAAAAGGACATAACAGTGTATATTAAGCAACAACAATGTGCAAATACACACCAAGAGCAGCAATTTACACATACGTCTTGGTCATGGCCCCCTGAGTTGCTTGGCTGGCTCTACCTCTGTTGATAAGGACCCTAGCTAGGGGTGAGCCGTGTATAGGAATTTGCGAGCAATGAGCTATACTTCTGTCAAGAAAGTTGAGAGTCAAAATCAGTGCAAGCGTTCACAAAATATAATATGAATATAGTCCAAAATATATATATCTAAAAGAATAAAATATTTCAGATCCCTTGATTAGTTAAGAAACGAGGTGCATGGGTCTGTAGAGAAGGCATACAGAGGTGATTCACAGCACGGTGGAGCCCGATAACTGCCCGTGGACACTCTGAATTCGCCCTGGGCACAAAAAACCGAAGACCAAGAACCGAACCGAACTAATCAGAACCAAAACCGAAGTAACCAAAACAGAAAATTTTGGTTCTAGGTTCAGTTCTAGGTCCCAGGGAACCGAAATTACTATGGTTAATTTGGTTCTAATACTCGGTTAACATAATTGACCCGAAGAACTTAAATGTGTGTAAAGGCCCATAGAATTTGACCCAGCCCAATACATAGTGCACACCCTAGGTATAAATTCCACTCAACTCACACCAGACGACCATCACTGTCACTCCCCTCCCCGCAACCCCCATTCCCGTACCCGCCGCCTCACCCTGGGCATTCGGTAAATACCGAACCGATCGGCTCGGTTCTTCGGTGCCTATGCAAATTCGGTTCTCGAGAAATCGGTACCGATCGGTTCCATAGAAAATTCGGCGCTCGCGGTCTCCTCCACCACCTCGCCGCGGGCATCGCCGACCGCCGTAGCCGCCGCCTCTGACGTGCTTGCTGCCTTGCGGGCCCCCGGAGCCGGCGCATGCTCGGTAAGCAGTACCGTCTGATGAGGCCGCCGCCGCCCGGGGTCCGGTGCCCAACCTGCGTCGTCCTGCGCGAGCCGCGGGCCGTCCATGCGTGCCGGCCGCCCTCCGCCCTCCGTGTCGGCGCCTCCTGTAATTACTCCTGTTGGTGCACCGTACCCGTCGTGGCTGCGTGCCCGGTGGAGGTGACGGACGACGAGGCCACCGTTGCATACGGGACATCATGACCGAGATGCTCTGCTGTGGCACTACCCCTCTCACTTATATATGTACAAAAAAAAAGTGTAAAAATCCATGGTTTGATGCAAAAACATTTGTGTGTAGTTTGACACTAGTACAACTTAAGTTTTCTTTTTGTATGCAGCCTCTAGTTTCCAGTTTTTTTTTTCTTTCATTTTTTCCTGACTTATGAAAACTGTTGTTTTCACGCCATTTTTTTAGCTAACAAGGGAAAAAGAGAAGTGAATGAACAACACGAGGACGCCATTTGTTAGTAGCTCAGGGTAGCGGCGCCTGAGCCTAGCAAATACTCAAAGCGATCTCTTTTTGTTCCGCCTAGGCAAATTTAATACATGTCACTTGCTACACCTCGTGTAATTCACAGGGATCTTGATACAAACAACAGCAGCAGTGGCCAAGAACTGGTCTCCCTTGCCCCTATGCTGTGCTACCTAAGTACTACCACCCAAGTCACCACTGGCTACCTTTGCACAGCTGTGCCTAAGACACATACAAACATTACAAACAGACCGAATGAGACGAGACACATGCATGGCGTCAGCAGCAGCACCACGCCAGGCGCGACCGCGAACAGGTAGCCAGCTAGTGCGCTAGACCTGGACGAGCGTGTCGGCGGACGGCACGAGCGCGCGGCAGCATGGGCAGTCCGGGTGGGTGGCGAGCCAGGGCAGGACGCACTCGGTGTGGTACTTGTGCGAGCACGGCAGCCGCGTCACCCGCTGCCGTTCTCGCACCTCCTCCAGGCACACCGCGCACACGTCCACCTTGGACAGCGTCCGCGTCAGCTCCGCGCGCCGCTGCCGGCGCGTCGACGCCGGCATGTCCGCCGCCGCCGCCGCTGCCGCCTGCTGCTGCAGCAGGGCCGTCTGGTCGGGGCGCGGCGCCGGCGGCCGCCAGGGCGCGGGATCGGGCTCGGCGCCGGTCGTCGTCGTCGCCGGGACGACGACGTCTTCTTGCTCGTCACGCCGCCTGTGTGGGTGCCTCGGGCTCGATCTGCCGTCGCGCATCAGCCTGCTCCACCTGCGTTTGGTTCAGACGCCGATTTGTCAGTTACGAGTAGGTTAGGACATAATCACACAACTGGAATCAAAAGACAACAGTTTGGTCATTCTGATGTTTGTTACGTAGTATTCAAGATCACGCCTCATGCAAAGAGCGTTCTGAAGAAAACAGAGGAAGAAAGAGCTTGCTGACGTTTCATACTTTTGACTATGGGGGTGTGCTAACTGCTAAACCAAGACCAAAGTTTGTGTTACCTCCACAATTGACCAGTTTAATGTCGAAACAGGTCAGTGTTTTTTTCTCGTCAGTCACATGGCAAGATACCCACACTCTGCGTTTTCCTTTCTGACCCTGCTTTCTCTTTTGTGAGCTCAAAAAGCCAGGCCCGCATGCAAGATTCCATCGTCCACTTGCCAGTTGCAATCAGCATATAATACTGATCCAGTAGCAGTGATCACGCAATAATTCAGAGTTGAGACAGCAAGCAAACAAACAAGCCAACTCCCGTGATGATTCCCCGATGCTGCAATCCAACTCCCGCAGGTTATGGTGCCGTAATCAGATGGGCTCTTGCTAACAGCGACAGCTTAAACTCTTAACTATTCCGATTATACTATCTATCTGAAAAGATCCAGGAAACCGCGTGCCCCACAAACCTGTCACTTTGAGCAATTCAGCTCAATGCCTCGGCCAAGCAGTATGACACGCGGCCTGCTGTTGTTGCCCAATCGCTTGATCTCTGCATAATTGCTCGTGTTCCCCATGCATCTTTCGAAAAGATCATCACTCATCTTCTTCCCAACTGAAGCACGCATATGCAGAACAGGGGAGGATGCAGAGGAGGGGGAGGGAGAGAGAGCCGGACAGGGCAACCGACCTGCTGGACGGCGACGTCGCGGCGCCGCGCAGCTTCTCCTCGAGCCGGATGCGCGCGGCGAGCGCGGGCCCCGCCACGCCCGCTGCCGGCGCCGCGTGGTGCGCGTGCGCGTAGTGGTAGCGGTGCTCTGCCCCCGAGCCCGCCGCCGACGACGACGCGACGTCGCCGTGGTAGTGCACGCGCCGCCGCCGCGCCAGCTCCACGCCCGGAAGCATCGTCCCTCACTACTCGCTCGCGCCTGGATGCTCTCCTCCTCCTCCTCCTCCTCCTCTGCTGCTACTGCTTCCCGCTCCCGCTCCACGCTTCCTGGTATGCGTGTGTGCTGTTACGGAGAAAGTTCCAATCTCGGGTGAACTTGGGGTTGGTCATATATACTGCCGGGAAAGAAGCAGGGGGGGAAGACGATCCGCGGCGACGACGACGTGGGGCGCGGCGTGCCGGACATGACGGCTGGACCGCGGGCGCCGGAGGAAGGTACGCGGAAGGCCCGCATGCAAAAATAAACCGTGAAAAGACAGTTTCTGACGGCGCTGTTGTTAGGCCTACTAGTACTAGCATGTGGAAGTAGTGATCACTGATCTCGCAAAAATACCAGAGAAGAAAAACAACATGGTTATGCTGCCGCCTAACTTATAAACTTTAACTATTCAATTATGTATTTTATTTATTCATATCTGAAAAGGATCCAGCAAGTAAAGCGTGTGCAATGTCACTTTCAGTGATTCAGCTCAATGCCTCGTCCGTCCAAGCAACAAAGATACACGGCCTGTTTTTTAGCTGATTTTTGTCATGTGCACCTTCTTCTGGTTCCGAAAGGAAGCGCGCGTGCATATGCAAAACAGCGGAGGGGAGGGAGAGGCGACCGACCTGGACGGCGACGTCGACGATGCCGACGCTGACGCCGTGGACGGCAGCGCGGCGCCGCGCAGCTTCTCCTCGAGCCGGATGCGCGCCGCGAGTGCGGGCCCCTCCACGGGCGCCGCCGCGTGGTGCGCGTAGCAGTAGTGGCCGTAGTGTTGGTGGGCGTGCTCCGCCGAACACGCCGCCACGTTGTCGCCGTGGTAGTGCACGCGCCGCCGCCCCGCGAGCCGCGCTAGCCCCCCGCCCGGAAGCATCGTCGTCCCTCGCTCGGTACTCGCTCCAGCCTTTTCCTCGGCGGAGGTCCTTGTCCGTCTCGATCGCTCGGCCTCGATCCGGCCCTGGTGCTCTCTTCTAGCTACCTCGGCGGTGGCGGTGGCGGTGGCGGTGGCGGTGCGCCGGTGAGCTGTTCTGGTGGTGCTTGATTGCTGCGTGTGTGCGCGCGCGCTGTTGCGGTGAAAGTTATAATCTCCAGGTGAACTTGGTGTTTGGGTACATGTACATATTTGTAATGGCGGGTAAAGCCGACGATCCGCGGCGACGACGACGTGGGGCCGGACCGGACCGAGGAAGTCGCGAGCCGATTTCCAAAGCCCGGGGATATGCCTGCGATTCGTGGCGTGGGCGAAATTACCGGAGCAACCCTCTGATAATGACGAGGCGGCCGTCCGGACGTCGACGGCGACGAGGGAGATTGGGGCACCGGCCTCGGCGGCTCTCTGAGCGCGTAAGCGGAGCGCCGTGTGATGTGATCGCTCGCGTTTTGGCAACCTAGTATAGAATCAACTGAACCATCATACTACTGCATTTACTACCAAAAACGAGTGATCTATGCTAGCTCCTCGTGTAACATGCATGGCATGCAGGAGCACACAAGATGGATGTGTTTCTTTTTTGGTTAACAAAAGTACACGAGCGAACTACGTACTATGCTCTCCCGCAAACGCACCTAACCATTTCACCTGCTATTAGCTGCTAAAAGGTAGCTCCTTGGATCCAAACCGGTTTAGCTATACTAGTTTAGCTAATTGTTAGCTAAATATCTCAACAAAGTCATGGGCGGATCTAGTGTTGTGCCCGGGTATTTCGGGTATACCCAACATTTTTTGCCGAAAAAATAGTAGGTGTAAGTATGCACAAATGTATAATACAATTAAGTTTTAATATTGCAGTTGTCTTCTTCTTATTCATCCAAAAACAACCCAAAAAACCATGTTGCAACCTATTACCTATCTGTTGACCTGACCACTCTTCGATGCCCCTTCAGGCTTCAAGACCAATTCTAGATTTCCAGTCCTTTCTCCTCCCTCGTAGCAACTGGCGAGGTAGACTGCAAGAGCCGTGAGGTCAATGGACATTCCCATGAGATGAAACCGTAGCGCTGCCTAGCGAATACATCGCCCACCTCGCCCAGCTACCTTAAACCACTATTGCGACTCTAGCACTCGGCAAGTAGGCAGACGTAGTTCAATCGCATGTACCCTTACACCCTAGTAGATACCAGCGGGTAGGAGGGCACGCGGGTCGTAAGCGTCACCAGAGGCATCTGGAAGTGTATATAGATCTTCATTCGGTATCTTTCTTAACCAAACTCGGAGGCATCAACTTAAGTTCTCCTTTGATTTTTGCTCAACTTGTAAATATATATTTTTTAGCTTGGGGCTCGGGTATACCCATCGTTGAAATCCTAGGTCTGCCACTGAACAAAGCTAGCAGCCAGCTCATCAACCACTAGTTGCCGTAAGCTTTTGTATTGTCGATGGTAGGGTTTCTATATATGTGAAGCTAGTAATGGTCAGGGCTTCGCTCATGTCATTTGTTATTATCATAGAGGACAAAAGGTCTGCAGAACACATTGATCTATTGCATTTTTTTTAAAAAAAAAAACAGCCAGGCAGTAAATACATACATTATTCTACTTTTTGATCCACAAATACAATGGTTTATTTATTGTACAGGCCAATTCATTCTTTTTCTGTTACAGTAAATCAAGATCTCTGAGGTACTCAAGACCTTGCTGGCTAAATTCGAAACTGGTCCGGCCACTCATTGGTCACTGCACCGATCAAGAGGTGGATCAGTCGGCCCGTGCACTTGTGTGCAGCACGCTGAAGCCAGAAGGATACTACGCCACTCGCAATAGCAACCCCCGGCCGTATCCCAAGGGCAAACGGACCAGGCGCAGTCATGGCCCAGCCAAACACGTCCGTCCAAAACAACCTCCAAACGCAAGGCGCGAGGCAATCGGGAAAACGGCGCAACAAAACCACTGCACCAGCTTAGCTCAGCAGGGTGATGGCTACCGGTACCACCCCACGCCAGCCTAGCGTGTGCATATACCCAGTAATTTTTGTTCATCGTGTTTCTTCTTTTTTTTTTTAAAAAAAAAGCTATGCATAGGGCTCCTGAAGGAGGAACGACGTTTCGTCTCGATAGATAGATATACACAAAACACCATACGCGGTGCATATTGTCTGTGTGTCCAACGGAGTTTTCTAGATGTACACGATCTATATATATATATATATATATTGTTGAGATAGCTTACTGTGGGCCTCGTATTATCCCAGAACGGTGATACTGTTGTGATTGTCGACAAGATATGAATATATATGATCCTTGCAACAGGTCGCCTACCTACCTATGACTGTGACACCTCTTGGCAAGATCCTCAAGTTGCCTCTTTCGATATCTCCGTCAGTGCCTGGAATGTCCTATACACAGTCAGCGGCTAATAAGCGAGGATGGTGCATTTGCCTTATAGGCGAGAAAAGATAGAGGTATGGTGAAATTTTGATTTTAGTATTGGTGTTTTAAATTTTTGTGGGTGCATGTAAAGAGTATTTAAGCTATTCTACCCACAAACGCACCAAACGACCATTTCATCTGCTATTAGCCGCTAACAAGTAGCTCCTTGAATCCAAACCGGTTTACCTATATAGCTAAATATCCGAAAAAACCATAGGCGGACCTGGTGTTATGCCCGGGTATTCCTGGGCATAGCCAACATTTATGCCGAAAAAATAGTAGGTATAGGTATGCACATATGTATAATATAGTTAAGTTAAATATTGCGGTTGTCTTGGTCTTATTCATCCAAAAACAACCCAAGAAACCATGTTGCAACCTATTACATATCTGTTGACCTGGCCACCCTTCGATGGCCCTTCAGGCTTCAAGATTGATTCTAGATTTCTAGTCTATTAATTCTCCTTCTCGTCGTGAGGCAGAGTGCAAGATCCGTGAGCCTAATGGACACTCCCACAAGATGAAATGCTAGCGCTTTCCTAGCGAATATACATCGGCCACCTTGCCCAGCTACCTTAAACCCTTAATGTGTACTGTTGTCATAAGACACATAGTGTTGTACTGGATCTACCACTATTGTGACTCGAGCACTCTTCAAGCAGGTAGTCATAGTTCAACCGCATATACCCTCACACCCTACTAGATACTAGTGGGAAGGAGGGCATGCTGGTCTGGCGTCTGGAAGCACATATAGATCTTCGTTCGGTATCTTTGTTAACCAAATTTGAAGGCAACAACTTAAGTTCTCCTTTGATTTTTGCTCAATTTATAACATACTTTTTAGCTTGGGCTCAGGCATACCTATCATTGTAATGCTAGGTCTGCCACTGCAGCTAATGAATCCAAAGAGTGGGCTAACTAATACACATATCGCAGCCAGCTCATCAACCACGAGTTGCCGTAAGTTTTGTATCGTCGATGGTATGGTTTCTATGCATGCAAAGCTAGTAATGGTGAGGGCTTCGCTCATGTCGCTTGTTATTATCATAGAGGACAAGAGGCTACACAACACATTGATCTATTGTATTTTTTTCAGGAACAGCGAGGCAGTAATACATACATTATTCTACTTTTTTTTATCCACAAAATACATAAAAAAGTACATGCTGATCGACTTGATTTTCGGTAGCGGTCACATCTCGTGCTGTGTTTTTAATGAGGTCACTGTGTGTCTCATATTGTGTCCCTCTCTTAAATCTTATTATCTTACCATTTTATTTCTCTCTTGAGGTGATCTCTAAGACTATTGTTTTCTCTAAGACCATCGTATTCTCACCATTGATTAATGAGATAGCTTTACCGTGGGTCTTGTACTCTTGTACCGTCTCAGAACAGTAGTACTGTGATTGTCGACAAGATATGAATGAATATATATAATTCTTGCAACAGGTCCCCTACCTATCTATCACTATGACACCTCTTGGCAAGATCCTCAGGTTGCCTCTTTCGATATCTCCGTCAGTGCCTGGAGTGTCCTAAAGATATATTCGTACACAGTCAGACTAAAAAGCTAAAATTACGGTGAAGTTTTAATTTTAGAATTGGTTTGTTAATTTTTTCTGGGCGACATAGGCATGCTTTAATAAGGTATAAATAATCAGCCAGTAGATGTTTGAAAATTTCGACTACTGATTTTTTTTTTTTTTGAGCCGAAAATTTCGATTGCTGATGAGAATGAAGCAGTGCTCCATTCTTCTTGAACCATGGAAGAGCCCAGCATTAACATTTCTTTTTTTCTGAGGGTCAGCCCAGCAGCATTAACATGATGACATCCGATAAGGCCTCACGGGTCGGGCCTACGGAAGAGAAAGCAGCCCAACATTCAGATGGCCCAATATGGCTTGAAGGCTTTGCTATTTCATCACAATTATGAATAATGGGCCCTCGTATGTTTGTCAGTTGTCACATGACAATACCAGTTGGTAAAAAGAAAACAAGGCACGATTTATATATATATATATATATATATATACACGACACTAAATTCTCAATGTTTAATTCGATCGCCCGATCGATCCAAGGGTGAAAAGATTGGACGTGACGCACGATCCTCAGTATATAATTGGATCGCTCAATTAAAAGGAGAAAGGATCGGACGGTTGAGAGCCTCGAGTCATGCATGTAACTAAACCATTGGCTCGAGCGTCAAAAACTAAATATATACGTAGTAATTTGAGATGGCTTGGAAGCCTAATGTATAGCCTTGGCTGAAACAGTCAATTCTTCGATTTAATGGCATCTCTCGATAGAAGAAGGAAGGCGGAGTCTGACGTGACCAACACGGATTCGTTTGGTTTTGTTTGTAAACCCACGTATAAACCCCCACAGCGGCGCAACGCGACACCTGTCCTGTCCGTCTCTCTGCGCGTCCCCTCTCATTCTCTCTCTCTCTCTCTCGCTCGCCGTCGCGGCGGGCGCCTCTGCTTCTGCTCTGCTGCAACTCGTGGGTTCTGCTGCGAGCGAGAGGGGGGATCGATGGAGGCGCGGGGAGGCGTGGGAGCCGGCGGCGGGGACGGCGGGGAGTGCCACGCGGCGCAGGCGGTGGGCGCGGACGGCGAGATGGACGCGGCCGCCATGGAGCGGTTCGCGGCCGCCGCGGGGCTCCGGGGGCGGGGGCTCTCCTACGCCGTCGTCTCCATCGTCGGGCCCCAGGGCAGCGGTACGTACGTACGCACGTCAGCCGCGCGCGTCATCCTCCCTCCCCAGCTCCTCCTTCCTCCGTTGGCCTCGCGCAAGCCCTCTTCTTCTAGTACAGTACAGTACAGGGGTGCTGCTGCTGCAGCGTTTTGTGCAGATGGATGGCGCAGTGGACGGATTCAGAGTTTCAGACATTCAGTTATGTTCTCGCGTCTTCGCTTGCTTACCCCTGCTCGCGTCAGCTGATCGGTGACGGTCAGGAACCGAGAATGGTCCACGACCCCACGTTATCGTGTTGTGGTGGCCAATTTTTGTTGTCCCCAGAATTACCGTGCAGATTTTTGCCAATCTGATTGGTCCATGTAGCGTGTCATGATAAGCTCTGCTAGTGCTAGGCTTAAGTTTCAGTTCCGTCATTTGGCGATTTTGCCCTGGTAGTGGTAGTTGGATTTTGATTCGGGGCCCTTATCTGACGGCTGCTGCTGCTTTGTACACCGGACAGGGAAAAGCACCTTGCTCAACCACCTCTTCGGGACAAGCTTCACGGAGATGGATGCCTTGAAAGGAAGGTATATATATAAACACCGAGCACAGAAGCAAGCATCATCTGTATCTGTGGTGTGAATTGTGATATGTGCTGCTCCTTTTGTTTCACATCACATCAGGCACCAGACCACCAAGGGGATTTGGATCGCCAAGGCGGTTGGGATCGAGCCATTCACTGTGGTGCTGGACCTGGAGGGGACGGACGGGAGGGAGCGAGGGCAGGTTCAAGTTCTATTTGCAGCTGCAGCTGCAGCCATTTCTCCACTTATTAAATGTCCTCCAACAGTGTTATTTTTTTTTTCTCATCAAATTTGTGTTGTCCATGTTTGACATTACGAATTCGCTGATGGTGGTCCTCCCCCTGTAACATGTTATACTAACCTTACCACAGCTCCTTATGTGCTGACGGACGGGTTGCCAGATTACAATTTGCAAGTACCTGATTTAGTGATTTGCTATGTACGTACTATGGCATTTAACGTGTCAAGAAGAAATTGGCTGTATTTGCTAATTATTAGTAGCACTTGGCTTGATTCACATGCAACATTAGTGTCGTCGTTAATTCTCCTGTAATAAGGATCTTGAAGATTCGGGACTGCTATACTGTTAGTAATGTTGCCAGTAACAGGCCATGTGGGTGGTTAATGCATTTGGTTTCTTGGAGCTATACACGTCCCTTCACCACGTTGGTCACTAGTTTACCACTCTGCTGTGCTGCCTGAATATGTTAATTCTCCTGTAAGGATCTTGAAGATTCAGGACTACTATACTGTGAGTAATGTTGCCAATAATGGGCCATGTGGGTGATTAATACATTTGGTTTGAATTAATCATACCTGTTCTCTGTGTCCTGCAAAGGTTTCTTGAATCAACTTCAATTATACGTAGCCAGTCATTTATAGTTCTCACAAATTTTAAATTTATTTTGTCTTTGGTTTACCACTGATGGGAAACTGATTACTATGTTTTGCAAATGTTATTTATTGCTTATATACTAGTGTTTTATTCTTGCAGGATGATACAGCTTTTGAGAAGCAGAGTGCTCTGTTTGCTCTTGCAGTTTCAGACATTGTTATGATAAATTTGTGAGTTGCTATTTCATATGTTACTGCTTTATTGAAAGTTAAAAGCAAGGGAGGGAGATATTTAAGTATTATACGATCTGCAGGTGGTGTCATGACATTGGGCGAGAACATGCTGCTAACAGGCCTCTTCTGAGAACAGTATTTCAGGTGATACTTTTCTTACAGCGAGACACTTCATTCCTTTTCTCCCATGTTCAGTCACTTATTATCATTTTTGTCTGTATTAAGGTCTTGATGCGTTTATTCAGCCCTCGCAAGACGACACTGCTACTTGTTATCCGTGATAAAACAAAGGTTTGTACAGTTCCAGAGACTGAGTCCAGTTTCTTTCTCTATATTGTGCAGTTGATTTGACTTTTCTTGTGCTCTGATTTTTTCCCCTGTTTTGCAGACTCCACTAGAGTACCTAACACAAGCTCTCAAGGAGGATATTGAGAGGGTGCCAGTGCTTTATTTTCAGCTTACCTGCTTTCCTCTTTGTCATGTCGCAGTTCTCATCATTCACTGTCTTTTTCTGTCAGATATGGGACTCTGTTCAGAAACCAGAAACTTACAAGGAAGCAGCGCTTAGTGATTTCTTCAATGTCAGTGCATCAGTTTTCTGAAAGTAAGGCTTTCATACATCAACTGACTCGTATTTTCTGCAATATAAAGGTGGAGGTCACTGCTCTATCCAGTTATGAAGAGAAAGAAGAACTATTTAAGGAGCAGGTAGACTGGACATACAAGTACTCTATTTTCTCTGTTCAGTGTATTCCCTTCTCTTCTCTATTGGATGAAATTGCATTTGTTATGAAAGTTTCATCTTCAGTGAAACATATGATTTCAGGTTCATGTATGCCTTATTTCACTTTAATGATACAGAAAACCTTTTGCTGTACTATGTCATATATTTTTTTTTCCTTGCAGGTTGGACAACTAAGGCAGAGGTTTTATCATTCTATTGCACCTGGTGGTCTTGCAGCTGATAGAAGAGGTGTGGTACCTGCTTCAGGCTTCTGTCTCAGTGCACTGCAGATTTGGAAAGTAATACGTGAAAATAAGGACCTCAACCTTCCTGCTCACAAGGTTATTGTGCCATTATTTGGCATCAGTGCTACAAAACTAAACAGTAATAATTTGTGTCTGTGGATATGCCAAGGACATGGATGGGAGATGAGGATAATTTGGCATCAGTGCTATATTTTTTGAAATGTAACTTTTCTTGTATTTTGTCTAGGTCATGGTTGCTACTGTTCGATGTGAAGAGATTGCAAATGAAAAGTTCAAAAACTTTTTGTCCGATAAGGTGACAATGTTCTTATGTCAGTCTGTTTTATTGTATTTGTTTGATTGGCTGAATGGGAATTATTCTGCTCTGCAGGATTGGTTGGAGCTAGAGGCAGCTGTAAAATCTGATCTGCCACCAAGCTTCGGAACGAGGCTCAGTGCTATTCTAGACTCTTACCTATCAGAGTGGGTGATCTAACTAATTATCATCATAGATTTTCTCTTAGAAAGTTATTAAGATAAACACAGTGGCGGTCATGAATCTGCGTGTTCAAAACCTGAATTTGCTAGATTTAACTACTTGCTTCAGTTCATTCTCTCGAGTCTCGAGACAAAATGCTGATGCGTTTTCAATTTTCATGTTGTTTGACATTTAATCGTGAACTGTCTATATGGAAATTAAGTTGCTATCTGGCAGTCGATCTAATTACTGGTTTTCTTATAATGGCCCTCTTTTTTCTCCCTTTTACTCCAGTGAATTCAAATGCATTAGTACTGGTGGTGGATTATGTGCTCTACCCTCTTTGTGTTGAAACAATTTAAACTATACTGGATGCATGCAAATTCTGATTAACTAGGAATAGATTGTTTGGGTATCTGAAATGACTGACCATATTTTTAGTCCTGGATAACACTAAGCAAAATGCAGAGTTCTCATGAATTAATCTGATTGTTGCATGTAAGCCGATGTGTCAAGTTGCTGTACCATTTTTATTGCAGGTATGACATGGAAACCATGTATTTTGATGAAGGTGTAAGAGCTGCTAAGCGGCATCAATTAGAATCTTCAATGTTAGATGTGAGTAACTCATTTCCAAATGATCAAAATCTCCCCTGATTTGAGGGTTTAGTTTGGCCAAGCTCAAAGATTTATTACTAAGTTTTCTTAAGAATCAGTGGTTCATGACATTTTATCTCACCAGTTATTATTTCATATATTTGAGTATATGTTCCAACCACATCTTAGCGCAAACTGCAAACATCTTCTCAGTCCTTTGTTAACTAAATCGTTATCATGCGATGCACTGATGCATACATAGTTCTGGTTGGTATAATGTTATAAATCGGATGTTTGTTGTTACAACTTTTTTGATAGTTAGTAGACTTTTCATCTTCATTGTGGCCTTTTTATCAGATTTTCATGAGAAAAGTCATATTTTGCAGCATACATATCCTGCTGTCGAGAGAGTAATGGAGCAGCTGCATCTTATGGCTCTTAACAAATTCAAAAGTGATCTGGAACAATCATTAAGGAACGCAGAGGGATTTGCAGAATCAGTTCATCAGTGTTCTCAAGCTTCGATGGAAGAGTTTGATGCTGGAATAAGAGGTATGTGAACAACCGCTACTGCACGTCTTTTTTCTTCTATGATTTATATATATTAACCAGTAGGGGGGCCCCCTCCTGTTTCCTAAAAAAAGAATTATGGGCTACAATAAGATTGTGCTGAGCTTCTGGTGGACAATACCATTAGTGCAATCCTAGGATCCTGGACTCCTTTGTCATATATCATGTGTCCTCCTGGAATGGATGATGCTTGTTATGAATAGCAATGCATACATAAAACCCTTTGTAGCAAGCTTCGTCGTCTACTACAGAGTAACATGCATGTGCCGATGTGTCCTCCGGGGAAGGAAAAGGAATAGGCAGACAAGGTCCCAAAGGCACAGACCATGCATATGCAAGTGCATATGAAGTGCCTAACCTGGCTAGTTGTAACCATAAAAAATATATGGGCAATGAGGGTCTGAACCATGACCTATGGAAGGACCATAAGAGAACATTCCCAACTAACAGCGCTGCAGTGTTCTATACCAAGAGCACAAAGTTAGCAGCCACAACAAGAGCCTAAAAGGCAGTGGCAATAACAGCAGTTTTTGTTTTTCTGTCTTTTTTTTGGTCTGCCTTATCCCTTCATGCTACTTGGTCTGTTCAGAACTGAGCAAAATGAAGTGAGGAACACACATGCAGTCAGCTTATATGATATTATGCATCTCTTATAGTTTTTGGCAAACTACAATTCAGTGATTTCAGGCCCTAGTTCTTTTTTTATGCAGATACATCAGTTAAGCATGTGCATTGGGATGCTTCAAAAGCTAGGAATAAACTGCAAGAGCATATACAAGCTCATGTAGAATCTATTAGGAATGCAAAATTGGCAGAACTGAAAGCTAACTATGAGGTTACTTTCCTTGATTCTAAAACTTCTTAATGTCATGGTCAACTCAGAACATTCCATCCATATCTTTTGACCTTTTACCATTTTGCATATTGCAGAAGAAGTTGTCAGACGCAATTGCTGGGCATGTACAATCCATACTGGAAACTGGCGAGAGAGATTCCTGGGCATGCATCAGGAGACTATATAGGCGTGAGACTGAAAATGCTGCTCTTGCATTCTCAGCTTCCCTTTCTGAGTTTGACCTAGACCAGACAATTTCCAGTAAGATGGTCTCAGACTTAAGGGAACATGCAAGAAGCATTGTAGAAATGAAAGCTAGAGAAGAAGCTGGAAACGTTCTGATGCGCATGAAAGAAAGGTCGAATTTTCTCTTCCTTTTTGTTATTTGAAGGGAAATGAAAAAGGGATGATGCAATGTTAGTTTTCGTATCCTACCACCATGAGTGTTCATATATTTTGAACTTAATATGATTGGATTATTATTTGTAGGTTCTTCACTGTGTTGAGCCATGATAGAGATTTGATGCCAAGGACATGGATGGGAGATGAGGATATCCGTTCAATCACTAGAGAAGCACGCTTAGGGGTATTTAGACATAACATTTTTCAGCCAATCAGTATCACAACACTTCTAGTGTGTCTGAGTTTATTTATAATTCTCATCCATGAGAAACTTAATCTGGATCACATGTTGCACTGCAGGCTTTAAGACTTATGTCTGTAATGGCAGCTATACGGTTAGATGATAAACCAGACAAAATAGAACGGGCTCTGACTACTGCTCTTTTAGATGGTGGACCCCTTTCCCACAAGAGGAGCATAGATTATGCTTCTGATCCACTTGCTTCAAGCACGTGGGAAGAGGTTTTGCTGCCTAACTACACTTGATATTTTGGTTTAGGATGTTCTACAGAGAAATAGTTTGTAATACTTTATGTATTTGTGCAGGTTTCACCAAAGGATACACTCATTACGCCAGTGCAGTGTAAATCCATCTGGAGGCAATTCAAAGCAGAGACAGAGTATTCTGTTGTGCAGGCAATGTCTATGCAGGTATAACTTTTTGTTAGTGTCTTCTCAATTGATCATCCTGTTTGGAGCCAGTGCTTGCATAAATATGATCCATGTTCACAGTTTTGTTGGATAATCAACTTATGGAACTGATTTTCTTTGTTTCACACAGACTTCTGAACACCAATACTAGATTCTATCCCTGCTTGTTTTCCTTCAAATACTTGTTTTGTCAGGCCATCTGCACCACTTGCATTTTGTTGAATTATGTTTATGAAATTTCTATCTGATCTCAGTTTGCATTTTGCTAATCGAATCCTTCCAATCTGAATTCCTCGCACCAGGAAGCACATAAGCGTAGCAAGAGATGGTTGCCACCTGCATGGACTATTCTGCTTCTGGCAATACTAGGCTACAACGAATTTATGTTTCTTCTTAGGTAATCATTTTAGCAGAATAATTTTCTGTTTGCTTTCCATTTTAGTCTAACCCAGACTACAGGACTGCAGCACTTCCGATATGCAGATTTCATTGTTGGCGTGTTTAACAGGTTCAGTTATCTCTTTTTGGTTTCAGGAATCCATTGTACCTTCTAGGGATCTTTGTTGCCTTTGTGTTGTCATATGCCATATGGCTGCAATATAACATCACTGCTTATTTTCGTCATGGCACGGTAAGAACATAAAATTCTCTTTATACACCGCACTGATCTCAAACTGAGTTTCTTCTATGTGCAGCTATCTGCTCTTCTTACGATTTTATCAAGACTACTCCCCACGATCATGGACATCATGATGCAATTAATCAACATGAGCCACAGACACAAGCATTCTTCACATCCATCTCGCCGCTCCCAACCTATCCATGCTCAGAGCTTCATGAACCAGACGTGGGGACAAGCTCAAGTGCAGTATCAGTCTCCTGACTCGCCATCCTCATCTTCCTCGTCCGTGGACTCGAACAGCGCTGATGACTCTTGAAGCTGTGCATAGAACTTCCATGTGGAAGTTCCAGACTTCCAGTGCTTAGATAGGTACTTCAGGGTTTTCTAGCTAACTAGGGAACTTTGTCGTGTCATCGTGTGCCTTTGACTTTGATGTGTACATGTGTATTGTAAAATGAGGAACCATAACTTTTGCCGTTCAGAAAAAACGACTACTGTAATCCTCAAAACACTAGTAGATTCTTGTGTAGGCCAACCAAAATCTGCATGTGTAGTGTGTAATAGGCTGGAGAGATTATACAGAAGAAATACATGAGAAAAAGTAGTGAGTTATTTGGCTGTGTGTCACATATATGAATCTGCACATTTAATCCAGCCAAAATACATGCTAATATTTGTATGCTGCCTATAGAATCACAGAACTCATCTGTTTGATGTGCCTCTCCTAAATAGCTTGATATGTGTGCCATTTCGTATAGATATCTGTCTATAAACCCATGCAACCTTCCAAACTCTAAACTATTTGCTTCAGCTCCATGCTGCTGGCTATATGAGAGGGTGCAATCTTCTCAGTGAACTAGAAGGGAGAGAGGTCTTGTTGAAAAGAACTTATTGATGCCTTGATATATTCAAGAGTAGTGTATTGTTTCTCTCACTAGTAAACTTGTGGTTTGAGCCTCCAACCACAACCTTTATGTGCATAAATTAGCACTAGGCTATATATTATGGCAAGCAAGGGTCTAAGATATGCAAGAGCTAGTAGTATTGTTTCTCTCACTACCACAATCCTAAACGACCTTGAGTGCTAAAGATTTTCTTAGAGCCAAAACAAAACCGCTAAGAAAACTGTAGTTTCTTTAGCTGCGGACATAGACCTCCAAGTGATATCTATACAGCGTATAAAGCAAATGCTCACTAGCCTATTTTTCTAGCTCCTTCTTCCTCCACAACATCCGCTTGTGTCATGCAGTAACATAATCGTCATCTGCTAAGCCACATCATCTACTCACGGTTGTCCTTTGCGGTTCCATTCACATCTTCAGTTAACCAAAACAGATCCCACCTTCACCCACCATCCACTGACCAAACACACTCACGGCTGTCCTTTTCGCATCTTCAGTTAACGAAAACGGATCCGTGGGCGCTGCATGCAAGGCACCCGCGAGGAGTTTAGGATTGAAAAAATTGCTTCGTGTTTAAATGCGTGTGGTAAGGTGAGAATCTGAGAAGCCATCATGCTGCTATATATAGCAGGCACAGCATCGGACTGCAACGAGGCTGACCGCCGTCCCCAAATACAACCAAGCTCCCGTGGTGTGTGTAGACGGCGAGTGGTGCAGCTCTGCACCGACCGGACCTACCACAACTTCCAGTCCATAGATTGTTCCTTCATACAAAAAGGAATGAATCCCAATGTCCCAATCGATGGAAATGATGTGATTAATTTTTTCTATTTCAGTGCTTGAAACCAAACCGGAGAAGTAGACCACGACATGGCCAAAAAACAGAGGGATCGCGTCATCGCCGAACGGTGAGCATGGTGAATGCATATGCATTTTGATAGCACAGGCCCTGAAAGCAACAGGATAATTATTAGCATAGTCGTAGTGACCACGTGAGCTGAGACCCATTGGAACCATTGTCAGGAAGGGACAACACGTGGCCACACCTCCACCGCTCCACGGTCCAAGCCGCCTGCGGCACGTGAGCTAGATAAGAAGCCGCCATGACATGAACACCGTCTACCGTCCGAGAACAAAGAGAACGATGTGGCAGGTGCGTTCTATATGTTCACTGCTACAGTAATATACTGCAACTTTTATTATTCAATATAGATACAATTTCATTTTTAATGTCTATTGTTATTTGCATTATGCTTAGATAGTGTCTACTTGGTGCCCTGATCAAGCATGAAGCAAGAGATGGTCGCAGAAAAACATAAAGCAGGGGAGATGCATTGTCACGGCTCACGATATTTTTTTAAAAAAAATCATTTGTGTCTTTTGAGTTCTTACGGTACATTTTAAACTACTTAAATTCCTCCATCATACCCGCGGCAATGCGCGAGGAATTCACTTAGTATTATTGAGTGCTAAACCACTGCCAAATTTGGTTGTGGGCTTTTCTTTTGAGACAAGATAAACAATATTTTCTTTGCATTGAGTTATCTCAGGAGAATTTTTATATAGCGGCACAAGATACATTGGAAACATGTTCAAGTAATGAAGATCAAGATTTGAACAGCGCCCTTTTTTTTCGGGTACTAAGAGTCCTCTCATTGCCAACCAGCATACATCATCATCTGGCTGGGTCTTGCCGGTATCAACAACGAGAAGGTACATCTTTTGCGTGTGTCATTTCTATACATCACTGTTCTATTGTTCGATGGATATTTTATTTTGTCGCTACTTTTGCTTAACTAGCCTTTACTTTTAGGCTGTTACATATATATTGGAAATTGTCCTTAGTTCCATAGTTTGATAATGCAAGAAATTTTGAAGAAGCAATAATTCAATTTTGTAGGACTATAGCTAGAAAAATCATCACCACATAAGAGGAAAAAACTTAACAAGGCGCCCTTTACTTATTTAGGGCTTAGGGCCTGTTTGGTTGCACGCCTCAGCGCGCCATGCCACATCTACGGCGGCCACAAAGAGTTAGGCAGGTGTTTGGTTCCGTGCCCACCTGCGCCATGCTACAGTGTGTGGCGGCCACCACTGCTGCGGCTGGTGTTTGGTTGCTGACAAAGATGCGGCTGCCACTACTGCTCCCAGCACATAATCACGCCACAGCTGTGGCAGTGAAATTCCCCGCCTCACCTTCGGCAAGGTTGTTGTTGCAAGCGTGGCTCGCCACGGGCACATGAAAAAAGCTACGGCGGCGCCACATCTGGCTAGGCAAGCTACGGCGGCAACCAAACAACCCCTTATTGTACCACATTTCACTTACACATAGCCTATCAAGCTAAGCGTAGTTAGACAAACATTGTCACCAGATAAAGGTCCCCCATCCGGTCATCTTCTACAACTCCGGTGGCCTCACCCCACCCTTCTTCATCAACCCCGATAGTTTATAGAATGGTCGACCAGTCGAAGGGAGGCAGGCCGGCCCGACGGTGGGTAAGGAGGACAGGCGGCTTAGGGGCCCTGGCGGTGCCCTCGGCGACCGGGCCAGGGAGGGGCGGGGGCGCCATGGCCAGATTTTGGTGGAGCTCGCCGGAGTTGCCATGGTCGGATTTTGGTGGAGCTCGGCGGAGTTGCCATAGCCGCATGCAAGGACGACGGCGGCAAGATTGAAGGCACAGCTGGGAGGACCGAAGAGGAAGATGAGTATCGAGGAGGAAGACAATGCGGGGGCTGTGGCTCATTTGTTGCTGGCGTTGGTACAGGGACGGAAGGGGCGGGATACAAGTAGCATGCAATACGGCAATAGAAATACTCCGTATCCACACCTGTCGACGATATATCCTCGGTAGTCTACCACGGGGCTACCCGAGGTAGTAGAAGATCGGCGAGGGTACGCGAGGACTTACGAGCTAGATGTGAGACGCAAGACGAGCACGAGGTTTATCCAGGTTCAGGCCACTATGAAGCGTAATACTCTATGTCCCGCGTCTCTGATGATGTATTGATGAGTATACAGATGTCTTTTGAAGTGGGGTCCCTGCCTACCTTATATAGTCGGGGAGTAGGGTTACAGATCTAGGGTTCTATCTATGGTCGAGTACAATGCTCCATGATTTGGAGAGTACAAATGGATCCTAACCGACTAGGCTTCCTTTCATGCCAAGTAGCCGTTGAACACCCGTGCGGCCCACCGACTAGTCCGGTGGCGGACCACGGGCTCTGTCTTGTGGTCTGGGTTGTCTGGTTCGAGCAACCCAAGGCCTCGCCATGAGGGTATAGGGGTTTATACCCCCACAACACCCACCTGCAGCACACAGTAGGATTCCAAATGTGCGGTTAAAAAAAACCCGTCCCGGGAAGTCTCCTTCGAAAAATCCAAACTCCTTGACGGAGGCGACGACGATTGCTCCAAACCTCATGGAATGCTATATTCAGGTGAGGTTGCTTTCTTTGGATGGTATTTTACGGAGCTGCAAAATTTCAATGGTATTTCTGGAGACGACGATCTTTCGATGCTATGAGACCAATTCTCCCTAATAGAAAACGGGGTAAAGGACCCGATTGCAAAAAAACACATTATGCTTTCTTTGAATTCTATCGTGGAAAAGCATCCACATAAAATCTAGATTTTCTGAGGTACTCTACACCTCAAGATCTCTCTCACACCTCGTCTCTACGACTCTGTCCTCCTCCAAGCCTGTAAACGTGATGTGTTTGGTTTTTTCCCGAGTAACTAGTAGACATGCAGACGTGGCACGCGCGTTCATAACAAAGTAATCTTAATGACAAATTGCACGCCCCATTTGTCAGGATGCAGATTTCTATGGGTCGACCCGCTGACCCATTACCCGTAATCTCAACAATAGTGTAAAAACCCATTCGGCCGACCCATTATAAACTGGTGTCAAACAGTGTCCTTGGGTGTGGGTCACTTGGTTACCCGATTCAACACCGCGTCGGTCTTTCCCCGCCGCACCGCGCGTCTGCTTCCGTCGCCGCCCCCGCGCTCGTCCACCCGCGCGCTGCATCCGGCTGGGCTCCTGGCGGCCGGCTGCGCCGTGGCGCTGGCGCTGCTTGTGATCTGGAGCAAGCAGCTGGTGGCCGCGGCCACGCTCGAGTTGGTGGCCCTGTCCTAGATCGAGTACTCCAGGACCGTTCGTGATCGGCGGCCGGAGACGGAGGCGGTGGTGGATTCGCACCGCGGGCGCTGGCGCGTCTCGCCTATCCGGGAGGCGGCGGAGTCGCCGAGGCCGTGCCACGGCGAGTGCTAGCCCGAGTCCGACAACGGAGGCAGCAAGAACGCCTCCCTCTGGTCCGTCGACGCCGATAAACGGAGACCTCGTCTTCGATGACACGTCGTCATCAGTGATCCATCCGAAGCGGAAACAGAGCAGGAGGTTGCGCAATTGCGGAACGGCAAGGAATCCTGGCATGACGGCGAGGCAGGCGAGCCCGCGAGCCGGCGAGGCCAACGCGGAGCCCGCAGCAGAAGTTGCTCCCGCCGAGGAGGCGCCGACGCCGCGACAACCTGAGGTGATTACCGATGAAGATCGCTGTAGCCATCGGTGCAGGGGGCCCATTACCGCTACGCATCGGTGCCGATCATATTGGCCGACCTCGTCGCTGGGAAGCTCCCGACGCTGGCACTGGCTGTGCTGTGCGCGGCGTTCTCCAACTTAGTCGAGAAAGAGTAGGATGGGTCAGGCACTGTTTGACCCAATGCCGACCCATTTGCATCGTGGCCAATTTGTCTCCCAAGGACTTTTTTTTTGAGATTATCCATGGAGCGTGCGGGCCTGAATCTCGAGGTGGGCTTGGACTGGCTCGGTTCTGCTGACATTTTTAGTGGGCTAGCAGCTATATTGGCCTGTTCCCCTCTCCCCGCACCGGCCACGAGTTTTTTTTATTTTTAATTTTTTTTAAAAAAATTATAAAACTAATTTTTTTTTCCAAATATGACAGAACTAGTCGTCTACAGTGGGCGTTATTTAAAAAATGCCCACTGTCTAGGTGTTATATGTGACGTGGCACAGAGCCGGCCGCCGCCGGTGCCGGCTCTTGCGGGTGGCCCACTTGCGCCCAAAAAACGCCGGGGGCCGCCTGCAAAAGAGCGCGCTGTTTTGCGAGCGGGCCTCGGAGCAGTAAAAAAACGCCCACTGTGTGGACGTTTTTTGCGCGGCAGGGGGCCGCCTGCAAAACAGGCGAGGCCGGCCGCGCTCATTTGCAGGCGGCCCCCTCGCCCCCAAAAAACGCCCACACAGTGGGCGTTTTTTGGGCTCCCCATATATACCCAGCCCCCTCTTCAGATTTTCATTATATTCACTAAATTTTCCAGAAAAAAAGAAAGAGGAGAGGAGGGAGGAGAAGGAAGTAAACGGCGAAGCCCTGCCAGTTTGAGACCTCGGCTTTTAGGTAAGTTTCTCATACATTACAAGTCTGTTGCTATGCATTAGTAAAATATAATGTGCACTAGAGTTGTTTACTTTTTAGTTGACTCTGGGTAGATCCGTGAGTAGTATGTATATTAGATCTATAAATAATGATGTTAGAGTATTGCAGTTTATGTTAGAAATAATGATGTTTCTTCTATGCTTTAAACAATGGATTGTATGATTTGAAATGTGACGAATATCGTATTTTCTCTGAATAGATATGT
>CM041636.1:18163938-18189656 GCA_023333625.1 Bothriochloa decipiens
CTGTTCGATGTGAAGAGATTGCAAATGAAAAGCTCAAAAACTTTTTGTCCGATAAGGTGACAATGTTCTTATGTCATTCTGTATTAAAGTATTTGTTTGATTGGCTGAATGGGAATTATTCTGCTCTGCAGGGTTGGTTAGAGCTAGATGCAGCTGTAAAATCTGGTCTGCGACCAAGCTTCGGAACGAGGCTCAGTGCTATTCTCGACTCTTATCTATCAGAGAGGGTGATCTAACTAATTATCATCAGATTTTCTCTTAGAAAGTTATTAAGATAAACACAGTGGCGGTCATGAATCTGCGTGTTCAAAACCTGAATTTGCTAGATTTAACTACTTGCTTCAGTTCATTCTCTCGAGTCTCGAGACAAAATGCTGATGCGTTTTCAATTTTCATGTTGTTTGACATTAATCGTGAACTGTCTATATGGAAATTAAGTTGCTATCTGGCAGTCGATCTAATTACTGGTTTTCTTATAATGGCCCTCTTTTTTCTCCCTTTATTACTCCTATGAATTCCATTGCGTTAATACTGGTACTGCATTAAGTGCTCTACCCTCTTTGTGTTGAAACAATATAAACTATACTGGAGGCACGCAAATTCTCAATAACTGGGAACAGAGTGTTTGATATCTGAGGTGACTGTCCATATTTTTAGTCCTGGATAACACTAAGCAAAATGCACAGTTCTTGTGAATTGATCTGATTGTTGCTCGTAAGCTGATGTGACAAGTTATTGTACTGTTTTTATTGCAGGCATGACATGGAAACCATGTATTTTGATGAAGGTGTAAGAGCTACTAAAAGACAACAATTAGAATTTTCAATGCTAGATGTGAGTAACTCATTTCCAAATGACCAAAATTGTTGGTGCTATGACCTAGCACCGACCACCGCCGACCACCTGAGAAGGTGCCGACCAGTGGCACTGACCAGTAGCGTTGGCTGCTGACCAGGTTCGAGGCAGGCAGCTCCTGCTCGACCCCCCCTCGACCTCTCCCCTGCTCCAAGGAAGATGACGATTTGAGCTCTGTCTTCCCACACACGCACACACAAGCACCAGCGTTGGCCGGCTGTCTAGACAGGAATGTGACGGGCAAAAGCTACTTTCTTCATTGCAATGCATATATTATACAAGGCCTCCCACTGGTGGTGTGGTAGGCAAGACATGGGTTGAATGCAACCCCAACTACCCCTAGACATGACTAGACCAGCCCACTACTTGCTGGTGTGCATCTAACACATTCAAGTTGGCCTAGTGCCATGCTGCTACAGTGCAAGAGATGGACAGCACCGCTGACCTGCTACTCCTTGCGTGCTGCAGTGAGAAAAAGAGATGGGGGCGGCAGGTTATGTCTAACAACCTTCCCCTAATCCTGCTGCCCTCATTCAACCTCCACCATGCCAATCATCTTCCTCAGCTCCTGGAACCGAGGTCGTCCGAGTGACTTGGTGAGGATGTCAGCGAGCCGCCGACCGGTGTCGACGAACTCAATGACCAGCTGCCCTCCATCACGCAATCACGAAGGAAGTGAAACTTCACGTCGATGTGCTTGCTTCTGTCGTGGAGGACGGGGTTCTTTGCTAGCGCAATCGCTGGCTGGTTGTCCACCTTGAGCGCCGGTGGCTGGCTTCGACACCAGTGAGCTCGCCCAGCAACCGTCGCAGCCAGACCACCTGGCACGCCGCAGTGGCCGCCGCCACGTACTCCGCCTCGCATGTAGACAAGGCCACCATCTTCTGCTTCAGCGACTGCCAGGTGATCGGCCCTCCGCCGAGGAAGACGAGAACGCCAGAGGTGCTGCGCCATCCGTCCACATCTCCCGCCATGTCCGCGTCGCTGAAAGCCGTGAGCCCCGGCGCAGCCTCCTTGGTCTCCGGTGGTGCCTCGCTGAATACTGACAGCTGAAGCCCACCGCGCTTGGGGAAGATGATTCCCCACTCCGTCGTGCCCTGGACGTAGTGCAACAAGCACTTGACCGCCGTCCAGTGGTCCTCCCGCGGATCTTCCATGAACCTGCTCACATAGCCTACCGCGAACGCGATGTCCGACCGTGTATGAGTCAGCCAGCGCAACCTGCCGATGATGCTCCGGTAGAGCGTAGCATCCACCTTCGCCGCGGTGCTCTCCCTCGAGAGCTTGATGTGCTCCTCCATTGGCGTGGCTACAGGCTTGTAGCCCGCCATGCCCGCCCGCTCGAGCAGCTTCTGCGCGTAGGCGCGCTGCCCCAGCCTGATGGCGTCCTCCCCCTGCCTCACCTCGATGCCGAGGTAGTAAGACAGGGCACCCAAATCGCTCATCCAGAACCACGCGGCCATCTCCTCCTTGAAAATGGCGATGTCCTGAGCCCGCGCGCCAGTGACGATGAGATCGTCCACGTACACCCCGACGATGAGATGCTCCTTCCACCATCGTCGGGTGTACAGTGCCTGCTTCGTGGCGCATCTCCCGAACCTGAGTTCAGCCATGGTGGCATTGAGCTTGGCGTTCCATGCCCGTGGTGCCTGACGCAGGCCATAGAGGGCCTTGCACAGGCGCAACACCTTCTTCTCCGCGCCCTTCATGATGAACCCCGGCGCCTGCTTGACATAGACCGTCTCGGCTAGGTCCCCGTTGAGGAACGCTGACTTGACATCGAGGTGGTGAACCTGCCACTCCTTGGCAGCGGCGAGGGCAAGCAGCAGTCGCACTGACTCCATGCACGCGACAGGGGCGAAGACCTCCTCGAAGTCGACCCCCTTCGCACTGCACGAACCCTCGAGCGACGAGACGCGCCTTGTGCTTCACCATGGTCCCGCGCTCGTCCGTTTCACCTTGAAGACCCATTTGAGTCAGATCGGCCGGAGCCCGCCGGCGGGTCGACCAAGTCCCAGGTCTCGTTCTCCTCGATGGCCTTCATCTCCTCCAGCATCGCCTTCCACCACGCCGCGTCGCGCTCTGCAGCAGCATATGTGGTCGGCTCCTCTGCGCTCATCAAGAGCAGAGTCGGGTCGTCGTCGAGGTTTCATGCCGTCAGACCAGGCGCCTCCATTTCGCCGACGATGTTGTCCATTCGGCGAAAACATACCTCCTCTCCTTCGTGGTAGGCGTCCATGAAATCCGAGACATTGGACGGTGGGGTCGCATACTCCACGCTTGCCACCGCCGCTGTTGTTCTTCGAGATGGGGTCGTCCACAGCGGAGAACTCCCGTCAGTCGAGGCTCCCAAAGTAGGGCTCGAGGCCCCTTGACCTTCGTTCAAGCCATCCCGCCTCGCGGTCGAGGCCGCCCGACCCGTGATCGTGGCCGCCCGACCTATGGTCCAGGCCTCCTGCCTCGTATTCGAGGCCGCCCGACTCGTGGTCGAGGCCGCCTGACCCGTGGTCGAGGCCTCCCGTGCCCTCTGTCCCGCGGGCGGGGCTCCTCCCGCGGTCGAGGCTCCTCCCATGGTCAGAACCGCCCGAACCTCGGTCGTTCTCCTGGGACCCACAGTCGAGTCCACCCGACCTTCGGTCACGACCGAAGCCCCCCGTCGAGGGGTTGACCGTCGAATCGAAGTGCGGCCAGGGAACTCTGCTATGAGTGGACTGGGTGGCTCCTCCACCCCAACAGTCGATGGCTCCTCTGCTTCCCTCACCGCGAATTCCACCGCTCCGGCTTCTCCGTCCCCCGGCGCCTCCACAGCCTCGCCTTGGTCATGGATAACCAGCCACTCCACGACAAACGAGTCATAGAGCCCATCGCTGCCTTGCTCGAGGCCCCCTTCTCTCGGTCCGTCCCAGGTCCACGATGTCGCCTCGTCGAAGACCACATCACGGGACACGACCACCTTGCCGCCGTCCGGGTCGTATAGCCGATAGGCCTTCGACCCCCCTCGTAGCCGAGGAACACCATCCGTGTGCTCCTATCTTCCAGCTTGCTGAGGCCTGGCTTGGTGGCCTTTACGTGGCCGATGCAGCCAAAGGTACGCAGATACGAGACATTAGGCTTGCGCCCATGCCATGCCTCGTATGGTGTCATCCCCTTCAGAGCCTTGGTCGGCGAACGGTTGAGGATAAACACGGTAGTGTTGACCACCTCTCCCCAAAATGCCACTGGCATCCTATTCGCATTCATCATGGACCTCGCCATGCCCACGATGGTCTGGTTTCGGCGCTCTACCATGCCGTTCTGTTGCGGTGAGTAGGGCGTTGTGAGGTGTCGACCTACACCCTCCTCGGCGCAGTACTCGGCGAACTCCACCGCCGTGAACTCAACACCACAGTCCATCCGCAGCACCCGGAGTCGCTTTCCCGACTCCACCTCTGCCCGTGCTTTGAACGCCTTGATTGCGTCTGCTGCGTCACTTTTGCTTGTCAGGAGCTGCAGCCACATGTAGCGGCTGCAGTCATCCACAAGCAGGAGGAAGTACCTCAGTCCTCCGTGCGTCGCTGGTGTGATTGGCCCGCAGAGGTCCCCATGGACCAACTCGAGGGGTTCCGCCGTGCGGTACCTCACCGTCTTCGGGAACGGCAGCCGCCCCTGCTTCCCCGCCAGGCAGCTGTCGCACAGCTCCCCAGCATGCTCGATTCACGGCAACCCGGTCACCATCTTCCCGAGCCGGCCCAGAGCGTCGAAGCTCAAGTGGCCGAACTGGCCATGCCATAGCCACGGCTCCTGCGTGCACGCCGCTGCTAAGCACACAGGATGCTCCACCTTCAAGTCAAGAAGATAGAGATGGTTCTTGGAGCGCGATACCTTGGCGAGAAGACGCCGCTCCCGGTCCTGAATCCGTAGCACGCCGTCTCGGATCAGTACTTCCGCACCGTGTTCGTCCAGCTGTCCTAGGCTGACGATGCTCGACCGGAGCTCCGGGATGTAGTAGACCTCAGTGAGCGCGCGGTGCTCGCCGTTCTTGCACCTGAACAGCACCGTGCCTCGCTGCGGATCTGCACCCGGGAGCCATCTCTGAACTTGACCGTGCCGGTCTTGTTCTCGTCGAGGTCGGAGAAGGCGGTGCGGTAGCCCGTCATGTGGTTGCTCGCACCAGAGTCGAGGTACCACCTCCGCTCCAGCTCATCGCCGACCGCGCCCAGGAGGACCTGCGCATGCAGCTTATCAAGGTTGACAGCCAGTGGCGCAGTTCCCTTCTCCGCTTCCGCCTCCCCTGCTTCGCCATCCTACAGTGTGCAGTACTTCGCCGTCAACAGCGCGTGTTCGTCATCGTCGCTATCGTCCCGAGCCAGGTGCACCTCCTCCTTCTTCTCCTTCCTCTCTGGGGACTCGCGCACCCAGTGCCCCACCTTGCCGCACTTCTGGCAAGCGTTGGACACGACAGTTTTCTTCTACTTCCTGTCCACCGGTGCCTTGCCACGTGGCTTGCCGCTATTTCTGCTACGGTCACCGCCGCCGCGGCTGGAGCCTTCCCTGGACCGGCGCTTCTCCTTCATCCGCGCAGTCCACTCCTCCTCCATCAGCAGCAGCTTGGGCTTCTCCTTCTCCGGCGGCACCGCGCCGCGGCTCTCCACAACCCGCAGCCGCCCTACCACATCCTCCAGAGACAACGTGGAGATATCCAGCATCGTCTCAATGGACATGGCGAGCTGTGAGTACTTCGGGGGTACCATATAGAGCAACTTGCTGACGAGATCCTCGTCCTCCACCGGCTTGCCATAGGTGGCCTGCTGGCTCGCCAGCGACTGAAGATGAAGCACAAAGTCCTCCATCGACTCCCCGGACTTGAACTAGATGTCGTTGAGCTCCCGGCGTAGCTGCTAAACCTTGGCTCGCTTGGCTCGATCTGAGCCGATGTGGAACAACTCCAGCATCTCCCACGCCTCCTTCTGATGGATAAGTCTCTGTGAGTGTGTGCTGCAGGAGCACATGGTCCTTGTGTCCTTGTGTCCTTTGTAAAAGCATCCTTGACTACTTTTAGGACAACAGTTAGCATCTTAAGGACAACATCTTGGCTAGTATCTAGGATAGCATCTTAGACTAGAATATTAGCATATGCTTGGCTAGTTAGCAGCCTATAAATATGTATCCCCAACCCCTGAGGTTGGCATAGCATTGTGTGAGAAATAAACCCAGAAAATTGCCTCAACTCTGAGTTCTCCGTGTGCTATCCTCTCGATGAGAGTAAGGATCCTGCTCATACCTAGAGCAAGGATCCAGAGACTGACAAGTGATATCAGAGCCGTACTATCCTATAGCCTGAGCATCTCTTGCTCAATTCCCAAAGCTCCCACGCAACAGCCCCTATCCACCTCCCTTCCCTTGTGGAGACGAGCAACAGCAGTTCGTCGGAGGCCCTCTCCTCCCCACGCAGTAGCCCCGGACATTCCTCATGTCCGCAGGTGCGTCTCAGCACTCGCTCGGCTCGAGCGCGTGGTGTCGGCAGCAGGCCAAGCTCGCTGCGGCAGAGGAGCACGAGCGGACTGTAGCAGAGCTCGCTGCGGCAGCGGCCCGAAGAGCAAGGCTAGCGACGGTGGAGCTGGTAGCAGCAAGGGCAGAGGAAGAGGCAGAGGCAGCGGCAAACGCTACAGCTGCGGCCGTAGTAGAGCTTAAGTCTCTGCGCGCCGATAGCTCCAGCGGCGTTGCCTCTGACATAGGCATCGTCGACATAGAGGCCAAAGCAGTCAGGCTGGTGGCGGATGACCGGACGGTGCGGTGGGCAGCCGTACAGCGCCGTGGGCGCGGCGG
This sequence comes from Bothriochloa decipiens, assembly GCA_023333625.1. Classification (NCBI taxonomy): domain Eukaryota; kingdom Viridiplantae; phylum Streptophyta; class Magnoliopsida; order Poales; family Poaceae; genus Bothriochloa; species Bothriochloa decipiens. The sequence goes on from CM041636.1 coordinate 18,170,599, forward strand.
CAGCCCCGCCGGGAGGTGGCGCAACCGCGATGACCCGGAGGAGCACAGGCGCGGCGGCGGCAGCCCAAACGGGCATGGCTGCGCCAGCGACGCTCCCGGTGGACGTGCGCATGACGGCCACGCTCCGGGCGGACGCGGCGACAGCGATGCGCATGGCGAGGACCTCGCACTAGAGGCCCGACGGCTACGGGAGCGGGCTACCCAGCTTGAGGTGGAGGTGGAGTACGAGCACCGGCGTAGCGGACGGGTCGAGGAGGAGCATGGCCGTCACAGGTAGCGTGCTTCTCTCTCCCGGGACCGGTACCGTGGTCACCATGGGTACCAGGCTGTTGCCAGGGACGTTGGCCCTGGTGGTGGGTGGCCTACCCTCACCGAGACCAACTATGTTGAGTGGGCTGCGGTGATGAATGTGAGACTTCATGTGCTGCACATGTGGAGGCAGTCTGGTACGGCGACGTCAACTACGACCAGGATCGACGGGCACTGAATGCCCTCATCACTGCAGTCCCGTCCGAGATGCAGTTCTTGCTTACCAGCAAGCGGACTACCAAGGAGGCTTGGGATGCCATTGCTGCAGCATGCATCGGTAGCGACCGCGCCCGCAAGTCCACATTGCAGGCATTTCGCAAGGAGTGGGAGAACCTGGCCTTCAAGCCAGGTGAGGACGTCGATGATTTTGCTCTCCATCTCAACACTCTGTTGCAGAAGTTGGTGCAGTTTGGCGATGACACCTACAGCGAGGAGAGAGCTATCGAGAAGCTCTTCCGCTACATCCCGAGAAGTACAGGCAGGTGGCTCTCTCAATCGAGTCCTTGCTGGACCTCTCCATGATGTCGATCGAAGAGGTGATAGGTCGCCTCAAGGTCATCGACGGTGATGAGCCACAACCCTTCTCGGGGCCTGCCACCGTTGGTGGGAAGCTCCTTCTCACCCGGGAGCAGTGGGTTGCCGGCCAAGGTGACAAGAAGAAGGGGGAGCCTTCTTCCACAACAGCTGGCCGCAAGCGTGGCAAGCGCGGCAAACCACGTAAAGGCACCCAGGCCGGGGCGCAAGGGTGTGCCGAGGGGGCACCGCTGAGAAGCCCAAGCCGGCACAAGATGATGCCTGCCACAACTGTGGCCGTGCTGGTCATTGGGCCAGGGACTGCAGACAGCCATGACGTGCCCAGGCCCACGTCGCACAGGCAGAGGAGGAGAAACAAGCTCTGTTCATGGCACATGCGAGCATTGAGCTAGCTCCAGCAGCACCAGCTGTAGCTGCTCTTCTCCACCTCGACGAGCCCAAGGCACATGCCCTCCTCAGCAGCAGGTCCGACAGCAGCAGCAAGATCGATGGGTGGTGCCTCGACACTGGCGCCACCCACCACATGACAGGCCGGCGGGATTTCTTCTCCGAGCTCGATTCCGATGTTCGAGGCTCTGTCAAGTTCGGGGACGCCTCCGCCGTGGAGATCAAGGGCGCCGGCTCCGTCATCTTCGTCACCAAGAACGACAAGCACCGGCTGCTCACCAGCGTCTACTACATCCCCGCACTAAGAAACTCCATCATTAGCTTGGGACAGTTGGATGAGAACGGCTCGCGCGTGGAGATCCAGGACGGCGTGCTTCGCATTTGGGATCCCCGTCACCGACTTCTCGCCAAGGTGAACAGGGGGAGCAACCGCCTCTATGTCTTCACATACAGGTGGCGCAACCCTTTTGTCTTGCAGCTCGGCGGGACGATGAGGCCTGGCGGTGGCACGAGCGCTTTGGGCACCTCAATTTTGAGGCCCTAAAGCAGCTCGGCAACAAGGAAATGGTGCAGGGCATGCTGTGTGTCGACCACGTGTAGCAGCTCTGCGACACCTGCGTCCTCACCAAGCAACGACGGCTGTCCTGTCCCTGCCAAGCAAGCTTCCGTGCCAAGGAGAAGCTGGAGCTTGTGCACGGCGACCTTTGTGGCCCCGTGACACCGGCTACACCTAGAGGACGACGCTACTTCCTCCTCGTCAACGACGTGTCCCGCTACATGTGGGCTGTCCTCCTCGACACCAAGGGGGCAGCTGCGGATGCCATCAAGCACCACCAAGCTGTTGCGTAGAAGGAGTGCGGCCGCAAGCTTTGGGTGCTGCGCACGGATAACGCGGCGAGTTCACGGCGGCTGAGTTCGTGACGTACTACGCTGATGAGGGGATCAAGCGCTACTTCACCGCGCCGTACACCCCGCAGCAGAACGATGTCATCTAGTGCCGCAACCAGACGGTGGTCGCCACCGCCCGCGCCCTCCTCAAGCAGAGAGGGATGCCGGCGATCTACTGGGGGGAGGCGGTGATGACTGCCGTCCATCTCCTCAACCGCTCGCCCACCAATGCGCTTGACGGCAAGACGCCGTACGAGGCCTGGCACGGACGCAAGCCGATGGTGAGCCACCTCCGTGTCTTTGGCTGTCTGGCGTTTGCCAAGGAGCTCACTCACGTCGGCAAGCTCAACGACCAGAGCACTCCAAGAGTGTTCATCGGCTACGCGGAGGGCGCCAAGGCCTACCGCATCCTAGACCCTGCGACACAACGCGTCCGCATCTCCCGAGACGTCGTGTTCGACGAAGGGCGAGGCTGGACCTGGGACAAGGCGATGGATGACGGCTCGGCTTTGACCCTCAGGGACTTTGTCGTCGACTACGTCCACCTAGACGGAGCCGGGGGAGTTAGCAGCTCATCTTCACCGAGCTCATCCTCCTCGGCAACCGGCTCGCCATCAGCTTTAGCGAGCCCTCCACCGCCTCCTCCACCACCACTGGCCACGCCACGCAGTCCTGCACCGGCTACGCCATGCACTCCTGCACTGGCTCCCCACTCTCCTGCACCGGCGCCGGCATCTCCAAGACCGGCACCAGCAGCTTTGGCCCGTCAGCGTTCGGTGGAGTTCGCCACTCCGCTGTCCGACGATGAGGACCGCGTCGATGCCTACCACGACGATGAGCCTCTACGCTACCACACCATGGACAACATCCTCAGCAACCAGCCTATCCCTGGGTTGGCGGTACATGACTTCGAGGCGGAGCTGCACCTAGCACATGAGGACGGTGAGCCTCGCTCCTTCGCTGAGGCGGAGGGAGACACGGCATGGCACGACGCGATGCAGCAGGAGATGGACGCGGTCGAGCAGAACCGCACTTGGGAGCTCACTGACTCCCTCATGGTCACTGCGCGATCACCCTTAAGTGGGTGTTCAAGCTGAAGAGGGATGAAGCCGGTGCCATCGTCAAGCACAAGGCTCGCTTGGTGGCACGAGGCTTCGTGCAGTAGGAGGGTGTCGACTTCGACGACGCCTTCGCCCCCGTGGCACGGATGGAGTCCGTGCGACTCCTCCTTGCGTTAGCTGCCCAGGAGGGCTGGCGTGTCCATCACATGGATGTCAAGTCAGCGTTCCTTAACGGCGACTTGAAGGAGGAGGTCTACGTACATCAGCCGCCGGGATTTGCAATTCCCGGCAAGGAGGGCAAGGTGCTTCACCTGCGCAAGGCCCTCTACGGCTTGCGACAGGCACCGAGGGCATGGAATGCCAAGCTGGATTCCACGCTGAAGGGGATGGGCTTCGAGCAAAGCCCACACGAGGCAGCCATCTACCGGCGGGCAGTGGAGGAAAGGCCCTGCTGGTAGGTGTCTACGTCGACGATCTTGTGATCACCGGTACCAAAGAGGTGGAGATCGAGGCGTTCAAGGAGAAGATGAGGGCGAACTTCCAGATGAGTGACTTGGGCCCTCTCTCCTTCTACCTAGGGATCGAGGTCCACCAGGACAGCTCCGGCACCTCTCTTCACCAGACTGCCTACGCCAAGCGCATTGTGGAGCTTGGCGGTCTCACCGGCTGCAACCCAGCCCACACTCCTATGGAGGAGAGGCTGAGGTTGAGCCGGGAGAGTATGGAGGAGGAGGTGGACGCGACGCAGTAACGGCGCATTGTGGGCAACCTTCACTACCTTGTCCACACGTGACCGGACTTGGCGTTCGCCGTCGGCTACGTCAGCCGGTTCATGCAGCGATCAACGACGGAGCACCAGCAGGCCGTGAAGAGGATCCTCTGCTACGTCGCGGGCACCTCCGACTACGGCTTGCACTACCCGAGGTGCCCTGGCATGGCACATTTTATCGGGTACAGCGTCAGCGACCACGCCGGCGACATCGACACGAGCAAGAGCACCAGCGGGACGTTGTTCTTCCTTGGCAAATGTCCGATCAGCTGGCAGTCGGCCAAATAGCAGGCGGTGGCTCTATCCAGCTGTGAGGCAGAGTACATCGCAGCCACTACCGCTGCTACTCAGGCTTTGTGGCTGGCTCGGCTGCTTGGCGATCTCCTTGGCAGAGACGCAGAGGCAGTGGAGCTCAGGGTGGACAACAAATCCGCCTTGGCCTTGGCGAAGAATCCAGTCTTCCATGAGCGCAGCAAGCACATCCGGGTATGGTATCACTTCATCAGGAGCTGCCTGGAGGAAGGGAGTGTCCGGGCCAACTACATCAACACCCAAGACCAGCTCGCCGACTTCCTGACCAAGTCCCTTGGGCGAGTCAAGTTCCAGGAACTTCGCACCAGGATCGGGATGGCTCAGATACCTCACAAGGAGTCACACAAGACTTAGGGGGAGAGTGATGGATAAGTCTCTATGAGTGTGTGCTGCAGGAGCACATGGTCCTTGTGTCCTTGTGTCCTTTGTAAAAGCATCCTTGACTACTTTTAGGATAGCAGCTAGCATCTTAAGGCAGCATCTTGACTAGCATCTAGGACAACATCTTAGACTAGCATCTTAGCATATGCTTAGCTAGTTAGCAGCCTATAAATATGTATCCCCAACCCCTGAGGTTGGCATAGCATTGTGTGAGAAATAAACCCAAAAAATTGCCTCAACTCCGAGTTCTCTATATGCTATCCTCTCGATGAGAGTAAGGATCCTGCTCATACCTAGAGCAAGGATCCAGAGACTGACACCTTCGCCGTCTTCTTGGCCCCGAGCGCCTCGTGGAACTCGCTCAGAGTGGACGCCATGAGTGCGTCCATGATGCCTACGTCCGCATCCTCTTCGGCATCACCAGTCTCCACGGCCGCCCACCACTTTCGGGCGCGCAGTTTCCACTTCATCTGCATGGCCCACTTGCCATAGTTGGTGCGGGTGAGCATCGGCCAGGAGTTGCTCCCGCCGTACTCCTTCAATACGCACACCTGTACCGGCTCCGCCACCGGCTGGAGCTGCCTCTTCGCATCTCCGCCGTTCCCGGCAAAGCTCCAGTGGGATCCACCATCGCCGGCTGCTAAGCCCGAACGATGTGTACGGCTCCGATACTACATGTTGGTGCTGTGACCTAGCACCGATCACGGCCGACCACCTGAGAAGGTGCCGACCAGTGGCACTGACCAGCAACGTTGGCTGCCGACCAGGTTCGAGGCGGGCAGCTCCTGCTCGACCCCCCCTCGACCTCTCCCCTGCTCCAAGGAAGAAGACGAGTCGAGCTCTGTCTTCCCACACACGCACACACAAGCACTAGCGTTGGTTGGCTGCCTAGACAGGAATGTGAGGGGCAAAAGCTACTTTCTTCATTGCACAACATATATTTATACAAGGCCTCCCATTGGTGGTGTGGTAGGCAAGACATGGGTTGAATGCAACCCCAACTACCCCTAGACATGACTAGACTAGCCCACTACTTGCTGGTGTGCATCTATCACATTCAAGTTAGCCTAGTGCCATGCTGCTATAGTGCAAGAGATGGCCAGCACTGCTGACCTGCTACTCCTTGCGTGCTGCAGTGAGAGAAAGAGATGGGGGCGGCAGGTTATGTCTAACAAAAATCACCCCTTGTTTGAGGGTTTAGTTTATCCTAGATGATTTTATTTGTTATCTGCTTGAGGAGTGAGGACCATGAAGTTTGCTTAAGAATCAGTGGATCATAACATTTTATCTCACTAGTTGTTATTTCATATATTTGAGTTTATGTTCCAACCACATCTTAGTGCAAACTGCAAACATCTCAGTCCTTTTAGTAACTAAATCTTTATCATGCGCTTCTAAGTTCCTATGCAATGATGCATGCATAGCTCTGGCTTATATAATGTTATGATGTTTGTTGTTACAACTTATTTGATAGTTAGTGGACCGTTTCATCTTCTTTGTAGCTGGCCTTTTTATCTCAGAGTAAAAAGGGCGTACCCAGTGCCATAGGCTCCCGCACTGCTGGGTCTGGGAAAAGAAAAATAGCCAGCAGCCATCCCTGCACAGATGTGTCATTCGAAAAGTCATGTTTTGCAGCACACATATCCTGCTATCGAGAGAGTAATGGAGCACCTGCATCTTGTGGCTCTTAACAAATTCGAAAGTGATCTGGAACAATCATTAAGGAACACAGAGGGATTTGCAGAATCAGTTCGTCAGTGTTCTCAAGCTTCAATGGAAGAGTTTGATGCTGGAATACAGGTATGTGAACAACCACTACTGCACCTATTTTTTTCTTCTATTATTAATATATATACATTAACCAGTAGGGGGCTACCCCTCTTTTTTCCTAAAATAAAAACTAATTAAAGGCTACAATAATATTTTGTTGAGCTTCTGGTGGACAATGCCATTAGTGCAATCCTAGGCTCCTGGAGTCCTTTGTCGTCTCATGTGTCCTCCTGCAATGGATGTGCTCCTGGAGTCCTTTGTACATACAGAAAACCCTTTGTAGCAAGCTTCATCATCATCTGCTGCAGAGTAGCTTTCTCAGGTATCGCAAGCTCCGGGGAAGGAACAGGGATAGGTGGACAGGGTCCCAAAGGCACAGACCATGCATATGCAAGTGCATATGAAGTGCCCAACCCGGCTAGTTGTAAACATGTAAAATATATAGGATGAGGGTCTGAACCGTGACCTATGGAAGACCATAATAGAACATTCCCATATAAGAGCGCTGCAGTGGTCAATAGCAAGAGCACAAAGTTAGCAGCCACAACAAGAGTGTAAAAGGCAGTGGCAACAACAGCAGTTTTTGTTTTTTTTGTCTCTCTTTTTTTGGTCTGCCTTATCCCTTCACCGCTACTTGGTCTGTTCAGAACTGAGCAAATAAAGTGAGGAACACACATGCAGACAGCTTATATGATATTATGTTTCTCTTATATTTGACAATCTACAGTTCAGTGTAAAAGTCCCTAGTTCTTTTTTATGCAGATACAGCAGCTAAACATGTGCAGTGGGATGCTTCAAAAGCTAGGAATAAACTGCAAGAGCATATACAAGCTCATGTAGAATCTATTAGAAGTGCAAAATTGGCAGAACTGAAAGCTAACTATGAGGTTACTTCCTATGATTTTACAACCTCTAAATGTCATGGTCAACTCAGAACATTCCATCCATATCTTTTGACCATTTACCATTTTGCATATTGCAGAAGAAGCTGTCAGACGCAATTGCTGGTCCTGTACAATCCATACTGGAAACTGGCGAGAGACTCCTGGGCATGCATTAGGAGACTATATAGGCGTGAGACTGAAAATGCTGCTCTTGCATTCTCAGCTTCCCTCTCTGAGTTTGACCTAGACCAGACAATTTCCAGTAAGATGGTCTCAGACTTGAGGGAACATGCAAGAAGCGTAGTAGAAATGAAAGCTAGAGAAGAAGCTGGAAAGGTTCTGATGCGCATGAAAGAAAGGTCGAATTTGCTATTTCTTTTTGTTATTTGAAGGGAAATGAAAAAGGGATAATGCAATATCAGTTTTCATATCCTACTACCATGAGTGTTCATATATTTTTTACCAATATGGTTGGATTATTATTTGTAGGCTCTTCACTGTGTTGAGCCATGATAGGGATTTGATGCCAAGGACATGGATGGGAGATGAGGATATCCATTCAATCACTAGAGAAGCATGCTTAGGGGTATTTAGACATGACATTTTTCAGCCAATCAGTATCACAACACTTCTAGTGTGTTTGAGCTCATTTATAGTTCTCATCCATGAGACACTTAATCTGGATCTCATGTTGCACTGCAGGCTTTAAGACTTATGTCTGTAAATAGCAGCTATACGGTTAGATGATAAACCCAACAAAATAGAACAGGCTCTGACTATTGCTCTTTTAGATGGCGGACCCCTTTCCCACAAGAGGAGCATAGAATTTGCTTCTGATCCACTTGCTTCAAGCACGTGGGAAGAGGTTTTGCAGCCTAACTACACTTGGATATTTGTGGTTTAGGATGTTCTACAGAGAAATAGTTTGGAATAATTTATTTATTTGTGCAGGTTTCACCAAAGGATACACTGATTACGCCAGTGCAATGTAAATCCATGTGGAGGCAATTCAAAGCACAGACAGAGTATTCTGTTGCGCAAGCAATGTCTATGCAGGTACAACTTTTTGTTAGTGTCTTCTCAATTGATCATCCTGTTTGGAGCCAGTGCTTGCATAAATATGATCCATGTTCACAGTTTTGTTGTATAATCAACTTATTGAACTGATTTTCTTAGTTTCACACAGACTTCTGAACACCAATACTAGATTTCATCCCTGCTCGTTTTCCCATATTTCAAGTACTTGTTTTGTCAGGCCATCTGCACCACTTGCATTTTGTTGAATTATGTTTATGAAATTTCTATCAGAATTCATTTTGCATTTTGCTAATTGAATCCTCCTAATCTGAATTCCTCATGCCAGGAAGCACATAGGCATAGCAAGAGATGGTTGCCACCTGCATGGACTATTCTGCTTCTGGCAATACTTGGCTACAACGAATTTATGTTTCTTCTTAGGTAATCATTTTACCAGAATAATTATTTGTTTGCTTTCCAGTTTAGTCTAAGCCAGACTACAGGACTGCGGCACTTAGGGTATGCAGATTTCATTGTTGGCATGTTTAACGGGTTCAATTATCTCTTTCTGGTTACAGGAATCCATTGTACCTTCTAGGGCTCTTTGTTGCCTTTGTGTTGTCATATGCCATATGGCTGCAATATAACATCACTGCTTATTTTCGTCATGGCACGGTAAGAACATAAAATTCTCTTTATACAGAAATTAGATCCCAAAGTTATTAATGTTATTTTGCTCCTTGGAATTCAGCTTCTTGTTTTCTTCATAACGAGCAACATATCTCTTTCTTAAGTTTCTGCAATTCTGCTTAGTGCATTTCAGTGCAATTGAATCTTACTACTGTAGTTCCTCACTGATCTCAAATTGAGTTTCTTTTATTTGCAGCTATCTGCTCTTCTTAAGATTTTATCAAGACTACTCCCCACGATCATGGACATTATGATGCAAATAAATCAATATGAGCCACAAGACACAAGCATTCTCCACATCCATCTGGCCGCCCTCAACCTATCCATGCTCAGAGCTTCATGAACCAGACGTGGGGACAAGCCCAAGTGCAGTACTTCATCTTCCTCGTCCGTGGACTCGAATAGCGGGGATGACTCTTGAAGCTGTGCATAGAACATAGAACTTCCATGTGGAAGTTCCAGACTTCCAGTAGTTATATAGGTACCTTCAGTGGTTTCTAGCTAACTAGGGAACTTCGTCGTGTCATCGTGTGCTTTTGATTTGACTTTTGCCATCCAGAAAAAATGACTACTGTGATCCTCAAAACACTATTAGATTCTTGTGTAGGCCAATCAAAATCTGCATATGTAGCGTGTAATAGGCAGGAGAGATTACAGCAGAATACATTAGAAAAAGTAGTGACAGTTATTCGGCTGTGTCAATGCCTACATGCTAATATTTCTATGTGCTTCCTATAGAATCACAAAACTCATCTATTTGATGTGCCTCTCCTAAATAACTCATCTATGTGCTGCCAAATTTGGATGTGGGATTTTCTTTCGAGAGTAAGATAAATAATATTTGCTTTGCATTGAGTTATCTCAGAAGAATTTTTATATAATAGCGGCACAAGATACATTGCAAACATGTTTAATTTTTATATAGCGGCACAAGATGCATTACAAGATTTGAAAGGTACATCTTGGGTGTGTCATTTGTATCCTTCACTGTTCTATTGTTCGAATGGATATTTTATTCGTCGCAACTTTTGCTTAACAAGCCTTTACTTTTAGGCTGTTACATATATATTGGAAATTAAATGTTCTTAGTTCCATAGTTCGATAATGCAAGAAAACTGAAAGAAGCAATAATTCACAATTTTATAGGACTACAGCTAGAAAAAATCATCACACAGAAGAGAAAAAACTTAACAAGGCGCCCTTTACTTATTTATTGTATACCACGTTGTCACGATCCTTCACTGTTTAGGAGGAATTACAGAGTTTGGGATACAATTTGGGAGGAAATAGATGGAATCTAGACTAGAAATAGCAAGGATTTGAGGGAGACAGCAAGAAAAGCAAGGGGTTCCTAGACCAGACGGAAGGTAGAAGACGGTTCAGGTTCGGGTTCTGTTGTTCGATGCCTCCCGAAGGAGTGCTTCCGATCCTATGTAGTATGGCCTTTCCGGATAGCCGGGCCGACACCTGCACCCAAGCCCATGTATCACGGCCCATCCTCCCTGGTACATGACATTTCCCGCCTCTTAAACTGGATTTTTTTATTTTTAATTTTTTTTAAATTTTTTTTATAATTTTAATTTTTTGTTTTGAAATATGACAGAACTAGTCGCCCACAGTGGGCGTTTTTTAAAAAACGCCCACTGTGTGGGTGTTATATGTAACGTGGCACAGGGTCGGTCGCCGGTGCCGGCTTTTGCGGGCGGCCCCCTGGCGTCCAAAAAACGCCCACTACATGGGCGTTTTTTGGTGGCGAGGGGCCGCCTGCAAAAGTGCGCGCTGTTTTGCGGGCGGGCCTCGGAGCAGCCAAAAAACGCCCACTATGTGGGCGTTTTTTGGGCTCCGCCTATATATACCCCGCCCCCCTCTTCAGATTTTCATTATATTCACTAAATTTTTCAGAAAAAAGAAAGAGGAGAGGAGGGAGGGGAAGGAAGTAAACGGCGAAGCCCTGTCAGTTTGAGACCTTGGCTTTTAGGTAAGTTTCTCATACATTACAAGTCTGTTGCTATGCATTAGTAAAATATAATGTGCACTAGAGTTGTTTAGTTTTTAGTTGACTCTGGGTAGATCTGTGAGTAGTATGTATATTAGATCTATAAATAATGATGTTAGAGCATTGCAGTTCATGTTAGAAATAATGATGTTTCTTCTATACTTTAAACAATGGATCGCATGGTTTAAAATGTGACGAATATCGTATTTTCTCTGAATAGATATATTTAGGGTTTAGGAATAACGATGTTTATGCTATGCTTTAAACAATGGATTGCATGATTTGGAATGTGACGAATATCGTATTTTCTCTGAATAGATATGTTTAGGGTTTAGGGTGTAGGGTTTAGGAATAATGATGTTTATGCTATGCTTTAAATAATGGATTGCATGATTTGAAATGTGACGAATATCATATTTTCTCTGAATAGATATGTCAACCAAAATGATGTTTCGGTTGTTCCATGGTAGTGGCACTGTCAGATATGGCCCGTATGGTATAGATCTGTCTGAATTTGGGTCAACACTAAAGGGGATAGATAGGCCAGCGGAAAGAAATTTTCGGTCAGTGTGTAACTGGTTATTGAGGGCATTTCATATCAACCCAGAGGTTACCACAATAAAAGTAAATGTAGTAGTCAACCGTGGCAACGAAGAATGCTTCTGGGAATTGATGTCGGTAGATTGCACCGAAACATGGAAATGGTACGTAGAAAATGCATTGCAGCGGGGCTGGGAACCCAGCATTTTTATGGAGGTGGACGATAAAGATAATGCAACCTTGCAAGATGTAGAGGGTACAAGCATGGTTAGGACTGATACTGAAATGGAAGAGGGAAACGACCGTGCTCAGCAAGGAGAAGAACAGGGACAGGATGTGCGGGAACCAAAAAGAGAAAGAGAAGCCAGTGAGCCGAGAGGCTTGGCAGATGAGGACGAGAGGATCAACTCCATTGTTCAGGCAATGGAAAACGAAGATGCGACGAATGAGGAAGTGGAGGGTGATGAATCTTCTGATGAGAAAGGATGCAATGTAAATCCGTAGCAATGGTCTAATGAAGACTTCTCTGGACTTGCTATTTCAGAGGGATACCATGTTCCATGGGAGTATAAGGAGAATGAGGTAATCGAGGGAGCGATGTACGCAGAGAAGGAAGAATTGATGGAGGCAGTCAAGCATTGGGCTGTATCACTGCAGAGGGAGTTCTGGGTAGCAAAGTCCATAAAGTGTGTATATGAAGTTAAGTGCATGAGATCCAACGATGGTTGTCCGTGGAGGGTGCATGCATTCAAGGAAAAGTGGAAGGATTATTGGAAAGTGTCAATAGTCACTGAGCATAACTGTCACTTAAAAGGTGTAGAGAAGTACCACAAAAATATGACATCTGCATTTATTGTTGCAGAGATGTATTCAGATGTTATGCATAATCTGGGATACGAGCCAAGGTCAATAATAAGGCATATCGAAGATAAATTCAAATACACCATTTCATATGCTAAGGCCTGGAGGGCAAAATAGAAGATTATCGAGATGAGATTTGGCACATTCAAAGCTTCATATGATAATTTACCATCTCTTCTTCAATGCATAGCCGCCAGAAATCCAGGGACATGTACAGATCTTATAACATACCTAACCATGGAGAATGACCGTGCAATATTGGTCTTGCAACGTGCTTTCTTTGCACTAGGTGCTTGCATCAGGGCATTTGTGCATTGTTGTCCAATACTCTGTATTGACGGGACATTTCTGACAGGTAAATACAGAGGTCAGATACTAACAGCAATTGCCATGGATGGGAACAATCAAGTTCTACCACTGGCATTCGCTTTTGTGGAGAGCGAGAATACCGATAGTTGGTACTGGTTTTTCTCAAGCAGGTGAAGGTTAGCATTGTTGGTATGAGGCCTGGTGTATGCCTAATTCATGACCGTCACGCTGGCCTTCTTCAGACAATTGAATATCTGAAGAACGGTGATGCAGAGATGGGATATGGTAAAGATTGGCCAGATGTTCAAAGTCGGTGGTGTATGCGTCACATGGGTGCTAATTTTTACAAGCAGTTTAAGGGCAAGAGCTTGATGGATCTATTCAAGAGGCTGTGCGGACAGAATCAAGAGAAAAAATTCAACGAGCTTTGGAGGAGGTTGGACGAGCTCACAACGAAGCAAAGGGAAGAGCACTCAAGCCGATCAGCACCTGTTGGTGAGGATGGTCCAGAGGCCTTAGGACTGCTACCCACAGATGGTCCAAACATCAGAAGGAGATCGGCATCTGCTGTGAGAAAATTTTTGCACTGGATAGGGAATGAGCCTAAGGAGAAGTGGTCTTTGCTGCATGATGTCGGCGGAGCACGGTTCGGCATTATGACAACTAATTTGGCCGAAGTTTACAACTGGGTGATGCGTGATGTTAGAGACCTTCCCTTGGTTACCATTGTTGAGTTCATCCTGTATGGAACATGCAGATATCTCAGAGACCGGTACTAAGTCGCTGCCTTATCAATGCAAGTGCGAGGTGTTTTCTTCGGACATATGTTGATAAATTATCTGGAGGAAAAACGTAAGAAGGCAAAGGAGCATAGAGTTATAACTCAAGGTACTAGAGAGCACCGATTTGAAATCTTGTTTGCTGATAGGGCCAAGCGTGGAATATATAGAACAAGAGTTGTGCAAGAATGCATACTTAAGGAGGATGGGTATTGCGCATGCACGTGCCACAAGCCAAGACTCTACCATAAACCATGTTCCCATGTTATTGCAGCGAGCTCGGAGTGTGGAATACTTGATCATACTTTTGTATCTCCCTATTTCACCAAGGAAGCCATATTGCATACATGGTCACATGAAATTTATGGTTTTGGCATAGCGAGGAATTTTACAGGTACAGTTCCACAACCTAGCTATATTCCAGACCCAAGTAAGATCAGAGACAAGGCTGGGCGTCGAAAGACAAGATGTATTCGAAACGCCATGGATGAGTCCGAAGCAGGTGGAAGGTACAAACGTTGCAGCAAATGCGACAAGGAGGGACATACTTACAAGAAGTGCCCGAAGGACTCAGACATGCCCACAACAGCAGAAGCCCCGCCATCAGGATCCGGATTGGATGGTACCCCGCCAACAGGGGAAGGGACAACTTCTAGGCCCACCAGGCCAAGGCGTGCACGCGTGCCTCGTGGTTCGGTCGTGTAGTGATGTGTCGTAAGCTTGGTTAAAATTATGTAATGTACGGTTTTTGCTTTGTTGTAACTGAAGTGAACAAACTTGTTGTTTCAACCTATCTTACGGATGTAATGTTCTGTGATGTTCTTAATCTCTGTCTTGTATTTGAATATATTTCAGTTACATGTTGTACGTGCATTCTTTATGTTTCAAATTCGATCATCTCTTATTGTACCTTAAATTTATTGTTGTATACTTTTTTGCTTTCTATTTGCATGTGTCATATGTGTTAACTGTGATAATGTCATGCAGGGATGGCGGACGACACACCAGACCTGCTAGATCGAGGGATCAATCTGCACCACCGTTCATACCGTATTGCGGTGCAGAACGCCACTCTGTCCGTACTTCGACCGCGACCGTTCAGACGTCTACTTTCAGTGGACCCTCGGTTCTGTTCCAGGTATCCGTTGACTCTTCGAGGTCTCCCAATTAAGTACACATGGCTTGTTAATAACATATAATTTTTATGTGCAGGTTACTTGAGGCAGGCCTCCTCCCGTTGTGTCGCCTTATGAAGGCTCGAGCTACTGAGGCCGATGAGACGAGGAGGTGGAGTTTTGATAGTCTCTTCTAGCAGCCCTGGTCGACCGATGGAGGCCGGAGACACACACGTTCCACCTGCCGTGCGGGGAGGTCGCACCGATGCTTCAGGACGTTGCGTTCTTGCTTGGCCTTCCCCTCGCTGGCGATGCCGTCGGGCCAGTCGACGGACTTCATGATTGGCGAGACAACATTATGGCCCGCTTTGGCCACGTGCAGTGTCACCCTGCACTTCTAGCTATGAGAAGCCTCTCTCCGTACATGACCAAGGGCCCGTCGTAGCAGTGGCTCATGCAGTTTACCATAAGGCCTATTTGAAAAGAATTTTATCAATTTGCAGTTCTACTCAACTTTATTAACTGTATCTTTTTCAGTCCAATCAGCTACACCTAGAGGCTGACATGTACTCTATGCGACAGAGCTTGGAGGCCTACTTGTTGTGGCTTTTTGGCTGGTCATGTTCACTAGCAGCGCGGGACATGCCGTCGACAAGGTCATGATCCCCTACGCGCGCGCGATCGCTGATGCTGACGAGGGAGCAGTGCCACAGTGGAGCTGGGGATCCGCAGTACTGGCGGCGACGTACAGGGGGCTTTGCGAAGCGTATACCAAGATAGAAACAGGTTCTTTGCTCACTGGTTGCCCCCTCCTTCTACAGCTATGGGCAGCTGAACGGTTCACGATTGGTCGACCTGTGGTGGATCACACCGCCTACGAGGACGACCTGTACTTGCAGCATCCGCCCGAGGACTTCCCCACCATGGGTATAGTCTGGTGCCATCGTCAGGTTCGTGTTCCTAGCTGACGTATATAGTTAATTCGTATCGTACCTTCTAACCTATTGATTGTTATATTTCAGCGACGATGGGCACATGTGCAGGTCACGCAGTAGTACAACGAGTTTATGCTGGAATTCGACAGGATACAGCTGACCGACGTGATCTGGGAGCCTTACAGCCAGGAGGCTATCCACGCACAAGCTCCCCTTGGGCTGTCCACGTTGTGCACACGTGACCAGGCCTTCTGGCTGACGCTCCGACCGATGGTGTTCGACATATTCGTCGAACCGCACTGCCCAGGGTGTGTTTTGTGCCAGTTCGGTCTCATGCAGCCGTCCCCCGCCCCTATCATCCGTACCATCCCTGCAGATGCTCACAGGTAAGTACTACTAACAACTGACTTTGAAAAATTAATCGCAATAGACATGTCTTACTCAAATTTGTGTTCAGGCTGACTCGGAGGGGACAGGTCGGCGGCAACTTATGGGTTCCACGTCTGCAGCCATACGTGGACAACTGGTTGCTTGCCACAGAGGACGTCATTGGGGAGTACCACCCCCACACTGAGGACTCGTACATGAACTACCTCTGGTGGTACCAGCCTCGTACCCGCACACGTGTCACCTTCGTTCCTCCAGAGCAGCAGCCACACGTCACCGCCGTGGGTGATGCTTACCCTGCGCAATATGATCAGGATTACTTTCGCACGGTGAGTACTTTAATCTCTCATATATATCAGTAGTTCATTACGTATATCTTTCATCTAACTTAAAACTAAAATTAGGTCAACGGTGCGCAACTACTTTACACGGAGGTTGACTCCGTGTGCCACCGCTTGGAGGTTGGCTTGGCGTTGATAGTGGACGAGCAGCGCTGACTTGTTGGACCTTCGACGCAGTGCCTCGAATTCCTGCACCGGCACCCGCAGCACGTCCTCCTGCACCCCAGACCAGAGGTAACTCTGTGTACCCCACCTCGTCTACCTATGTTTTTCCAATCTGGATGACTGTGTGACTTACGATGACACCTTTCACAGCGTTCTCTACGCCGTACCTTCATTCCTCCGGAGCAGGGTCCTCGGTGCACAGAGCAGAGGCATCCAGGCACTTCACTCATGCTCCACCCAGCGCGTCGGCCCATGGTGAGGGTTCCTCCGCTCAGGGAGCAGCCTGGGGAGCCTGGCCTTCGCCCCATGGAGTGGGTACCTCCTCTCAGGGAGCAGCCTGGGGAGTCTGGCCTTCGCCCCATGGAGTGGGTACCTCCGCGCAGGGAGCCGCTTCGACGTCAGCCCGGGGAGCCGGCATCTTGTCGCAGACCTACCGACTACCTAATGACCCCCCCACTGATGCACCGATCAGTGACGAGGAGGTCGAGATCGGCCCTTCACAGCTTGCAGGAGCACCTCTGCCCTACCGCAGGAGTTATCACAGATGACTCCAGTGCAGCACATCCGTGCGACTCGAGGTGTTCCACTGATCACCACACCTACTCGTCGGGGCACGTGCGACCGAGGAGGCCGAAGAGAGGTAGGGGGCAGGGGCAGGGACAGGCTCGGGGACAGTAGTACCCTATACGATGTAATTACTGTCTTGATGTATGATACACACTTTCCTTTTGTCAAAATTTACCTTTTGTTATATTCTTCGTTTCCCGTCGGGGCCCTGGCGTATTGTGACGATTCTTTTGAGTACTATATCTAGAAATCCCCGTCGGTTTCTTATTCGTACCCTTTTGAACACAACTAATACATTCCAAAATTATAGGTCCGCTAGGGCGATGAGCTACTAATCTGAATTCATCTAACAAAACGGCCCTAATAATCCGAGACATAACTGGAAAGCAAGTCTTCATCTTCAGAACCACTATCCTCTCCCACAAACTCATTGGTACGGCTACGCTCAGCTGAGTTGGTCTCTTCTTCCTTTTTTTTGTAGTAAGCGGCCTCCAAGTCATCTAGGGTTTGGGTGAACGCTTCATCATACTCCTCTTCTTCCTTTTTTTGTAGTAAGCGGCCTCCAAGTCATCGAGGGCTTGGGTGAACGCTTCATCATACTCCTCGTCCTCGTCGTTCATCGGCATCTCCGCCTCCGCCATCTTCTGCTTCATCTTCGCATCAACACTCCTCTTTTCGGCCTCCTCCATCTTCTCCCTTGCATGCAAGGATGCTTCCTCTTCTCTCTTCTTTTTCCATGCATCACAGTCTTTCTTCCACCGAGCAGCACTTGGGGTTTGGACACACAATCGTCGGGCATAGTCAACCTGCGCTCGCTTCCGCATCTTAATATAGTTGTCCACAAGCTGAGTACTAGACCTGAACTTCAGGTCCATTAGTTGCTTTTGCTTCAGTGTATCCATGTATTCCCTGCAGTCTTCACCATGGGCAAAAACCTCCCACTTGCATTTCCTAAGGCTCTGTGATCAAACGGAACAATTTAAAGTCAGCAAATACAAGAAGTTTGGATATCAAGTGAGCAACAAGTGGAACAAAAGGACCTCATCGTAATCAACCATATGGCCGCACCAATAGCCTATTCCAAGCTCCGATGGTAGTAGGCCATACTGCGCTTCGACACCACATTTGCACAACACAGGAGGCTTGGGGGTAACCACTTTTCTCTTCTTGTCCACCTTCGGCTCAGGCCATTTGTTCTTTAGACCCCACAGCCACTCCCTGAAGTTACACTTTCGCAACAAGGTATACCCATCCTACAATGTAAAATGTTAGTACATACACAAATACTAAGAAAGCCATTACCGCATAAAATTTGCACTTATTCCGGCGGGGTTAGGACATTCGAACTCGTTAGGCCTATCTAAACTTATTATAGAATAATCTCTGCATTTGCAATGAGGCGTAGATTCAAGCCGTCTCAATTGGGCTATTTTCTTCTCCTGGTCTGTCATTGGGGGGGCTCAGGGGGAGGTGCCACCCACCGCTCGAATTGATCGGGTGGATTATGCTTCCCTTTCCTCCATTCGTTAAACTGGAGATACCTTGGGTCGAATTTGTCTGGACCGTCAATCCACTGAAAGAAAAAGCACTGCTCATGGGCCTATAAAACATGATTGCTAACGACATTGTTAGAGATGCAAGAGCTGCAATTACTAGCATTGAATAAAGACGCAGTGACAGAGGTGCAATTACTTACATTGAATCCACCACATGTGTAGTAGCAACGGGCAGCTGTGTCCTCATGGCGAGATTGACCAATATCAGACGGTTCTCCACAATCATAATTTGGGACAGGGACTGTAGGAGGAACAGGAGCATCCTTGCTAGACACGTCGGGATACAATTCTCTAGGGCGACCTCGTTTTTTTCAAAACTCCGTCCGCCACAAGTTTTGCATATCTATTCAGAGAAAATACGATATTCGTTACATTTCAAATCATGCAATCCATTGTTTACAGCATAGCATAAACATCATTATTCCTAAACCCTACACCCTAAACCCTAAACCCTAAACATATCTATTCAGAGAAAATACGATATTCGTCACATTTCAAATCATGC
>CM041636.1:18190056-18205351 GCA_023333625.1 Bothriochloa decipiens
ATTTTACTAATGCATAGCAACAGACTTGTAATGTATGAGAAACTTACCTAAAAGCCGAGGTCTCAAACTGACAGGGCTTCGCCGTTTACTTCCTTCCCCTCCCTCCTCTCCTTTCTTTTTTTCTGAAAAATTTAGTGAATATAATGAAAATCTGAAGAGTGGGCATTTTTTGGGCGCCAGGGGGCCGCCTGCAAAAGTGCGCGGCCGGCCTCGCCCTTTTGCAGAGTGGGCGTTTTTTGGCTGCTCCGAGGCCCGCCCGCAAAACAGCGCGCACTTTTGCAGACGGCCCCCTCGCCACCAAAAAACGCCCACGCAATGGGCGTTTTTTGGGCGCCAGGGGGCCGCCCGCAAAAACCGGCACCGGCGGCGGCCGGCCCTGTGCCACGTCATATATAACGCCCACACAGTGGGCGTATTTTAAAAAACGCCCAATGTGGGCGACTAGTTCTGTCATATTTCGAAACAAAAAATTAAAATTGTAATTTTTTTAAAAAAAATTAAAAATAAAAAAATTCCTTAAAATGCGGGTTGCCCTCAAGCCGCTCTTGAAACCACCGGGATCCCATGGAGCTTGAGATATTTCTCCACTACTGAACTGAACTAGAACCCATTCAGATTGCTGCAACTAATAGCTGCCAGCTTGTGAACATAGATGCAGGGGAACCATCAAACTCAATGAAAGCTGCATAGATAACCATGGGGGGCTTCCACTGAAATTCCTTCACATCAGTCAACATGTCTGTGCAACTCTCTCCAGGTATCAACATGTGTTCGAATGTCAGAACTTCCAGATCATTTCCATTCTGTTGGATTGACAAGATCACTAAAGATTTTTCCACCACGTCAAGAAAAATGAAGATAGGATGCTCCAGACTAGTACAGCAACGGTCTGATCCCAGTAAATGAAAATCATTGACCCACCTCCTATATTTGTCCATGACTCTATCAGAAGTGGCAAGAAGTTTGTCTTGACTGAATGCCTCCTGAAGCATTATAACTACTGACTGAACTGAAACAATACCCTTGCACATTATACTTTCTGCAACTTGAAGCATCAACATATTTGCCTCTCTTTTGCATCCAGAACCCAAGCAGTATATGTCCATCTCTTTTGTAAGCCCAACATGTGATACATTGATAGGAAAAGTCTCCTGATACTCTCATCAAAATGATGTTACAGGAAATGCAGATGCTCTTTAAGCCAACAATCAACCAGGTAACGTCATGTACTAGTATCTTCTTCCCATTTTGCACCTAATATTGCTCTCCAGGGTGGCCAGTCATGTGCCCAGCAATATAACCAGCCACATGATGTAATCTGAGATGATGTGCACTTGGAGACTTCAGAGTCAAACCAAGTAGAGCCCTCGTAGAACTGAAATGAAAGAACTGGCTCCCCTTTGCTGACCACGTCCACTAGTAGTATATTTTGCAACTCAGGCCACAACTTCCTAAAGTGCTGACAGACTTCACAACAGAGTAACCACAGTGTATACTTGCCCACGGCATAGATTACCACACAACTGGCATATAACTGAAACCATAACTCATTTCTTGGGGGTGGTGGCCATGCAGACTTTGGCGATGCAGTGTACTTTGAGCAAATTCCTTGCGTTTGCTTCATAATTTCCAGACCTGAGCATCTGGGATGCGACCCGAGGGCACTGCAGGCGTGGGCGAGGCATCTGGGATGGCGTCGGGACACCCGGAATCACGGTCTTGTTGGCCTGCGCCCCGCTGCTGCAGGTGGAAGGCCGCGACACCATCTGGATATCCATCCAGCAGCAGTTGTCATAGATGCAGCGTCCATGAAGTGCCCTTTGAGCTTCAGACGCATCACGATCTGACAAGGTCCACGGCATGTGGCTCACGGCGACACGAAGGATACCTCCCATGGAAGCCGTAGGGTTCAATCGATTTGGGGAAAAAAATTTGGGGAAAATTGTGGGGCTGAATCGAAGGCTCTGATAACCAAATGTCACGATTCTTCACTGTTTAGTAGGAATTACAAAGTTTAGGATACAATTTGGGAAGAAATAGATGGAATCTAGACTAGAAATAGCAAGGATTTGAGGGAGACAGCAAGAACAGCAAGGGGTTCCTAGACCAGACGGAAGGTAGCTAGAAGACGGTTCAGGTTCGGGTTCTGTTGTTCGATGCCTCCCGAGGTCGGGACACCTCGGCCGGCGTGGAGGCGGCCCTCGGCAGCAGCGGCATGGCGATCTTCGCGCGCACCTACTCCGGGTGACACGGCGGCTACTCCGACGGTGGCCCCCCCTTTCCGGCGGCGCACTTATTCTCTGCTCCTCCTCCTCCCCTCTCCTCCACCGCGCCGGCCTTCTCCAAGGGCGCGCTCTGGCGCGGGGGGCGACGGCTCGTCCTCCCCATCGGGCTGGTGGGTTGACGGATAGGCCGGATCTGGCCCGCGCCGCCCTGCCGGCGGAGCTGCTGCGGACGGCGGCGCCTGGCCGGTGGCTCCCGTCCTCCCCACCGGCTGTGGTGGGTTGAAGGACGGCGGATGCCAATTCCGGCTCGCGCAGCCCCCCAGTGGCGCTCCGGCGTGCGGCAGCAAGGCGGGCTGTGGAGCTCATCTTCCCCACCGTGGTGGGGTCTTTTGACGGGCCAGATCAGGCCACGCCTCCCGGCCGGCGGCACTTCAACGCACGGCGGTTCCTAGACCAGCGGCGCCTGTCCTCCCCACCGGCGGTGATGGGTCGATGGACCCTGCCAGTGGTGCTTCGGCGAGCGGCGGCGGGTGGCGGTGCTCGTCCTCCCCAACGGTGGGTTGATGGACTGGCCAATTCCGGCCCGAGCCACCTGCCAGCGGCGCTCCTATGGCCGGCTCCTATGGCCGGCAGCACGCTGTGGGCGATGGAATCCAGGGTGAAAACCCCATCCTAGGCCTTGCGCCTTGGGCCGACGACGGTGGCGACCACGTCATCACCTTCCTGAAGGCGTCGTCTTTTAGTCCGTCGGGGATGGCTACCGGAAGTTCGGGAACGAAAGTTTCAGTGGGTGGCATTGCAACGCAGTTGGCGGCCGAGGGCGTCATTCCCTTCCTGAAGGCTCCGTTGAATAACCCTACGAGCTCCTGCTTAGCTAGTCCATCCCGAATGTCCATATCGCCGGCTACTTCCTCGCCTAGGCGGAGTTGTGTTGTGTGGCTTTGAGGGGGCCTTTCTGTCTTGTTGCTGCCCTATGTTGTTGTGTCATTGTTCCTTTGTGTTTCGCTGTTTCTTTGTGTTGTGGCCACTCTTTGTGGTTGTGTTGCGTTATTTTCGTTGGTCTCGGCCTTCTTCAAAAAGACACGTGAAGTCGTGTTCGAAAAAAAAAGACAAACATTGTCACCAGACAAGCTAGCTTCTGCTACGTCCCTCACCAAACAACATCACGATCACACATAAACAGCTAGCTCTCTCATCGGAGAGCCATCGCCGCCGTGCATGGAGCTGCAACTCTTTATTCTCACGTCTCTCTACTACATGCAGCCAAGACGTATACACACACACGTACGTATACACGGGGCGTATATACGTACGAACGAGCAGTAGTACTTGGTCGATGTGGGTCCCTGGAGAGAAGCCACGCACGCCCGGTGACACGCACGCACACCCTTTTATTATTACCCGCGCCACGCCATGTACATCGTCTTCGTCGCCGGCCGTCACTTACACCACCGCGAGGATGGCGCCGGCCACCGCCTCCTCCCAGCCGTGGTGGCCGTGGCGGCAGTCGCGCACGCACTGCTGCTTCTTGTCCCAGTCGTGGTAGCGCTGGCACTGCTTCTGGCACCGGTCGCCGTGGCCGCTGCCGCGGTGGCAGTCGCGCACGCACTGCTGCTTCTTCTTCCGGTCGTGGTAGTGCTGGCACTGCCTCTGGCACCGGTCGCCGCGGCCGCTGTTGTCCTCGTCGGCGTCGGCGTCGGCGGCGTCGCGGCCGCCGTGGCAGTGGCGCATGCACTGCTGCTTCTTGTCCCAGTCCTGGTAGTGCTGGCATCTCCTCTGGCACCGGCTGCCACCGCGGTTGCTGTCCACGTCGGCGTCCTCCTCCTCCTCCTCCTGTCCCTGACGATGCTCGCAGCGCTGCACGCACCACCGCCTCTCCTGCCGGTCGTGATAGTGCTGGCATCTCTTCTGGCACCGGTCGCCGCGCTCGCTGTCGTCCTCGTCGACGTCCTCCTCCTGCTCCCGGCGGCGCTCGCAGGCCTCGAGGCACTGCTGCTTGCTCTCCCGGTCGTGGTGGCGGCGGCGGTGCTCGCACTGCTTCCGGCACCGGCACCGGTCGCCGCCGCTGCCGTCCTCCTCCTCGCCGCGGCGGCCGCCCTCCTCCTGCTCCCGGCGGCTCTTGCACTCCATCAGGAAGCGCTGCTTCTCCCACCAGTCCCCGGGGTGGTGGCGCTCGCACCTCTCCCGGCACTGCCTGCCGCCCTCGCCGCCGCCGCGGCCACTGTCGTACTCCTCCTCGACTTCCTCGTCGCCCTGCCCGCCGCGGTGGTAACACTGCCGCCTGCACTCCTGCATCCGCCACGGCACGTGCTTGTGGTGGCGCATGCACCGGCGCACGCACTCGCTCTTCTCGGAGCCGTAGATGTCCATGCTGCCGTTGCCGTCCTCGTCGGCGGCGTCAATGGCGGCGTCAGTGTCATCTTGCTTGTGGCACCGGCTCTCGCACTCCCGCTTCTGCCGGGTGTCCTGTCCGTACTGCCACTCGCACGCCTTCTTGCATCACCGCAGGTCCTCCTTGCGGTCCCGGTTGTCCACCACCACCATCCCGCCGTCCTCCTCCGCGCCGGCGGCCGCCGTGGTTACGGTGGCCAGAAGCACGCCGGCGAGCAGGAGGAACGCCCACCATGCACCCCCACTACCCTTCCCAATGTCGGCCACTCGACCAGCGATCGTCGACAGATCACAAATTAGCTACTACAGCCTACAGGAGTGGACTGTGTGATGGTCGATGGCCATGGTCGAGCATGAGGCGAGGTATTTATAGAAGAGGAGGGGGAGTGGATAATCGACGGACGAGGAGGACGACGACGACGACGACCGATCGGGGACGACGTGGCGGTGTGCATGGCGACGCGTGGAGCGGCGCGCGGGGCGTGGGCGTCGCGCGGAGAGACCGCGTCGCGCGATGTCTGGCCGGGCTCGGTGTGACTTGGCAGCTAGCTAGCTTGCACCGTGTGACTGCAATGCCTTGAGTGAGCCAGCGAGCATGCGACGACAGCCGAGGTGGCGTGGCGCGCGGTGTGGGCCGAGGTGGCCGTGCTCAAGGCTCACGTCACGTGACCACCACCGCTTGCAGTTTGCAGCGGAGGTGAAGGGGGGAGTAGGTGAAGGGTGTCGTTTCTGGGCCGGACCACGCCATGGAACTGATGAGCATGAGCATCGCTAACTTGCACGGGGATTGCAGCCGTCGCATCCTACGTACGCACATAGGTCCGAAAACAATGAGGGCATGTGTGCATCCCTTCATTTTTGGAAGAATAGAGAATTAAAGGTAAGTTTTTACATTTGGAATTCAAAATAGCTTTCTGAAATATCCTTGAATTATGTTTTTTAAACTTTCAAAATAGCTTTCTGATATATATTCTTGAATTATTACAGACACCTCACTTTTGTGAATGCACGTCCATAGCATTACAATGAACATCTCCAAAAGACTAAGTAGGCAAACTTTTATAACATTTACTATGAGCAAAGGTTATATTACACCAATATGAATGAATTGTGTATGTAATATATAATAAGTTTTCCATGTTTCAACCCCTTTGAAAAATACAATGTGCATTGGCCTAATTCTGAAGCAAAGGGAGACAAACCCAGGGATGGAAAGCCCCCCTATGAAGAACTAATTGTCTTATTCAAATGAGATCCCTATGGATCGCTTGCCCCTTAAAAAAATTCTAGGATTTCAAGGGGATTGGACTTTCCAAACTAGCCCAAATTGCTCAAAGTGAGATCTCAGATTGCATTATCGCTCTGTATATGTGTGTATGTGAATTAGTGAACACCATGGTTACTGCATCTCATATCCACATTGCGGTTTACCTAGCTCATCGTGTAGTTCATTCAATTTACCATTAGCAGATATAGGAAGCAATTCTATGACGGCTCATCTCCCTTCGTCTCCCTCCAATTCCTCTCCCTCTCTCCATCATCTTTTCTCATGTCGTGTGTGGTGGGTGAGGGACCAAGGGCGTTGGCGGTGGGTTGTCCCTATATACTTCATTGGTTCATATCAACCTTTCAAGAAAATCCGAACCACAACCATTTGGCATGTTATGCCTTATCATGTGCCTCCCAAACGTGCATATTGTTGTAATTCAGATATCTATTGGACTCCTGCTCCGACTATATATGTTTCGATCTCGTGTGCTCCGACTATATATGTTGATTTCTTATTGATCAAGTGCCATCTTATCTCGTCCAATTTCTCATGCACCTCGCACCTCATGACTCAAGTAAAGCTACCTATACAGCTCTCATACCATGTCATATATAGTTGGCAGAGAGTCGGTGATGGAGGCAGGACCCTCTCTATTTGATCTCAGTCCACAATAATCCTTCTTTTCATGGAGCTCTAGTAGGTAGGGGCATCATTAAGCCCAATTGCCTCCTCTCATGGATCCATCAATGCAGTCTTGCTACACCTAAATAATAAGATTATAAAAAAGTTTTGTGAGGTTTTGCTGAAGAATATTATAGCATTTCCAAGAGTTTTATAGAACTTACTCTGTTACTCATCATTTGGAGAGCCATTTAAATAAATTTTGCTTTCTATATCTTGTGCAAACTCTAGAGAGTTTGCACTCTGTTACTCATCATTTGGAGAGCCATTTAAATAAATTTTTCTTTCTATATCTTGTGCAAACTCTAGAGAGTTTGCATCGCTCTCCATCTCTGGTTTGCTAGAAATCCAAAATAGAGAATGCAAATTTAGATAACTAATTAAATAATTTATTAGTGGCTATTTTCCCATCTCTATTTTTAACAATTAAAAAGGGTATATAGAGTCTCTTGAGTCACTCTTATAAGTAACTTGCATGACTAAGCTGGAATAGTTATACAAATAAACATAGTTTTCGCATGATATCTCTATCATCATAGTTGTCCACGTTTCCATGACCACTAAGATGAGCATATGACCTTATTTTTATTATCACATCATACTAAAAATCACAGCTAAAATTAAATGTAGCTCACATGTAAATTAAGTTAGGTCTAATTCTATTATAAACCAGCTACCGTTAATATAGAAATTCAAGTGCTAGCAAGCTATAAAATGTGAATTTCTTTACCCACTATGCTCTTCATCCTAGGGAACAAACATAAGATACCAAAATTTAGGTACGAGTCCTCAAGAAAAGATATAAATATTCCGTTGTTTATTTGTTACTAGTATCGTGTCCGTGTGTTACTACGGGATAATTAAATTTTTGTACTAAAAACACAAGGATCGCATGATAAGATAACAATCCTGAAGAATTAAATTACAACAATAAAATGATATTTAATTCAAATAAGCAAAGTCAGGTGTCGCAGGCTCACCATGCAGGTACTAATTTGTTTGATCCCACGTTGCCTCATGAGAAAATGGGGGGAGTTGACGGACCCATGGTTTTGAGAACATACATGTGTAATAGTTATGAATGGTTACAAAGCGAAGTATTATGAACAAAATAGTAGAAATTAGATGGTCCGGCTTCTGCACAAGCTGTAACAAATCTTGATTTACATCTAGGAGCAGTGAAGAGCAATTAGGGGCCATTTGGATCGAGAGGGCTAACAGAAGTGGTTGAGTCTTCTATTATTGGTACAGTCAAGATGAATAGAATTGAAAAGAAATAAAATTATTTAGAATTGGCACAGTGACCAGGTCTCAGTATTTAGACTGGACTTAAAAACGCAAGCACCCATTCAGCCAAAAAAGGACGTAAGAGGAAAATCAAAGTATTGCATGCACGAAACATCAAAAAGAAATAAGTGCCCAGCAAGTTCTTCTATTAAGAGAATTGTAAGCCAAATAGTTCACAAATGCAATTGACCATACTTCTTAATACAACATACTCGTAAGGATATATATATATATTTGCAGGCAGTGTACACGCAGGTTGTTTCCTGGTACATGGAAGTTGCAGTCATTAGATTGCTGCCAGTTTCAAAACAATATAATGCAGAAATATTTGAACAAATAAGTTTACAAACTAAAATGCAACTTTCATCCTTAGAAATATAAGTAATTACTCATCAGAACGATCCGGCCACCTCATTGTTGAGTGTCTGTGCTTTGAAAGACTGTATTTAGTACCTGACCACATGATATTATGTAGGATTTTATAGGGTCACAAAGAAATAGGGATATCAAGTCCAATTGGTGCTAATTAGAACTCTACTGGTTTCACTTCCAAATGTTCTACATACACAAGGATACAACCCAAAATGGAGTATCTGCTTGGCATCTATGAACATACAGTTGAAGTCCAGGCCTTGCAGATATGATTTGTACAGTTCATACTGGAAAAATTCTGTTTACCCAATCAAAATCTCACATTAGAACTTGGTTTGTGTTTTTAACAGAATCAAAAGTTCAGTATACATACTGGAAAAGCTTCTTTCTTGGAACCACCACATAATTTGAGGCACTGCAAGAAAAAGCTGCTACATCACATGGAAGCACCTCGGACATGGTACCAACTACCAAACAACCCCTTTCTCTTACCAATTTCCCCTAATTGTCACTTCTAAATATGTGTTTTGATCCTCTATAAATAAAATTTTTTGAGCCGAGCCAGACTAAAAACTGAACATGAGAAACCATAGGATTTGTCACAGCATATCTAGAAATAATAATTTGTCCAACTGACCACGTGAGCAGATGGACAGGTAACAAGGACTGTGAAATATAGTGGTGGTTAAATATTTGATATAGCAAAATGATCCAGATTAAAAAAACAAGCAACTAACTTAGGAATATTCTGGCTTGGGGATTAAAGATAATTAAGCTCTTGAACCGATTGTAATATCACAGTTTAGCAACTTAGCAAATTAATCAGCCAATATAAAAAACCGCAGGGTGCAAATTTATTACCAGAAAAAACACCAAAGTAACTTGAGTTCTTAGTTTACGGTCAGAAGCACCAAAGTAACTCTGCAAGAGATGAGAGATTGATAGCCGGTGTGACATAATCAGTGTGAAATCTGAATGGTCTTGTGAACCTCAGATATACACTCTTGTTGGATTTCCATGATTCATGGTTCAGATGCATCGTAAACAAAAACGGAGCGGACATGGTTTCTCATATTACCGATAGGGCATACAGATGCAGTGGTGATCCACGAGCGCTGCGCAGTTGATGAAATGAACTTCAATCGGAACGGCAGCCAGATGTAGTCGATCTTAATATGAGATCGTGGAGGAGGCCGAGGTCTACCCCGCGGGTCGGATCAATGCTTTAGTTTTCGGATCATGAACAGTAAGTGAGAGGAAAAAACTTGAGTCTACAGTAAAAGTTAAATACCAAATCACCGGTGAAAGCTCTTGGATAAAAATGAAACAAAAGTGAATTCTCAAACTCCGATGGGTAGTTACATGTTTTTATATGTTGTACCAATAATATTTGTTTATATGTTGACTTGTTGAGCTTAATATTTGTTTATATGTTGACTTGTTGAGCTTAAACAATTCCGAAAGGTACATGTAGATATGTATCAAATATAGGTTTACAAAGGCATACTTTTGCTATGATTTATAAGTATATTATTTATATATCAAAATTAAAGATGGCGGTTAAAGCTATATTTCGGAGGTTGTGTCCACGTCAACAGCTGTCAATTATTTGTGAATTGAGTATAGCTGTAGGTCAAAGCTAATAATAGAAAAATAATAAAGACCAAGTCCGATGACACAACCGCTAAACTAAAAGTTATTTATATTTTCTTATATCTTTCGTTTTTCTTCGTAAAAAACTGTGTCCGAAATATATCTATCATTAGTTCAGGTGTCCTAACGTGTGTTGACTTTTTTTTTAAGATTCGTATATTTGATCTGTTAGACCTTGTCTCATGGCTCAAAACCGTTGTGCAAGGCACCTGAAAGAAAGTGTAACAAGTACAACGCAGCCTCTCTAAATTGGACAAGAATTTAGGCCAACGGGAGGGGCCCAGCCGCCGCCACCCTTGCTGGGCATGGGCAGTGGGCGCACTAGGGCGCTAGCGCACTGGCCGCCGGGGTGCAATCCCCATGAGCCGCCGTTTTTCGTCATCGATTAGGTATCCTTAATTGAGTCCCTTCGGTTTAAAAATTGTTGGCATAGAAAGAAAGAGACCAAATTATACAAGGAAATACATGATTATATGGGTATTCTAGTTAGCTTAGGAGTCAAGCTAGGCCAACTATAAATAAGAGTTATAAACGTCGGGATAAAATCAATAAAGAAAGGGGTCAAACCCTTATCTTCTCCTCCCCTCTCCCAGCCTCCCACGCACGCCGACCCCCGCCACCTGGCCGCGCCGCCGTACGCCACGCCGCCGCCCGCCGTCATGCCCTCGCGCCGCCACGTGTCTACCCGCATTAGGCTCCTTACACCTGGTATCAGACGACTGGTTTGATCCCACGCCGCTGCCATGGCCAATTTATCTGAGATCGAGGAGCTTCTCCAAAGTTTCGCTGA
Organism: Bothriochloa decipiens; assembly: GCA_023333625.1. NCBI lineage: Eukaryota > Viridiplantae > Streptophyta > Magnoliopsida > Poales > Poaceae > Bothriochloa > Bothriochloa decipiens. The sequence goes on from CM041636.1 coordinate 18,200,726, forward strand.
TGAATCTCTCCGCAAGATGGATGATCTTCACGGGGAACTCGCCGTTGTCAACGCTTGCCTACAGACGCTGGAGAGCAAGTAGGAGACTCCACGCACGACTACAACAACAACCGACATCGAGATTGAATCGACGGGCGCACGCACCACCACTCCAACAACTGTCAACATCAGCCAGAACGTCGTCATCCACGCAAACGGAGCAGGCCAGCACCAAGAGGAGCGCAGCCAGCGCCGCCGCTGGTTGGCCGCCGCCGCCGTTGCCTAACGTCGACCACGCCCTCACCGACATCGATGCCATCTGCCTCGCCAATGAATAGAGTCATGATGCTGATCGGACAACGCAACATCGAGGTACAAGGAGCTTTTCCCCTGTACCTTCAAGGAACAATCATCGGCTCGGAGGTCCACGTCCTCGTCGACTCAGGATCCACCCACAACGTCGTCGACCTCAACATTGCCTGCAGCATTGGACTACTCGAACGCCGCAACAACACCTCCATCATCGTCGGCAATGGGGGAGAGACGCCATGCCGCGCTGCAACATTTGCAGTACCACTACGGATCGGCACCGACAGCTACACCTTCAACGTGCTCCTCATCGACCTTGGCCATGACATTGACGTCATCCTAAGCACTCCATGGCTCGCAAGCCTTGGACGTGTCATGTGGGACTTCATCGACAGAACTCTCCACTATGACCGCGATGGGAGCCAACACTTACTTCATTCCCCAGCAGATCTACAAGCTCCGCCAACAACTCACCTTCCGCTTCCCCTAACGCACCAACCGTTGGCACCTCGCTCAGCGGTACGACCATGCATCATGGCGCATAGGGATCAGGGATGCCTGCCGAACATCTTCGACAACTACAACAACCACGACAACGCCATCTTCGACCAACTGCACAAGGAGATACAGGAAGATCGGGACATGTGCGCAATCGTAATTGCCATCGCAGATGGCAAGGCGGCGAACGTGTGGAAGTTCACCGACGGCATCCTCTTCTACGATGGCCACCTCTTCATCACCGCGGCTTCACCTCTACTACCCAACATCCTGAGCTACATCACATAGGATGGACCGACAAGCATCAAAAGGGTGGGAGCTTATCGACCACCTACAACGAACCAGGAAGGTGTCATGCCTTCATTCATCCTGCAGGGCCAGCCGTGGACATAGCAATAGTCAGCGCTAGACACTACAACTGTCTTCCTTGATGGAAGAGGCTGCATGCTCATCCATGTCAAGCTCATCGACATCGACTTCCTCTAGGCGACAGGTGGACATCGACTATGCCCCGACATCTTTGACTTGGGCACGTTCATGTTTGGCGATATGCTGGGCTTGACAACCTCACCACCAATGCTCGTCAAGACTGTGCTATGGCGCGTTCTTCCTCTCTACGTTGAGCCGGAACCGAGCAACCACATCCGCCTCTTCAACAGGCCACCCAAGGTGATAGCCACTCTCCACATGACTATTTTGGTTTCCAAGGACCTCTTGAAGATAGTACGAGGAGGCCCTCGGCACGGGCCAGGAACAGACAACACGCTCTACCACATCTTCGGCAGCATCGGCAACCTTCACTACTGCTTCGACTTTTCTCCACTTCGCACACGCCAGAATGTCATCATCAACAACCCAATGGAAGGTCGCATGACCTGCTTCTTGGAGGAGCTTCCGCCATCCACCACCCTCCCAAAGTTCGGCGTCATGAGCTGGTTTGTGCTTCGCCATGAGGACGTGTCGATCAAAGAAGGGGAAGAGCTGTAACAAGTATAACACATGCTCTCCAAATTTGGCAAGAATTTGAGCCAAGTTGGGCCAACAGGAGGGGCCCAGCTGCCGCCGCCCTTGCTGGGTGCGGGCAGTGGGCGCCTTAGGGCGCTGGCACGCTGGCTGCCGGGGTGCAATCCCCATAAGCCGCTGCTTTTCGTCATCGATTAGGTTTCCCTAATTGAGTCCCTCCGTTTTAGAAATTATTGGCATAGAAAGAAAGAGACCGAATTGTAAAAGAAAATCCATGATTACAAGGGTATCCAAGTTAGCTTAGGAGTCAAGCAAGGCCACCTATAAATAAGAATTATAACCCGTTGGGATTAAATCAATAAAGAAAGGGGTCAATCTCTTATCTTCTCTCCTCTTCCTGCCACCCACGCGCGCCGCTCCCCTCCACCTGCGCCGCCGCCTGGCCGCACCATCGTACGCCACATGCCGCTGTGCCCTCGCGCCGCCACGTGTCAACCCGCGTGAGGCTCCTTACAGAAAGATATAGCAAGCAAATTCCATTTTCTGAACGTAAAAGCAATGCCAAAACGTCGCCTAAGTACAGGCGTACTTAGACAAACAGTCCTTAGATAAACTAGCTTCTGCTAGCTAGGTCGCTCACCAAACAACATCACGATGACACATAAACAGCTAGCTCTCTCATCAGAGAGCCATGGCCGCCGTGCCTGCAGCCACCACTCTTTATTCTCACGTCTCTCTACTACGTGCACAAAGACGAATACAAACGTACGTACGTATACACGCGGGCGCGTATAACGTACGAACGTGCAGTAGTACATGGTACGTACACCCTTTTATTATTAATAGCCGCGCCACGTCATGCACGTCGTCGTCGCCGGCCGTCACTTACACCACCGCGAGAATGGCTCCGGCCACCGTCTCCCAGCCATGGCGGCAGCGGCGCATGCACTGCTGCTTCTTGTCCCGGTCGTGGTAGTGCCGGCACTGCCTCTGGCACCAGCCAACGCGGTCGCTGCTGTTGTCCTCATCTACGGCGCCGTCCTCCTCTACCTGTCGCCCGTGCTCGCACCGTTCCACGCACCGCCGCCTCTGGTGCGGGTCGCCGTAGTGCCGGCGGCATCTCCTCTGGCACCTGTCGCTGTCCTCCACATCGCCGCGCCGGCCACCCACCTCCTCCTCCTGCTCCCGGCTCTTGCACTCCATCAGGCAGCGCGCTGCTTCTCCCACCAGTCCCCGTGGTGGTGGTGGCGCTCACACCTCTCCCGGCACTGCCTGCCGCCGCCCTTGCCGCCGCGGCCGCCCTCGTACTCTTCCATCTCCTCCTCATCGCGCTTCCAGTGGCTGCAGCACTGAATCATGCACACCTGGGTCTGCGACGGCTGCGGCTCCTCCTGGCACTGGCGCCGGCACTCGCGCTCGCCCCTCCCGGAGCAGGAGCCGTCGTCGTGGATGTCCATGCTGCCGTTGCCGTCCTCCACCTCGTTGGCGGAGGCGGCGTCAGCGTCAGCTTGCTTGTGGCCGCACCGGCTCTCGCACTCCCGCTTCCGCGGGGTGTCCTCTCCGTACATCCACTCGCACGCCTTCTTGCACCACGGCCGGTGGTCCTCCCTGCGGTCCTGGTTGTCCTCCTCGGTGCCGGCCGCCGTTGAGGCGGCGGTGGCTGCGGCGGCCAGCAGCACGCCGGCTAGCAGGAGGAAGGCCCACCATGCGGCACCCCCACTACCCTTCCCCATGACCGATCACAATGCAAGCTACTACGCTGTAAACTGTGTGGTGGACGAGGTGAGATGCACTACCGGAAACGCCATCTTTGCCGAGTGCCGAATTCTTTGCCGAGAGCCGAAACATGGGCACTCGGCAAAGAGGCTCTTTGCCGAGTGTCAAAAACAGCACTCGGCAAAGACTTCTTTGCCGAGTGTCGAGCACTCGGCAAAGAAAAGCACTCGGCAAAAGGGCTCTTTGTCGAGGGCCAGGCTCTCGGCAAAGAGGCGCACTCGGCAAAGTGGGGCCTGGACAAACGGCATCCGGGGCTGTCCCCTTTGCCGAGCGCCCTGTGCCGAGTACCGATATGTACAGCACTCGGCAAAGGTTTTTTTAATAAAATCCTTTTTATGTTTTTTTAATAAAATCCTTTGCCGAGTGCCGCGTCGGCCAGCACTCGGCAAAGAGCTCTTTGCCGAGTGCCGAGTGGGCCAGCACTCGGCAAAGGACTCTTTGCCGAGTGCCGGCTCTGGCTCTCGGCAAAGAATGATTTTTTTTGTTTTTTTCTTCCCATTTTTTTGTGGGGCCTTGATACAGTAAATACATAACAACTTCAAAAGTTGAGATAATTTTGACTTTTTTGCTATATTTCTTCAATTACTTTTGTTTCTTTAAATTTTTTTGACAACTCTAAATTTGAACTGCAGGTACATGAAATAATAGAATTTGGTCATTCAAAAGATTATATTCATAATATTAGGAGTATGTTGAGGCCGTATCCAGGACCTCGCATGAAGTTACGACCATGTTAGTGTCGTAACATGATGAGTTACGTGCGGGAAAAGTGTTTTTAAATTATATAAAATGCAAACGAAGTCCAAAAATAACAAAACTTGTCGAGGTCTGTTGTCATCGCATGTGGAGGCTGTGGTAAAAAACTGAGAAAGTTTCAAGCAAGTTGTGACGTCGCGTGCCTAAAACCCACGCGTGCCTAAAAATCTTGACATCCGACATCTCAACTTGCTTCGAACATTCTTTAATTTTTATCATAGCCTCGACATGCGATGACAACACACCTCGACAATTTTCGTCATTTTCGGACTTCGTTTGGATTTTATATAATTTATAAACACTTCTACCACACCTGGATGGTCGTTTTTCGTGGACAAGGCGTGT
>CM041636.1:18216035-18233272 GCA_023333625.1 Bothriochloa decipiens
TATTATTATTATTATTATTATTATTATTATTATTATTATTATTATTAGATTATCAAAACTGTTTTGTGACTTGTGAGGCTGTGCTTAACAAGATTACAAGTAACTTGCATGACTGAGTTGCAGAATAAACGAGTTTCCTTATGATCTTTCTATCATCATAGTTGTCCTCAATTCCATGACTACTAAGATGAGCCTATGGTCCTGGTCTTTATTTTAATCACACTATCATTACTAAATATTACAGCTAAATTAAACAGAGTAAGCATGTGTAATTAAATTACTTCTAGTTGTATAAACCAATTCATGCAGAAATTCAAGTGTTAGCAATCTATAAAACGTGAATTTCTTTACCTCCATGCTCGTCAACCTAGAGCACAAATTTGAATCTATAAAACACTAAAATTTAAGTATTATAGTAGTCAACATTCAGATAAGATTTAGATTTGTGTTTTTTTTGAGGGGACACAAGCCACCTTGGGCCATTTGTGTAACTACTTGCGAAGTAACAAGTGGCCTGGATATGGTATGGTCTGGGCCTCGAGACCACTAGAAGGTTGCGGCCTTATCTTCCTCTAGACCTCGCAAGGTTCGTCCCAACCGTTAATTTTTTGAATTGAAGGTCTTTTGCGCCACCGCAATCATAAACTCTCTGTTTCGTGCTTAACGTATCTCTAGGTTTCCTCCTTTCTGTAACGGTTATGCATCTCAAATATGTTTATGAAATACTCCAAACGTCCAAAAAAAAAGGTGACGTTTTGGTACTGTTTTAAGTCCACTCAAAATTTGGATGCATACTTTTGCTATGCTTAATAGTAAATATATTCTTAATTCAAAAGATGGCGGTTAAAGTTATATTTTGGAGGTCATGTCCTCATCTAAACTGTCACTTATTTGTGAATACAGTATATCCGTAGGTCAAAGCTAATTGAAAAAATAAAGCCAACACAAACATTACACAACGCAAGTTAAAATTATTTTAATATTTTCTTAACATGAAAACAATATGAAACATCATTTATGTTATTTACCCATGCAAGTTACTCTATATATAACCATTATATTAACTTTAAAGTCGCATTAACCTTACGATTCATTCTATGTTTACAACTTGAAGGATGCCCCATATATTGTTGCGGAACTTTTTCAAAGTAGAACTTTTGTAATAAGAAACTATAAATTTTTTTTACAAAAGTAGAACTTTTGAAGAAACTATAATTTGTTTTACGGTTCATAGTCTTTTCGAAGTACCACGGAAAAGCCCTTTTCTATTTGAAAGCATAAGCACATGTGACATGCCCAAAGTTCAAATAGCATTTTCATGCCCAAAATTCAAATAGTGGTGGTTTAACCTCTAGTACTTTTTCAATCGATAGAACATGAAACATAAAATTTTGTACGAACTAACAATGGAAATGGATGGTTATGTAACTACGATATAAAAGCTTAGCAGTATCCTGGAATAAAAAGGGACAAATTGATGGCTGCAATTTTGAGAAGATAGTTTGCAGAGGAGGGAATTGATTCTCTAGCAACGGAGGAAGAGAAAGAATTTGCAGCCCGGTACACCCCTGAATTTGTTGATGCCGTCTGTTGCATGCATGGTACTCCGTACCAATTAGTTTGCATTCACGTCTACGCTACGCCAGCACGGGAGCCAGAGGAGAGGAGATATAGAATATATGCTGCAGTCGAGACTGTGCGTCACGCTGTAGTGGCTTTGGCCGAGGAAAAATATATATGGTACTAGTAAATTACGCGCGCCAATGCGCGCGACGAGTCGTGGCTGACCCTATCTAGGAATGCAAAAATCGTGACAAAAGCCGAGGACAAAACAGGGAATAATCGACAATTGGCAAAATATGCAGAATGACCATCCACAGCAACATTCAGAAATTCCGACAGTCATTGAATCAAAGGTTCACTGTTTTTCAGCACACATAGTATCAGTCACGAATCTATATCCCGTGGGATCATCTGGCCCTGGCCCTGCAAGACGATCTGGCGACCATGAGAGCTCTCCCTCTTCTCCCCCCGCCGTCCCCATCTCCACCCTGCCCAACCTCTGGCGACCATGAAGCTGTCCCCACCTAACATCGCCCAAGGGTGGTCATGGCGGGCCTCTCCGACCTGGATTTTGTTCCGGGCCTCGCCTTCTCCAAGATCGTCATGGAGCGCTTTGGGTGTCCTATAAGTCCCAAATCCGCGCTTTCCCCAAAATCCTTCCATCTGGTCGCTAGCTTTGGCCATTGTGCCATTAGACTCAATGAAGATTCAGTTGGGCTTATGCTTCAATCATGTCTTGGGGGGGCTTGCAAAGGATTACAATGTTTTGCATCTTTCGGGTTGGATGTTTTGCTTTTCAGTGTCTTGCAAAGAAGTTGGTTTTATGATCTATAGATCTAAATTCTATTCATGCAAATCTTTCAAGATCTTCTTCCATCTGTGGGGCGATGGAGGGCCCAACTAGATGAGAGATCTCCATCTTTGGAATTTAGAACAGGAGCTGAATGGATTGAGGTGGGTGGAAAAGTAAGAACAAGAGAGCTATGCTGAAATTGTTCGATCCACACCCATCCATAATCCTCCCCCCAGCTGCTTAAGTCCCAATCCGCTTTCCAACCTCCTCGTCGTCCCAATCGTGCTGTTGTTGAGCCGTTCCAACCCCCCCAGGTGCCCAAGCGACATGAACATAGGCGTGTTCTTCGTTGGCGCGTTAAGGCTCGATAGCCTGAAAGAGTAACTGAAGCGCCAATCTTGGGTCCCTCTGAATTTTCAAATTCAAATCCCATTGAAGTGGGCCGCAATCTCAACGCCGGGTATGCACTTGAGGTGGCCAACGTCTCTGCTCCTTCCCACAATCAAAGGCCCAATCTGCATTGTTCCAAATGTTTGGGCCTGGGCCACATAAGGCAAGACAGCAAGGGATCGGTCAGATGTCGGGCCTGCTTCAATTACGGACACGTTTCAGGATGGTGCCTTAAGAAATCCCGTCACAAGAAATTATTCCGTTGGGTTTCCCATTTAGAAGCGTAAGCGCCAGGATGAAATGACATAAATACGGAGCCACCCCTGAACTCAGACGGTTCGATCCCTTTTCCTCCACTGCATCCCCCTTCAGCTACAGTGCAAACCTCCTCCTCGAGCTCGTCGCCACCGTCGCCGTCACCGGAGATGGCGAACTGGGCTGTGGATCTGCTCCCCTTCGTGCCAAAGGGCTTCATCCTCGTGGAGCAGTTCAATCGTCTTCCCTTGCGGCATGAAGTCTTCATCACCGGGTGCTACTCTCAGCACAATGGGGACCTTGCCATCGTCAAGTTGCAACCATCAATGGACAAGATCAACTTCCCCACCTTGGATGCAGTGATTCATGAGTATTTCCTCAACACCCATGAGGTTCAAGTCCATGATGTTTATCCTTGCCTACTAGGAGATGCGTATGTTCAATTCAGTACTCCTCTGGTTAGAGAAAGGTTCTTGGACCCCATCTTTTGCCTGTGTGACAAGTATAACATGTATCTAATCAAGCACGATGAGGCTGACAATGCTCGCACTTTTGATCTGGATCGTGAAGCATGGGTTCTGCTGTTGGGGTTCCCTGATGACCTAAAATCATCTAACATAGTGGCCAAGTCGGTTTCCACCTTTGGGATTATGGTTGACTGGCTCGGTATCACTTTTCCAGGCATTGCAATGGTGAAGGTATACCTGAATGATGATGCAAAGATCCCAGACTCGGTGAAGGTCAATGCAGGTATACCCGTCAGAGGCCACTCTTGGACCTACTCGGTGTACATCCTGAAGAAGAAAGACTTCCAGCTAGCACAAGATGAAGAAGGCTTCATGGTTGAAGGTCCTCTGCATCCAGTGCCTCCTTCTCTCCCTAGATGGATGGGGGATGACAACTCAGGCAACTTCAGTTCAAGCGACTCTGATTCCACCCCACCAGGAAGCAACCAGGGATTTGGTATGATTGTGGAGAATCTGATCGTTGGAGAATGCATCTGGCACCTGAGGAAGTTGTGGCCCCTGTTGACAATGTGGGTGGGTCTCTGACAACCCAGTTTGCTGGTTCCTCCTCAGCTGACCCAAGAGCCATGATGAGATCGGCTATGTTTGGGCCTTCTCTACCAGAGGACCCCCTGATCCCTATCATTCCATCCCTTGTTCATCAGGTACTGAATTTTATCAACAGATCTTCTCTGTCTTTCCCTTTCAATTCTGTCTTTAATCTTGATATTGATGACTCGACTATCATTCCATCTTATATCAATGACAACAATATCCTAATCCACCTGGCCATTATCTCTTGTCCTCAGCTTGTGGAAGGGAACAATGCACTAGAGAAGTTGGCAAGAGACTACAACATCCTGGATGACTCAAGTGGTGACGAGGATGCTGAGATGGATCCAGTCAATGACAACTCTGTCCTCATGCCAGAAGACCCTGAAGAGCACTAGATTGTTGGAACTAAAGGAATGAACTCTGATAGCATCATGGGCAAAGGCAAGATCCCCATGCTTCAGATAGATGATGATTCTGAACTTGAACTACTGGAAGAGGCACCCCAGTCTTTCAAACTCCCACCACCAAGAAGAAGAGGAAGGTTGTCAGGACTAAGGAGATGCTAGACAGTAGCTTCTTCAGGCGCAGCAAGCAAGTGGCTGAAAAGCAACAAGAATTTAAATCAGCTGAGACTGCAAAGGCCCATGGGGAGAAGCTAGCTGCAAAGAACAAAGAAGGCCCAGGTGGTTCCAAGATGACCAAGTCCAAGAAGAGGCCCAGCAAGAAGAAGGCAGAGGAGAATGAAGTGGTGGAGGCAATCCCCTTGGCCATGATCCCACCAGAAGGCACCACTGCTCCTCACCTACCCAGGGATGCTCTTGTCAACATTGGAGAGGGGTTCCTCTAGATGCAGCCTGTGGCTGTGTCCACTGCTCTGCTTGAGGTTGATAATATCGATGAATAGTCAACCTAGGTTCTCTGTTACCATCTCTGATGTCGTTGTGATACAGCATAAACTGTCTTTTCAGTCTCATCAAGTTCCCTAGTGCCTGTACTGGGTTAATAACATGTTGTATTATGGTTTGCTACCCGAGTGCTTGAACTTATCTGCTATATATCATCAATTTGAAGTTTATCTGATGTGTGTTTATGCTTATTATCTTGGCCTATGTTGGATCCACTCATGCTTTATCTATGCTTATGATCTACATGTCCTGTTCACTATTTTTGAGGCATCGCCTAGGCGTCGCCTAGTCGTCGCCTAGGCGACAAGGCGCTCTCTAGGGCCTGGGCGTTGAGGACTCCATGACCACAACTCATATGGCTTCCGCCTAATGGGATTTGGCGTCGCCTAGGCGTGAATGGCATCGGGCGGACGCCTATTGCTCACCAGCGGACACCAGATGCTGATTCATGATGGAAGGGCATGAAATCGGTCGTGCGCACTGCTGCGGCGCGGGGAAGGGCACGAAAATGACCAGGCCCGCGGTAAATCGACCCTGGCGCGGGAAATCGACCGCTTCCGACCACATTTGCCCCTTGCGCTGGAAATCGACCGCGCTTCCGACCTAGATAGGCCCTTTGTGTGCCAAATCGACTGGTGCCAGCCATTACCATGAGTGGGGGCGAGGGGAGAGTGGGAGATCGGGAGAGAAAGAGAGAAGGCGGCGGGCGGACCTCAAGCTCTGCTTGGCTGCTCCTCGGCTCGCTGGCTCGAGTCCATCGGCCGGCCATCGCTTCGAAGGAGGGGGCCCTGCATCTCTGCCTGGACATCCACACCTGCCATGGAGCAGCTCGCGTCTGCCTCCATTGCCTACCTTCTTCAGTTGTCCGCCTCCGCCGGCCATCATCCTTTTGCCTGGTATGCGCCCGCTCCTCTCTGTTCCTCTGTTTTGTGTGGTATGCCTGCCTATTGTTTGTGGCTTCGTGCTCTGCTTTGCTAGTCTGAATATAGTATTGTCTTGTGTGCTCTGCTTTGCGTGTTATACTGGTATGCCCCTGCCTACTGTTCATGCTTTTCTTTGCTCTGAATATAGTATGTACTCGTGTGCCTGCTGCTCTGCTTTTGATCTGAATATGTATGCCTTGTTCTCGTGCTCTGCTATTGACTTGAATCTGAATATTGTATGCCTATCCCTTCCTCCTTCCTTATGCTCATGCTCCATGCCTGTTCCTGCCTCCTCCCTTACTCTGAATATTTATTCTGCACTCGGCTCTGCTTTTGTTGATGGCTGGTTTTTATATTATGGGTACTCACATATACAAATGTCTGCTTGTGCTTGGGCTGTCACACACCCTGCTACAACACAAAGCACAAGGATCTTTCTTTGATTAGTATAATATATGCATCTGCCATAGTGACATTCACTTGTGTTCTTTTTTTAGTTTACTGTCGTACACTAGAGATTACAGAACATAATGTTCTTGCTTTTCCTATTAGTAATGATGTTGCTTTCTATTATGTAGCATCCAACAACATGGCAAGCAACATGACAAACAATGCGGCAAGCACAGTTGAAGCACCTGAGTATGATCCCAAGACTGATCCGACAAGGAAAGCAAAGTCTAATGATCCAGGCTGGAAATATGCCTACTGGTAGGACCCTACCAGGAGAGATTGGGTGACATGTACCCTGTGTGGAAATGAGTCTTCAAGAGGCATAAAGAGGCTCAAGCAATATTTGGCTGGTGGATATGGAGATATTATCCTTTGTCCAAAAGTTGGCACTGAAATTAGGAAAGAGATGGAGGCTTACTTGCAAAAGAAGAGAAGAAGGCCTTTGGCCTTGGATGATATTGAGGAGGAGGCTGGGGAACAAGAAGATGAAGTTGTGGAGGTAGCAACAGCAGATGTACAAGGAGCAACACCAAAAGTGGCTGCAAAAAAACCAAGTTCTGGGACAGCTACCAAGAAAAGGCATGCTATCTTTCAGTTCAAGGCTTCAAGAGCTACTGGTGTCAATTCAACACCAAGGACACCAAAGACAACACAGTCAATTGTTGGTAAGCTTAGGAGAACACCTAAACAGATAGTAGATGAAAGGCGTGCAAAGGACTTTCAGCCCACCATTGAGTCCAGCACAAAGACTAAGGTGGAGAAGCAATATGTGGATATGCAATGGGCACTATGGTTCATGGAGTGTGGTGTACCCTTTAATGCAGCAAACTCAAGGCAATTTGAGATTGCTTGTGAAGCAACAACCCAATATGGTTCAAGGTACAAGCCTCCAAGTAACCAGCAGCTTGGTGGCCATTTGCTTGAAGAATGTGTTAAGGAGACAAGTGCCATGAGGAAGGGCCATGAGCTGGCCTGGAAGCAATATGGTTGTACACTAATGTCAGATGGGTGGACTGATATGAGAGGGCACCACTTGATTAATTTCCTTGTGAACAGCCCTGTAGGAACCTACTTTCTGGAGTCAATTGATGCATCAAGTGTAGTTCATAGTGCAACAATGTTAGCTAATTTGTTATAGGAGAGGATTGAGGACATTGGAAAGGAAAATGTTGTTCAAGTTGTGACTGACAATGGGGCGAACTACAAGGCTACTGGTAAGATCTTGATGGATAGGATTCCCACACTGTTTTGGAGTCCTTGTGCTGCGCATTGCTTGGATCTGATGTTGGAAGAAATTGGAAACTTGAAGGCATTCAAGAAGCCTATTGCACGTGCTAGGCATGTCACCACATTCATTTATAGGCATGGGAGGCTTCTTAGTGCATTGAGGGCTCAAACAGGTGGGACTGATCTTGTTAGGACAGCAAAGACTCAATTTTCCATATTATTTCTGACACTGAAGAGTTTGTACCAGAACAAGGATGCCTTGAAGAGCTTGTTTGTTAGTAGAGCATGGATTGGGAACAACTTGTGTAAAACTACAGTGGGTCAGCAAGTGCAAGACATTGTGCTAGCTACTAAGTTTTGAAACTCAGTACAAGATTGCCTAAGAGCTTCAGCCCCACTCTTAATTGTTTTGAGGGCTGTTGATGGTGATGAGAAGCCTACAATGCCAGAGGTCACAATGCTAATGAATCATGCAAAAGAGAGGATAAAGCAAAGGTTCCCACCAACCAAGCATAGACTGCTTAAGAAGATCATGGAAATTATTGAGAGGCGTTGGGTGAACCAAATGGACCATCCATTGTATGGGGCTGCACTGTATTTGAACCCAGAAAATTTTTTTTCCTCTTGTAAAAGCTAATGATGATGAAACTGTTGGGCAGCTAAGAGATTGTTTTCTTGAAGTGCTTGGAAGAATGATACCAGATGTGGAAACACAAATGAAGATCAATAGACAGGCCATTGAGTATGAAGAGCAACGTGGAGATGCCTTCTCAAACAAATTGGCAAAGGAAAGATATGACAAAATGAATCCTCGTAAGTGTTCTTAATTTCAGCTTGCAAATTTCAGCAACTTAATTGCATTCTAAAATCCTAATATGTGCTGTACTTTGCATCTAGTTGATTGGTGGCGTCCTTATGGTGGCCGAGCCATTGAACTACAAAGACTTGCTAAGCGCATGGTTAGTCTTTGTGCTTCATCATCTGGCTGTGAGAGATGTTGGAGTACCTTCAATCATGTGAGTATCCACTAGCCTCGTGAATTTGTGACTAACAATTTCTATTGAGATGCATATAACCTAAACTTTTCTTTTGTTTCCCATCTGATTTTTTTTATTTGCAGATGCATACAAAGAAAAGGAATAGGCTGCTGCATAAGAGATTGAATGATATTGTCTTTGTTTCATATAATCAAAAGATGAGAACAAGGTTTCAGCTTATGCATGAGAAGGCAGGCAAGAAATATGACCCACATTTCATATTCAGCTTATGCATGAGAAGGCAGGCAAGAAATATGACAAAATGAATAAGCTGAATAAGCTGCCATGTGCTGCTGGTGCTTCTTTTCACTATTCTAGATGCCTAAGAAATGTTCCTGCTACTTCTACTGCTGCTGCTGAAGATGGCGAAGAAGAAGATGAAGTTGAAGCTGAAGACCCACATGATGATGCGGAAGTGAGTGATTGTGAAGAAGATGGCAATGTTCCTGCTACTGAAGAAGACAAGGCTGCTGATCCTAAGGAGTTTGATGATGGATTTTGAGTGCTGAAACAGAGATTTGCACTCATGCTGATGGATTCTTTTGTGTCCTACACCCTTGCTGTACTTTCGTGTTTCCTGCGTTCATGTTGTATGGCTTTGGTGTGGTTGACTTAATTAGGATGCTTTAGAGTTTAGAACTTTGGTCTAAGACTCTAATTTCATGGATTATTTGATGAGACACTATGGTGTTATTTGTAATGCTTATGCATGAACTAATGCTTGCTAATTTGTTATCTTGATCCTTGGCCCTTATCTCTTGTGTATTGTTTCTTATTTAATTCTTAGCAGCAACTAATAACCTGTTTGCTTACTGAATTATGTAATTTTCTATGCAGTTTCCTTCAAGGAGGATGGATGCTACATAGGAGAAGAGTTTTTGGAAAGGAAAGGAAGAAACCTGGGCTCAAGAATTGGCAACAAACAAGGTATGTATGTGCTCACCGCAGCGCCTTACAATGTTTATATGGCATCGCCTAGGCGTCCGCCACAAACGCCTAGGCGTTGTGAAGGGGGTCTGGCGCCGCGCCTCGGCACAGCGCCTCAAAAATAGGGGTCTTGTTATCTTATCTGATAAGCATGCATCTATTTGGTTGTATAAGTTCAAACACTCTGCCTTGTTTTACAATATTGTTTCCCATGGATAGTAACAATAATAGCATTAGCAAAAGCAAAATTCTTTTCTAGAACATTAGAGGCATCAATTCCTAGGCTAAGTGGGATGCTATCAGGAATAAAGTTGGGGAGAGTGCTTGTCATATTCTTTGCCTATAGGAGACTAAAAGGGAGAGCTTTGACAATTTTTACATCAGAAATTTCTGCCCCAGAAACTTAGATTTGCCTTGTCTCCCTCAATTGGTGCATCTGGAGGTTTACTCACAGCATGGAACAACAGCCTTTTTGATGGTGACATCATTCAGTGTTGCCCTTATGGCATCACAGTGAAGTTCTTTTGTAGAGCTGATAATAGCACTTTTTGTGACAAATATATATAGGCCATCCCAATCTGAGGAGAAGTTTGGTTTTGTCACATGGCTGATGGAGCTTGATATAACTACTTTTGACGATTGGGTTCTTCAACCTATTCAGGAGCCTAGAAGATAGAAATAAACCTAGGGGTGATAGCTCAGAAATGGACATGTTCAACAGTCTTATACCTGATCCTGATCTAACTAAGGTTCCTTTCAGTGGAAGAAGCTTCACCTGGAGTAGCATGCAACTAGATCCCCTCCTAGTCAAACTGGACTGGGTGTTCACCTCAGCAGAATGGGCCATCAGCTATCCTACCACATATATCCAGCCCTGGCAAGACCCATCTCAGACCATATACCTTATGTCCTTCATGTGGGTAACTACATCCACAAGTCCAACATGTTCAGATTTGAGACCTACTGGATTGAGCACCCAGGTTTTTTTGATACAGTCAACTTGCATTGGAACAATGCCCCTTTCTTTGCTAATGCAGCGAAGCACCTGTCCCTGAAACTGAAATAGTTGAGAACAGGCCTCTGAAAATGGAGTAGGAGTCTTTCCAATCTCAATTAACTCATCTTTAGATGCAATTGGGTCCTTGCACTTCTAGATGGACTAGAGGAACAAAGACCCTTATCCAGGCTTGAGTCTTTCTTCACACTACTAGTGAAAGGGCACCTGTCCAACCTACAGGAGTCAAAGAGAAAATATTGGAGACAAAGAAATACTATCAGATGGGCTCAGTTAGGAGATGAAAACACACATTTCTTCCACACCATGGCCACAGCTGCCCATAAAAGAAACTTTATAGTTTCTCTGACAGATGATAATGGAGACATAATCTGTGATCATGAACAAAAAGCTAACTTACTTTTGACCTCTTTCATAGATAGAATGGGTGTTAGTGAGTTCAGCAGCATCCACTATGATATGAGCAGCCTAGTGGAATCACATGACCTGACAGAACTTGGCACAGACTTCACCATGAGTGAGATTGAGATGGTCATCAAAACCCTTCCTAATGAACATGAAGCAGGTCCATATGGTTTTAATGGGTCCTTCATCAAAAAGTGATGGGAAATCATTAAGAATGACTATATTAGATTGTTCATGGACTTCTACCATCATAACATTGATATAGAGAGCATTAATTCCTCTGTAATTGCCTTGATTTCAAAAAAGGGCAACCCTAAAATAGTAAGTGACTACAGGCCCATCTCTCTGTTGAATTACTCCTTGAAATGCATCACTAAGATCCTCTCCTCTAGACTACAGTCTGTCATTTCGAACCTTGTTCACCATAACCAGTATGGATCTATCAAGGGAAGGACAATACAGGATTGTCTAGCATGGTCCTTTCAGTTTATTCACTTGTGTCAGCAAACCAAGAAGGAAGTGGTTATCCTCAAATTGGATTTTGAAAATACATTTGACAAGCTAGAACACCAGTTCATTCTTGAAGTACTGAAATCAAAAGGCTTCCCTCACAGATGGGTTCTCTGGATCCAAAATTTGCTAAAAAATGGTACCTCATCAGTGATCTTGAACAGCTGTCCTAGCAAACCATTCAAATGTAAAATAGGAGTAAGGCAAGGTGACCCCCTATCCCCTTTACTCTTTCTTCTTGCAATTGACCTCCTTCAAACTGTGGTTAATAGGGCATGGCACATGGGAGTCCTAAAGCACCCAATCTGTGACAGCTTCCAGGAAGATTATACAATTGTACAATATGCAGGTGATACATTGCTAATTTTGCCAGGAGATGCAAGGACTCTTTTCAATCTCAAAGGACTACTGAGAACTTTCTCAGACTCAAGTGGCCTTCATGGCAACTTTGGAAAGTCCTTTCTAGTTCCCATTAACATGAGCAATGAGAGAGCTACTCATCTAGCCAACACCTTTGGTTGTTAGGTTGGTCAAATGCCATTCACTTATTTGGGGCTGCCCTAGGAACCACCAGACCAAGTATCTTATACTTTAGCCCCCTGACCTCCAGAGTTGAGAGAAGATTGTCAGGCATTAGTAGGATGTTAAGCTACAATGGGAGGCTAATCCTTGTCAACTCAGTGTTCTCAGCACTTCCTACTTTCTACATGTGCAACCTGAAGCTTCCACCTGCAATAATTGACCAAATTGACAAAGCCAGAAAATCATGTTTATGGAATAAAGGTGATCTTAACATCAGAGGAAAAGCATTGGTAGCACGTGAAGAAGCCTGCAAGCCAAAACACCTGGGGGATTAGGTATTATAGACATTGAAAGACAAAATGATGCCCTTTTCTCAAACATCTGGACAAATTTTACAACAACTCTGATGTTCCCTAGGTAAGCCTCACATGGACAAAACTCTATTCAAATACCAATACACCTCCACAAGGGAGATCTCCTGTTGGCTCTTTTTGGTGGAAAGACATCATGAAACTCTTTCCAAAGTATCAGAGTATGGCAGTTTGTACTCCAAGCAAAGGAAATTCTGTTCTTCTTTGGTCAGATATCTGGGTGGGCCAGCCCCTGAAAAACAAGTTCCCTCAGCTCTTCTCTTTGTAAGAAAACCTAAATGTTCCATTAGGTTCCTCATCAATCAGCAGCTGGATAGGGTGTTTAGCCTTACACTCTCAATACATGCTTTTGAATAGCTCATGAGTGACAACAATTGATGGAGACTAAAGAGTGGAATGAAGAAACTCTAGATACATGGCAATACAACTGGGGTCCAATATTCAGCAGAAAGCAAGCTTACAAAGCTCTCTCTCCAACTTCCCAAGCCTCCCCTCTCTTCAAATGGCTCTGGACTGGCAGCAATCTGAGACATCAAAAATTCTTTTTCTAGCTACTTTTTAGAGACAGGCTCAATACAAGAAACATTCTGAAAAGGAAGACCATGCCACTACCAAGCTATAACTGTGTGTTGTGCAACAACAATGTGGAAGAAACCTGTTTTCATCTTTTCTTTGAATATCAATTCAGTCAACAATATTGGGCCTCTGTTTCCATCTTGTGAGACTTCAACCTGAACCTAGTAGATATGCTCCTGAGAGGAAGAGAGTATTTCAATAGCATCATATTCAGGGAGGTTTTAATCACTGCATGTTGGAGCATATGGAACACTCGAAATAAGGTTATTTTTGACAATGGGAGAATCAGTGTAGACGACTGGACATTGCATTTCAAGCATGAACTTGGATTGGTCCGTGCCAAAGCCAAACTTGTGAAGAGCAACCTCATTATCGCCTGGAGAGATAGCCTGGTATAACAGTTTTATTTTCTTGTTTTGCTTTGGTCTGAAGAGCATGTAAATACTTGTTGTAACTTAGAACCCATTCTTTCATTTAATTAAAAAAAGTAGGCCAGGGTATCCCCGACTGATTCGGTCAAAAAAAGGTTTGGCTGTGGAGTTGCAACGGCGATGAACTAAGACACCGATGCACTATGATTGCACACAGAATATATATAGGCCTAACCATAAGGCTGACTAAACTTAGTTCTTCATTTTTTTGAGCAGAATAAAATATTTTATTGAGTTTCATAAGAAGTACAAACATCATCAGACGGAGATACAAGCCAAACATGTCATCCAAGTCTGGCATATATACCTATATACACCTCGAGCCTACGCTACCTGGGGCCAGTTTGCAGGAGGCCCAGTTTGCACCGTGGAGGATAAGACACCATCAAAAGTGGCAAAAGTCTCTGTATGGCAAAAGGCAGCGTGAGTCCAGCCAATCAGAAGATCCAGAGCAGCACGGGATAGCAGCAATGCCAATTATCAAAACTTAGAACATAATCGGAAGAAGTATATAACTGAAAGTAGCACCGTGTAAAGTAACCTGTTGATTGAATATAAATTGTTATATGAGATTGTGATGGAAATGGAATGTGAATTAATTAAACTTAGCTCCTATTTTGCATGAATGAGTCTCGACACTATTCTAGATTGTTGGATCTACCAAACGGTTAGGTCTGTAAACATTATACCTGAAAAGTATTATTTGTTATATATGGAGCGTATTAGTGCAGGGCAGCAATACCATGGGATGCCATGTGAGGGTGTGTAAAGTGAGATTAGAGAGTTATCAACTTGTAGGTTAAATTGCTTGATTATTCTCAAATGGTATGAATACAAAGTATGAATCATGTTATATAGGACGGCCGCTATAAGTAAGTGTAGTAGCTCTAAGTACCGTCATGTTTGGCATGTTCTGGTAGCAGATTATGTGCACACTCACCTTCAGTGTATTATATAATTTGACAGACCAGAATCACTACATATTTGCTTAAAGGCATACAGGTAAAGAAAAAAACAAATCACCTGAAGGCAGGGAGGCTTGGAAACAAGGAATTCACATGCCGTGTCAATAGTCCTGCAGAAACAAAAACAAAACAATATAAAGCACCATACAATTTTTTACAAACCTCTAAGGGAACGGGAGGTATATATAAATACTCCTCGCCAATAAGAGGAAGAGAAAAAGAAAAGATAAGGTTACTTTAGAGAACATGTCATGGACACTGAAGTAAACATATTTAAGTAGGTATTCAGAAGCTTAACAGACTAACAAATAATGTGCCCAATGCCAGTAAGGAATCCTGCTAAAGATAATACCCACCTATTCATAGCCAAACAGCACATGTTTGTACAAAGAGCAACTAAATAAATTATAAATCATATGCTGCTGAGTCAAGCTAATATGCATTTGAGAAGTGCCATGTGGAGAACATCTTAAAGATAGTGCAATATGAACAACTTGATGGCGTTATTCTGGAGAAAGGCCCCCTGAATTTCCTAACGAGCTTCTTGTTGTCCCAAGCTGAAGGAGCACTAAAAAATGGACTATATAAATTAGAACACTAAACAGACATTAGGGATGGATGAAAGTGGTATGGATAATCCTCCGTTCCAATCCGCTCCGAATCCGAATTCTAAGAACATGGATCTTCATTTTTAATATCCATGCGGATGCAGATAATCCGAATCCGTCTATATGTGGGACGCTTGAAATATGATAATCCGAATTTTATAAAGCCCAAGCGGCAATAATACAAGTAAGTCTGGCCCATTATTAAGTAGCCCACGTCAACTATACACTAATTTAAGTATTATTCACACTATATGAAAAAGGTAATTTTATGATTGCCTATTTACTTAATTGCTATGATGGCTAATCACTGATAATCAGCACGGGGACGTACGGCACGGTAGATGCAGTCATGAACTCTCACGAGTCACTCCGCCCGGGGTCCGTGCAGAAGGCTTTCAGACTTGCAAGTTCCGTTCTGTCCGTCATTCGTGCAAGTTCGATCTGCTCGGCCACTCCTTCCAGTAGTATTCTTGATATATGTTCTATCTATGAGGGAATTGCAGGCAACTGTACAACACCGGCATAGAGTGGAGGCAAAATTTTATTTGCTTAATTAAGAATAAATATTTCTTTTGCATGCTTGTTTTATACTCTTAAATCCAAACTGAGAACATCTATTAGTTTTGTGAGCTCCTAAATTGAAGTAGTGGGTGATTATTTCGAATTGTATTGTTGCATTATTACTATGGTTAGTTAATTGCTTTTTATCATTAAAAACAATATGTAAGCACAAATTATCCGACTTAGAAAAGTCCGCTTCCGCTCCGACACCGGTCCGAACCCGCACCATTTCCGACATCTAAAAAATCCGTATTCGCATCCGAATCCGTATAATATCCGATCCGCTCCAAATCCGATGATAAATATAGGATTAGGGATATAGGGAAGCCATTATGCGCTCCGATCTGATCCATTTTCATCCCTGACGGACATCAATCCATAAGGAAGTCAATGAAACCTCCCATTTTTTATTGGAAACCAGCACGCATGCAAATGGAGACAGATCAATAAGGGTAAGCAACAAAGCAGAAATACTGATCCGACATCCCTGGCTTAACCTGCAGTGTCCTCCGCCTTCCCATGAACCTGCTGGAACCAGCACGCAGGAGCACAAAGGAGAGCACGGACATATGCATGAGTGCATCCATAGCGAAAATGTCGTCCGACCTCGCCAGATCCAGGCGGTGTTGCTGGGAGGGGGCCAGGTCGCTGCCTTCCGCTCCCGTCGCTCTAGCGGACTGGAACTGGAAGCCACAGAGGAGTCCCCTCCATGCCTACCGGGCCCTTGGTCATACTTCCACCGGAGACTTGCCACCCAAAATCTGAATTTTTCTCACACATCGAGTGGCGATGAACAGATCCGACCAGGCATTCGATGGATCCGAGCACACAATCAATTGATGTGGCAGAGGAGTCATCCGAGCAATGGAAAACAAGCTTTTGAGAAGGAGAAATGAGAGACATCCTACCTTTCGATGTACACGTAGGCTTTGCGGGTGACGCTGCGCCGGAGGGCTCCACCAGTGCCGTCCGTGGGGGCAAGCTCACCCCGCAACGCAGCTGTGATGGAAGTGGCCCGCCCACGCCGCGCTGTTTTGCGCGCTCACCTCGCACCGGGCCACCACGCCGCGCCGAGGCCACCTGCGCTGGAGCTGGCCGCAGCACCGCGTCGATGGCCGCGCTAACCCCACGCCGTTGCGCCGTAGAGCCGGAGTGCTTGCCTGTCGGGCCGCTGCGCTGGGCCCTTTGCTTCGCCAGGACCAGCCACCGAGCCGTGACTCGGGCCTCCACGCCATGGAGCACGCTTGCCGGGCCACCGCGATAGGCCCCTCGCGCCGCCGCGCTGGGGTCTGCTCTTGCCCGAGCCACCACGTAGGACTTGCTCCTGCCGGGACACCGGAACCTGCCCACGTGCCACTGCACGTCGAGGTGCGCCGGCGCCGGCGCCGCCGTCGCTTTGCACCCGTGCCAGGACACCCTCGCCATGGGGCCGCCTGCGTCGGGGTGCCGCCGCGTTAGAACCCAAGGAAAGAGCAGAATAGAGAGAGCGAAGGCTTGGGACAGATGTGGGAAGAGGATTGGGAGAGGGGGGCAAGATATTTTTGTTGCCAGCCAATCACAGATCGACAACAGCAGGACTGATCGTACCAAGACGCTGAAGCTGGCCAATCCAGACACGACAACGCCTGAGCGTGAGCGTGGCAGGGCTTTTACCACTCATCAAAAATCGCAGAGCCATCATTTCATTTGCTATCGTGGACACGCTGGGCGCGCGTGCTGGCCACAACAAATGTTGTCTTTAA